>OZ014525.1:7575310-7952810 GCA_963966055.1 Lathyrus aphaca
GTCTCTTTGCTTCACAAGTTCAAAGACCTACTGCCGAAGCAGAAGCTGCTGCCAAGGCAAAAGGTAAAGGCCCGGTGCAGGAAGATCCAGCTGCCAAAGAAGCCCTGAAAACTCCATTCGATCAGGAAGTTGATGAGTTTATGCGAATCATCAAAAAGAGTGATTATAAAATTGTGGATCAGCTTCACCAGACGCCATCCAAAATCTCCATCCTCTCACTGCTTATGTGCTCCGAAGCCCATCGGAATGCACTACTTAAAGTCCTGCACGCAGCTTACGTGCCTGAGGAGATAACTGTCAACCAATTGGAAACCGTGGTTGGGAATGTTACTGCTAGCAATGGGCTAGGGTTTACCAATTCTGACTTGACAGCGGATGGCCGCAATCACAACAAAGCCTTGCACATAACCATGGAATGCAAAGGAGCTGTCCTTTCTCATGTGCTGGTGGACACAGGTTCTTCCTTGAATGTCTTACCAAAGAAGGCTCTGGTGAAGCTTGAATATGATGGATTGGCATTGAGACCCAGCAACCTGGTAGTAAGAGCCTTTGATGGTTCTAAGAGATCGGTTCTGGGAGAGATTGAGCTGCCCGTGACAATTGGCCCACAGACTTTTAAAACTATCTTTTATGTGATGGACATTCAGCCCGCCTACAGCTGTTTGTTGGGTAGACCCTGGATTCACGCCGCCGGCGCAATAACGTCTACCCTTCACCAAAAGTTAAAATTTGAGTGGGAAGGTCAAGTTGTCACAATTTGTGGGGAAGAGGATATTTTCGTTAGCCATCTGGCTACGTACAAATACATTGAGATGGATGGGGAGATCCATGAAACAATGAGCCAGGGGTTTGAAGCTTTGAATGTGAATGAGGCATCTGCTGTATCTGGTACTCCAATGTCATCATACCAACAAGCCCGGAAGGTTGTTGAGGAAGGAACTGCCCTAGGCTGGGGCAAGGTTTTAGCTGTGGAGGAGAAGAAGGACAAATTTGGGTTGGGTTACAGACCAACTCAACATCAAGCAAAGGCTGCTGCAAAGCCTGGATTTGTCAGTGGGGGAATGCTTACCCCTGATGCTATCATCTGTCTGGAAGACGAGCTGGAAGAGGAGCGCAATCTGGAGAATTGGATTCGTCCAAAGATCCCGGGGAGCAGTGTCTCGAACTGGTCTTCCCAGGAAATTATAAGAGTTACTCATGCAGAGTAATTATTATTTCCTGTATTTTTATAGCATGCATCAAAGTCTTGCATCTTGCCCAAGATGACAAGACTCATTTTGTGATCAGGGCCATCTGTACTTTTGTGCAAACAAGATTAAATTAATGAAATATCAGACATCTTTTTGCAAACAAGTCTTTTTCTTTTCTGCTCACTGTTTTTCCATTTTTCTTTTTGTACAAAAAATAAATGGCGGTGTTTTCAAAATGACGACTTCATTTCACTTTTTCTAAAGCAAGATTAAAATCAATCACTAAAATGAACAAACTTAACCCTTGCAGAGAGTGCCTTCCTGACAGCACCGACAACAGCACGGCTATGACATCGTATGACTTTGACAATCCAATCAATCAAGCTGATGAAGGGGTTGAAGAAGAATATGAGCTTCCTGAAGAGCTAGCCAGGTTGTTAAGACAAGAGGAAAAGGTTATTACCCCTCACCAGGAGGAGGTTGAAGTGATTAATCTTGGTACAGAGGAAGACGTGAAAGAGGTTAAAATCGGGGCCTGCCTGCAAGACTCAGTGAAGAAGCAACTGGTTGATCTACTTCAAGAGTATGTGGATGTGTTTGCTTGGTCGTATCAAGACATGCCAGGGTTGGATACCGACATTGTTGTGCACAAGCTGCCTTTGAGAGAAGAATGCCCTCCAGTCAAACAGAAGCTGCGCCGTACTCGTCCAGACATGGCTATGAAAATCAAGGAAGAGGTACAGAAGCAATGGGACGCCGGGTTCCTTGCTGTGACTAGCTATCCGCCGTGGGTTGCTAACATAGTACCTGTGCCTAAGAAGGACGGCAAAGTTAGAATGTCTGTTGATTACCGGGATCTGAACAGAGCCAGCCCGAAAGATGACTTCCCATTACCTCACATTGACGTATTGGTGGATAACACGGCTCAGTTCTCGGTATTCTCCTTCATGGACGGATTTTCAGGATACAACCAGATCAAGATGGCACCTGAAGACATGGAGAAGACAACATTCATTACACCTTGGGGCACGTTCTGTTACAAAGTGATGCCATTCGGACTGAAGAATGCTGGCGCCACATATCAACGGGCTATGGTGACATTATTCCATGATATGATCCACAAGGAAATAGAATGTTATGTGGATGATATGATCGCCAAGTCCCTTACAGAGGAAGATCACCTGGTGAATCTGCTGAAGTTGTTCAAGCGTCTGAGGAAATATCAACTAAAGCTGAACCCCAACAAGTGCACATTCGGGGTACGATCCGGTAAGCTGCTGGGTTTTATTGTAAGCGAGAAAGGGATTGAAGTTGACCCTGATAAAGTCAAAGCTATTCAAGAAATGCCTGCACCTAAAACTGAGAAAGAAGTTCGAGGGTTCTTAGGTCGATTGAACTACATCTCACGGTTCATATCTCACCTCACAGCGACCTGTGAACCCTTGTTCAAGCTGCTAAGAAAGGAACAAACGGTCAGGTGGAACGAAGACTGCCAGAAGGCTTTTGACTAGATCAAGGAATATCTACAAGAACCTCCAATCCTTATGCCTCCAGTTGAAGGAAGACCTCTAATAATGTACTTGACAGTATTAGAAGAGTCAATGGGGTGTGTGTTGGGCCAGCATGACGAGTCTGGTCGAAAAGAGTATGCAATATACTACCTAAGCAAAAAGTTTACCGACTGTGAACAACGTTATTCACTGCTCGAGAAAACTTGCTGTGCTTTAGCGTGGGCTGCTCGCCGGCTGAGACAGTATATGTTGACCCACACTACCTTATTAATCTCAAAAATGGATCCAGTTAAGTACATTTTCGAGAAGCCAGCTCTTACCGGACGGGTTGCAAGATGGCAGATGATTCTCACAGAATACGACATACAGTACACTTCTCAGAAAGCCATCAAGGGCAGTGTACTATCTGAATATCTTGCTGAGCAACCCATTGATGACTACCAGCCTATGAGGTTTGACTTCCCTGATGAAGACATCATGTTCATTAAAGCAAAAGATCATGAAGAGCCTGTTCACACTGAAGGGCCCGACCCGGAAGAAGAATGGACTATGATGTTTGACGGGGCTGTTAACATGAATGGTCGTGGTGTTGGTGCAATACTCATTACACCAAAGGGGGTTCACATGCCTTTCTCGGCAAAACTCACTTTCAACTGCACTAACAACGAAGCTGAATACGAAGCTTGCATTATGGGTCTTGAGGAAGCCATCGACCTCAGGATCAAAACATTGACCGTATTCGGGGATTCAGCTTTGGTAGTCAATCAAACCAACGGGAAATGGTACACCCACCAAGATCATCTGATACCTTACAGGGATTATACAAGAAGGTTACTGACTTTCTTCACAACAGTCAAGCTTGAGTATATCCCTCGGGACGAGAATCAGTTTGCAGATGCTCTCGCTACCATTTCATCCATGATCAAAGTTCAAGCTGCCAGCTTTGTACCCCAGATTTCAGTATCTAGACTTGATAGACCAGCATATGTATTTGCAGCGGATGTTGTAAAAGATGATAAGCCTTGGTTCCATGACATTAAGTGCTTCTTGGAGGATCAGACATACCCACCTGGGGCATCTTCCAATGATAAGAAGACCTTGAGAAGGCTTGCTGGTAGTTTCTTTCTGAACACTGATAGGTCTTTATACAAAAGGAACTTTGACATGATACTCCTCAGATGTGTTGACAAGACGGAAGCAGATTTGTTGATGCACGAAGTGCACGAAGGATCCTTTGGCACCCATGCAGGAGGGCATGCCATGGCTAAGAAATTGTTGAGGTCAGGCTATTACTGGATCACAATGGATGCAGACTGTTGTGCTTACGCTAGAAAATGCCACAAATGCCAGATCTACGCAGACAAAGTGCATGTGCCTCCGAACCCTTTGAACATCATGTCTTCACCATGGCCCTTTGCCATGTGGGGCATTGATATGATTGGCAAGATTGAGCCAACTGCTTCGAACGGCCACAGATTCATCCTGGTCGCCATTGACTATTTCACCAAGTGGGTTGAAGCAGCCTCATATGCAAATGTTACTAGGCAAGTGGTAGCCCGATTCCTGAAGAGAGATATCATCTGTCGGTACGGAGTGCCCGAGCGAATCATTACTGATAATGGTTCCAACTTGAACAACAAAATGATGGCAGAGCTGTGCCGGGACTTCAAGATCCAACATCACAATTCTTCTCCTTACAGGCCAAAGATGAATGGCGCTGTTGAGGCAGCTAACAAGAATATCAAGAAGATTGTGCAGAAGATGGTAATCACCTACAAAGACTGGCATGAAATGCTACCGTTTGCCTTGCATGGGTACCGCACATCAATCAGAACATCCACTGGGGCAACACCGTATCAACTTGTATATGGTATGGAAGCAGTCCTACCTGTTGAAGTTGAACTACCCTCTCTACGGGTATTGATGGATGTTAAACTGAGTGAAGCAGAATGGGTTCGGGCCCGATACGAACAACTGAGTCTGATCGAAGAGAAAAGATTGGCTGCAATCTGTCATGGACAGCTATATCAGAAGAGAATGAAGAGAGCCTTCGATCAGAAAGTCAGGCACCGAGAGTACCAAGTAGGAGATCTTGTGCTGAAAAGAATCCTCCCTCCTCATACAGACCACAGGGGCAAATGGACTCCGAATTATGAAGGACCATTCGTTGTAAAGAAAGTTTTCTCTGGTGGAGCACTGATGCTCAGCACCATGGATGGTGAAGATTTCCCATCCCCTGTGAATTCAGATGCAGTTAAAAAATACTTCGCGTAAAATGACCCGCTGGACATAAAAACAGAATGTAAGTCCAGGCAAAAATAGGGCATCCCGGCGAGTCAAAAACAGAATAAAAGACTCGGGCAAAAATAAGGGAAATAAATGAAAAATGTACACCCGCTGAATTGAAAAGCCGCAATGGACAGCTCAGGCAAAAATGGGTATCCCGATGGATTGAAAACCCGAAAGGGCGATCCATGCAAAATAAGGGAATAAGCGAACAACTGCATTCTGAATTCGTCTGTATCATCTACGACTTGGTAAGCTACAAAGGATCAAGCTTCAATCTGAATTAACTCTCTCCAGAAAGCAAGACGAGAAGAACGTCATTGTCATACGAGTCATAGCAGAAGAGGAAGCTCCTTGAAAGCGTCGTCGGCATCGCCAACACTTTATTTCTCAATTTGTAACAATCTCCTCATTTCAGGAGATTTGTTTCCTTGACTGTATCTTGCCAATTCGGGGCACATGAATTAATAAAATCAGATTTTCAGTCATGTCTCGTTTCTTACATTTATGTTTTGCAAAGAGTTGTCTGATATCTCTAAAAATATAATTGCATAAGTACAGATGCCTTTCTCTAAAGATAAAAAACACATGCTTACAGGGAATATGATTACTCTCGAAAGTACTTAACTCCTATGACGGAATCCAGTAAGGGATACCTCGGGACCTTTTGTACGTTTCCTTACCTTTGCAGGATTGCAGGTATCCAGAACGCAACCTGGGGCATGCAGGTTACATTTCAGCAAGTTGGCGAATCATAATCAACTCGGTCTATCTTCCGCGTGGCACTATAGAGTGCCCACTTCCCCAGCAAAGTTGCCAAATCAACAGGCAGGCTTAACACTCAGGATGCTTTCTCCCCAGCCGAGTTGCCTCCCTTTGCTCTCCCCAGCTGTAGTACCAACCATTCTTCCTCAGCAGATGCAAGAATCAGGGAATCATCTCCCCACAGAATCCCCAGCCTCTATTCAGAGGAGCAACGCACGAAGAGGTCACAATAGAGTACAGAAGCTTCTACAAACCCCAGTTGGGTCCCGTATTATAGGGATATGTCAATCAGTGACCTATATCCCCAGACAGATACATCATTAGATCTACCATTGATCTCATCCCCAGCTGGGATGTTCATTTCAAGCAGATCAACCGGAGATCTTCGCGGCAACGGGATCCGAATCCCGGATCGTTGCCTCTTTGCATAATCATAGCATTCGCATCATATTCACCCCTCAGAGCGTAGCATTCCGTCTAATACGGAGCATTACGGCAAAAATCAAATGCATAGCATAATCATAAGTCATGTTGTGAATTGAACACTTGTGAAATATAAACTGTTCATCATCATTATACAAAAATCCCCACCAAGGTCCCAGCAACAGCAGTTGCCTCTCAAATCACAAACACCAGTATATACACCTTTTGGCGCCCGTCCGTGCCATCTTTCCCCAGTAAAGTCGCCTGAACACTCTTTACAAACAAATCATCCTTATTACAGATACGTCCTGACACCCGTCCGTGTCATATCCCAGCAGAAAGCCAAAGAGGTCCTCTTTGCACTCACATATACCTATACATACTCTTTTCTTGACACCCGTCCGTGTCATATCCCCAGCGCAGTCGCCTAGACTTTGTATATCAGATACTTGTTCATATTATACTCTTCTCCTTTTGACACTCGTCCGTGTCACCCTCCCCAGCAGTTAAAACACTCATACAATGCTCATTACTCATGGTATACTTATACAGATACTCGTCCGTACCTTGTATACATTATCACTCATATCCCCACAGATTCGACAGTAGTCCTTGTTCTTTGTTAACCAGTTGGTACTCGTCCGTATCATCATCTCAGAACATTGCGTCTAGTGTTTGTTTCTACATGATACTCGTCCGTATCATAGTCTTAAGGATGCTCGTCCGCATCTTTAATCAATGCACCGTGTCAAACACTTATGTCTTCTTGAATATAGATACTCGTCTGTGTCTACTATTCCCCAGAAGAGTCCTTTCAGATGCAACACTCGCCCGTGTTCTTTGTTAACTAGTTGATACTCGTCCGTATCATCATCTCTGAGCATGTGTCAGTTTGTTTCTACATGATACTCGTCCGTATCATAGTCTTGAGGATGCTCGTCCGCATCTTAAATCTATACACAAAACCAAACACTTATACCTTTTGTTTTCTTGGATGTAAACGCTCGTCCGTGTTTACATTATCCCCAGTAGATCACTAACAAATTTTCTTTTTATCTAACACTCGTCCTGTGTTATGATACCTTTGAGAGCAGCCGTACCCTGTTGAGTGGTCGTCCTCCACTTCTTGATGGTCGTCCTCCATCATGCTCATCCGATGGTCGTCCCCATCGTTGATTTTAGCAGCCGTCCCCTGCTAGGTGGTCGTCCTCCACCTTTTGATGATCGTCCTTCATCAACTTTATCCAATGGCCGTCCCCATTGTTGATATTGGTTGTCTGACACTCGTCCTGTGTTACGATAAACCTCGAGAGCAGCCGTCCCCTGCTGAGTGGTCGTCCTCCACTTCTTGATGGTCGTCCTCCATCATGCTCGTCCGATGGCCGTCCCCATCGTCGACCTTCCCTATCCGATGGCCGTCCCCATCGTTGATATTTTCGGCAGCCGTACCCTGCCAGGTGGTCGTCCTCCACCTTTGATGGCCGTCCCCATCATATTTCTTTTATCCCCAACAGAGCAGCCGTCCCCTGCTAGGTGATCGTCCTTCACCTTTGATGGCCGTACCCCATCATCTGTTTATTTCATTTATTCTTTAACCCGATGGCCGTCCCCGTCGTGGTCCCTTTTCCTTTTTTTTTTTTTTTTTTTTTTAGCCCGGTGGCCGTCCCCATCGTTGGTTGCCTTTATGAGCTTGATGGCCGTCCCCGTCATGTTTCATTAATTCCCAGAGAATCCTACTTTATCTTGATGGCCTTCCCCATCATAATTTTATCTTCCCCAGCTAGTCGGCTGTCCCCGTCTTGGCTTTACTTTTACCCCAGCATGTCGGCCGTCCCCGTCATTGCTCTTTACCCAGCAGTCGTCCTCTGCTCGACGGTCGTCCTCCGTCGCCCATACTTTACAATATACTTTATTTTTCCTGTTACAATCTATATCCCTTTTCTTCTTCATTTTGTGAGTGCAAATTTTGGACTGTCTTTGATATTCAACCACAAGTTATCTTGTTTGCCTGTTAAGCCGTCGCTTACAACCTGCACAGCTAACTCATGTTTGAATAGGGGCAGCTGTAAACACCCCAAATTTGCCCTCACCCATTCACACCATGGCTTGTGATCATCCTCATATGCATAAACACAATCATATCATCTCACATCTCATTCTTGATTCACTGCATAGTTTCTAAGGCATCTGCACCTAGGGTTTGTGATCTGAGCAATCCCAGAGCTTCTTGGGCCATTCCAAAGGCCACCAATCAACTCAAAGGGGTCCATGTATGTTCTTATATCATATTTCATCTCCTCAAAGTCAAAATTGCAGAGGAATCACAAGAGCTAGGGTTTGAGTGGATGCAGGGCCAGGATGAACTGCACAGTTGACCTAAAATTAGGGTTTTGGTTTCAGAGGCCATAACTCCAATTTTTTTGGTCATTCTTGTTTCCATTGATCTCTATATGGTATAGGGAGTATGCATATCAATTTTCATGAAGAAATTCCATGGGGAAGTCATCTGATCAAAGGTTGACTTTTCAGACAAGTCAGTGTAAAATCAGGGCATCTGAGGCCCCCAATGACCCAACCAATGGGTGATCTTCACCATTTTGAGTGTATATGATCTTTATTTGATCATGGAAGAAGGTTGAAGTTCATAGAAATCAAGAATTTAGGGTTTTTGCAAATGTTGACTTTTTGGGCATAGTTGACTTTTCAAGAATGCTTCATTTTAGGTCATTTTTCAAGCCATGATTTTGGATCCAAAAATGCTTCAAATGGAAAAACTTTGGTCATGAAAGTTGTAGATCTCATCTTTCCCTTTTCAAAAAGTACAAGAACATGATCAAATTCTTTTTGGATCAAAAGTTATGGTGTGGCAAAGTTAGCAAAAATCATTGATTTTCAAGTCATGCACCAAAAGGTAAAGTTGCAAATTCTCCTTTCAAGGCCAATTCAGTCATCATATGGGCTTCTAATTCACTCAACATGATCACATAACTTCTAAAAATCAGAATTGGATCAAGTTTCTACATAGTTTGGTTTATGTAACAAGACTTTCTTCACATGTGAACCATAAAGCCACAAGTTGCAAAACTCATGATCATGCTTTACCCACTTGATGCATTGGCTGCTGAACCAAGCTAGCCCTTTCCCCTCATCTTGCTGCGCCAGAACCAGCCCATGTACTAGCCTAGAAGCTGCCCATACTTTCTCTTACACAAGAGTTGACAAATTGCAAAAGTGGCCATACCAATCAAAAAAGCACATGTCTTGTCATCTGACCAATGAGAGAGAGTTATGTGGACAAAGTGCAAGCCATTCCATACATCTAGCAAGGCTGAAACACTTCATACACACACATTCACAAAAACACCTCATCTTGCATATCCCTTCGAATTTGTTTTCTCAGCTTGCAAACATAAAAACCATTTCCATAGACCAAATCACCATGCTTCATTGACTCAAAACCCAAAAGAACCAGGCCTGAAACAAGCCATAACTCCATCTCACCATTTTCACTCCATAAAGCAAAAACTTTCGAATCTGCTTCTACAAGCCAAGAACACTCAAACAAACTCCACACATCAACTCACCTTGCTCCACTGACCAGAAACCACCCCCTACTTTGGCCTGAAACCCTCCATAACTCAAATACGATTTTCACATGCCCTTGGTCAGAACTTCTGCAAACTCACTCAAGAGGCTGTTTAAGCTCCAACCAAGCATCCAAAGCTTCAAGAGGGGATCATTGGGACCTGTTTGAGCCAAAGAACCATCCAGAAAGCTCCTGAATCAAAAGTTCAATCTCAGGTGACTCCATGAACTTTTTTTCCAGAACTTGCCTTTTAAGTTTCTAAATGGTAAAGCATGCTTCACTGGTCACATTGAACTTGTTACTTTTGAAAAAGAGTGAGAAATGAGCCTGTATGATGTTTCTGAAATTTTTGCCGTTTTGAATGTTTGCTTCGAATCTTGTTTGTGTGTTGAAATAAATGATGTTTGTTGCTGGAATCTTGTTTAGAATGAGCTAAGGTTTGATTCTGGAGATTTTGGCATGATTTCATGGCCTATTGAGAGAGATAGAGAAATGGTGTAGCCGGAGAAGACGACCGGAACAGTGTTCCGGTCGCCTGAGAGTAATTAGGGTTTGATTAATTAGGGCTAAGTGTAATTAAGTCAGTTTGAATGTGAGCCGTTCATTCCCGCGCCAAGTCAATTCCCACCCTGGCAACTTTGAATCTCACGCGTTGGATCAGCATACTTTCACTTAATTCAGTTTAAAATTCATTTTGTTTATTTTCTTTTCATTTGTTTTGTACAATTAATTTAAAATAGCAAAAAATGCATAAAAATTATGAAACTTTTTCTTCTGAGTTTTATTAATTTTTAAGACCCAAAAATATTTTTATTTTATTTTTTATCATTAAAAAAGTATTTTTAAATATTTAAGAGATTATTTTTTATTGATTAATGGAAATTAATTAATTAAAAATACTTTTAGGTATTTAAAAATTACAAAAAAATTCATGAAATGTTCTAAGACATTTAGAAACATTGTCCAACCTTCAAACCAAATTTCTTTTTTGATCTTGATGCATTTTAAGAATTTTTCATTGAATTAAATCATTTTTTGTGCATTATTTTGATCATAAGTTCAAAAATTCATTTCTGCCTATTGGAGAAGGTTGAGACATTGATTCTTCTTGCATTGTTTTGTGTTTGGCATGTAGTTTCTAGGGTAAAATGGCCATGATTTGTTTCCTCATTTTCCAATTGTTTGGCATTTCTTTTGTTAAGAACCCTAAAAAACCCTAATAACTTAGAAAATTCATAACTTGAGTTTGGTTAAGAGTTGGAACCTCCCCTTTGAACCTTGGTTTAGCATAGGATTAGGGTTTCTTTGAGTGCCATTTTCCATTTTTTATCTTAGGGTTTTGATTCTGTTTTGGGTTTTTGTTTGATGTTTGTTCCATGAACCCTAATTTGGGCTTCCATTTGCATCCCTCTTGCATTTCTTTGCATAACATGACTTGTCTTTGCATTTTGTGCATTCTTGTGATCCATTTGACATCTTAAGACATATAGAAAACATGTTTGATCATTGCATTACATATTTACCATGTCATTTGTCTTGTATGCCTCATAACATTTCATGCTTGTTCATGCTCCTTAGCTTGCATCATTTGCATTCATAAGCTTGTATGAACATCCCCATTGTCTTGCCTCATGTTTGCAGCACCTCATAACATCATAATCATCATCAACATGCTTCTGGTTTTGTCTAGCATCATGTCATTTCATTTCATTTAGCATTGCATTGCATTTCTTTCTAACATTTCAGGTGGTAAGTAAACTTGGGAAGTGGATTTGCCTTCACTTCTCATAACTTTTCTTTTCATCTCTCTTGCATCCATTGCTGCATTCTTATATGTGTTTGAGTTTGAGCTTGCTCATTCTTCTTCCTCCCACTTTCTTTCTTCAAGTGACTTGACTTCTTGAATGAAGCAAGTCACTTTGCTTCTCTCGATCTTATTCATCTGCTTCCTGGTGGTCCTTCTGAAGATTTGTTCTTGCAAACCTCACAAACTTTAGGATCATCCAAGCATGATAATGAATTAGGGTTTTGATTAGTCCCCCCTTAGTTTTCACCTTTGTGTCTCTTATGAGTCTTCTCTTCTCATCTCAGAATCAGGGACTAAACCCTAAAGGCTTTAAGACTTTGTGACTAGGGTTATGCCTGCATCCTTCTCTTAGGATGGAGTGTATAACTTTAATCCTAAGTGTTAAACCCTTTGTTTGTTTAAATCTCTTAATCAATTCATCTAATAATCATCAAGACATCACACTTGTAACTTGGGCCTTGCATTAGGGTTCTAATTCTTCCTTAAGTGGTTAAGAAGGACTAACCCTAGTGATAATGGACAAGTCCCCCTCAAGTTGTCTTACAAATCATAAAAAACACTTCATCATCATACCATTAACTAAAATCCACTTAATAAAGACTTGTTTTGTCATGGGTTTAATCCCTAATCATGGATTAAGTTGAGGAGTTTTCCTCAGCTTAAACACTCTCATCTATCATCCTTCTTTTAGGATGGTGTAATGGGTCTGTTTAATCCATGATTATGGCTTAACCTCATTACTTAACACTAAACAAAAACCACAAAAACATCTAAATAATCACAAGTAGGTTAATGATCTTAATCCTGCATCAAAGGTGATTAAGTGTGAGAATCTGACTTCACACTTAAGGTATTCTCATTACCCCTAATCAGAGGGAAGATGTGATGAGTTTACTAACCCATTGGTTTAGGCTTAAGCTCATTATCTTATGACAAACCTTCAAAAGCAATAAAAGACTGAAAACACAAAAACAAACAATAATCGTCTCCTCCGGGATTCTTTTCTCATCACACTCACTCACAATCGAGAACTTGCTTCTTCCGTCTAATGCAAGACAGTAAGCACCTGAGCCAGACAGGTCATACACTTGAGCATTGACAAGCAAGCAGTTCACCAGTCAACTCACCTTTCAGTCTCTTTGGGTCGAACTACGGTGTTCTGACTTCCTCATTGCACGAGAGGATACGTAGGCATAACTTAACAGTTATCGAACAAAAGTCTCTGTATATTCCCCCTCCTTCTAGCCTCATTCTTTTAGCCTCATTATCATGAGCAATTCATTCTCATTCCTTACACTGACACTGTATATATCACACCTACACTTCTTTTACACTGACACCTGTACATCCTTTTCCAGCCATTTTATACACAGATTGCACTGACACTACCCCTTTAAAACACAAATCTTTTAAGCGTGGATCCCGTCGAGTACGACGGACAATCTGGGTGCTAACACCTTCCCAGGTTGTAACCAACCCCCTTTCTCAGTCTCTCTGGTTCGCAAACCGTCTTATCCATATTTTTCTAGGCTTATGCAGCATTGCCTTTCCTCCGGGATAAAAATGCCTAGCTGGCGACTCTATTCATCTCCAGTGAGTTCACGGCTGTGTGTTCTCACTGTCCCCTTCGCCGACCGTTCGCGCTTGTACCTGGATGCAAATCTTTGGGAGCGACACCATACACCGATGATAGAGCCATTCCTTGGCATTACGGTTCTGATGTTTATGTGGCGGGACAGAAGATGGAGAGTAGACCTGTTGCTGACCTGACTATTGAGAATGTAGGAGGTGTTGGGGGTTTTACTCGAAGTGGTCGGTTGTTTGCTCCCCCTGCACTAAGAAAGGATCCTGAGGCCGAAGCTTCATCCAAAGACAAAGGAAAGCAGACTGCGAATGACGAGTCAACTACTCCTGTGGCGGGGCAGGGGACATTTGAAAAGGAGGTAGAAGAGTTCATGAGGATCATCAAAAAGAGTGACTACAAAGTGGTTGATCAACTGAACCAGACACCTTCAAAGATTTCTATCTTGTCACTGCTGATGTGCTCTCCCGCACACCGAGAAGCTTTATTGAAAGTACTTCAAATGGCCTACGTTCCTCAGGAGATCACGGTCAATCAACTTGAGGCTGTTGTTGGAAGTGTCAATGCTAGCCATGGCTTGGGCTTCACTGACCGAGACCTCACTTCGGAGGGAAGGAATCATAATAAAGCATTGCATATCACGATGGAATGCAAGGGCGCTGTGCTGTCTCATGTTCTTGTAGACACAGGCTCTTCTTTGAATGTGCTTCCGAAGAAGGCGTTGATGAAGCTTAACATTGATGGGATTGTCCTGACGCCGAGTGATTTAGTGGTTAAAGCTTTCGATGGTTCAAGGAGATCAGTTTTCGGGGAGGTTGAGTTGCCTGTCAAGATAGGCTCTCAAGTCTTCAAGAGTGTCTTCTATGTTATGGACATCCAGCCTGCGTATAGTTGCTTGTTGGGCAGACCGTGGATACATGCAGCTGGAGCCGTCACCTCAACCCTGCACCAAAAGCTTAAATATGTGGTGGACGGCCAGGTCATCACAGTTTGTGGGGAAGAAGATATATTCGTCAGCCATCTGTCGGCGTTTAAATATGTAGAAATGGACGGGGAAATCCACGAGACTTTGTGCCAAGCTTTTGAAGCAGATGTCAGTATTTTGACTCCGGTGAAGAAAAACAACGAAGGCACGTCCATTCATTCCTACCAGGAAGCAAAAGAGGTCGTCCAATCAGGCAATGCTCAGGGCTGGGGCAAGCTATTGGAGCTGGAAAAGAAGGATGATAAATTCGGCTTAGGGTATCAGCCTGGGGAGTCTACTCAGAGTGGTAAAGCTATATCATTCACAAGCGCTGGGTTGCTCGACCGCGATCAAATCTGTACGGCAAGTCAAAGCGGGGATAGTGACAGAGACTGGGACAACAATTGGATCCGCCCGTGTGCACCCGGCGAGGAGCTAGGAAATTGGTCTGCTGAAGACATCGTCCAAGTCACCTGGCTCTCAAATGCTGATCATTCGGATTCCACGGATAACGTTCCTGCTATGACTATGCATGACTTTGATAATCCAGTCTACCAAGCTGATGAAGGGGTTGAGGAAGACTGTGACCTCCCTGAAGAGTTGGTCAGATTGTTGAAACAAGAGGAACGAGTTATTCAGCCTCATCAAGAAGAGATTGAGACCATTAACATTGGCAGTGAAGATGCAAAGAAAGAAATCAAGATAGGGGCCAATCTGCAGGCCGATGTCAAATAAGAGTTGATCAGTATGCTGAGAGAGTATGTGGATATCTTTGCTTGGTCATATCAAGATATGCCAGGGTTGGATACCGACATCGTGATGCATAAGCTACCCCTGAGAGAAGAGTGTCCTCCTGTAAAGCAAAAATTGAGAAGAACTCGCCCGGATATGGCGATGAAGATTAAAGAGGAAGTTCAGAAGCAGTGGGATGCCGGGTTCCTTGCCGTGACTAGTTACCCACCTTGGGTAGCTAATATCGTACCAGTACCTAAGAAGGACGGCAAGGTCCGGATGTGCGTTGACTACCGAGATTTGAACAGAGCAAGCCCAAAGGATGATTTTCCGTTGCCACACATCGACGTGTTGGTCGACAATACTGCTCAATTCTCAGTGTTCTCCTTCATGGACGGATTCTCCGGTTATAATCAGATAAAAATGGCGCCGGAGGACATGGAGAAGACAACGTTCATTACCCCGTGGGGAACATTCTGCTATAAGGTCATGCCCTTTGGTCTAAAGAACGCCGGGGCAACTTATCAACGGGCGATGGTCACATTGTTCCATGACATGATCCACAAGGAGATCGAATGTTATGTGGATGATATGATTGCAAAGTCCAAAGACGAAGAGGAGCATTTGGTTAATTTGAAGAAGTTGTTTGAAAGATTGATCAAGTATAAGCTGAGGTTGAATCCGAACAAGTGCACTTTCGGAGTGCGTTCCGGAAAATTGCTGGGTTTCATTGTAAGTCAAAGAGGAATTGAGGTAGATCCTGCTAAAGTAAAAGCTATTCAAGATATGCCTGCACCAAGGACAGAAAAAGAAGTGCGCGGGTTCTTAGGTAGATTGAACTATATTTCTCGGTTCATATCTCACCTAACTGCCACGTGCGAACCGATATTCAAACTGCTAAGAAAAGAGCAGACGGTCAGGTGGAACGATGATTGCCAAAGAGCTTTCGACAAAATAAAGGAATATTTGCAGGAGCCTCCAATTCTGATGCCTCCGGTGGAGGGGAGACCATTAATCATGTACTTGACCGTGCTAGAAGGGTCGATGGGGTGTGTGCTCGGCCAACATGACGAGTCTGGTCGAAAAGAGTACGCCATTTATTACCTTAGCAAAAAGTTCACCGACTGTGAATCCCGATACTCACTGCTCGAGAAAACTTGCTGCGCTTTGGTATGGGCTGCTCGCCGACTGAGGCAGTACATGTTGACCCATACTACACTTCTCATTTCCAAGATGGATCCTGTCAAGTACATCTTTGAGAAACCAGCATTGACCGGAAGGGTTGCTAGATGGCAGATGATTTTAACTGAATACGATATCCAGTACACTTCTCAGAAAGCCATCAAAGGAAGTGTATTGTCGGAATACCTTGCTCAGCAACCTCTTGAGGATGACTATCAGCCGATGAGATTTGATTTCCCTGATGAGGACATCATGTACCTCAAAACAAACGATTATGAGGAACCACTTCCGGAGGAGGGGCCTGACCCTGAATCCAAATGGAAGTTGATGTTTGATGGGGCTGTCAATATCAATGGTCGTGGAGTTGGTGCCGTACTTATTACTCCCGAAGGTGTTCACTTACCCTTCGCTGCCAGAATTACTTTTGGCTGCACCAACAATGAAGCGGAATACGAGGCGTGTATAATGGGAATAGAGGAGGAAATTGATCTTCAGATTAAGAACCTCGATATATTCGGAGATTCAGCCCTCGTCATTAACCAAATTACCGGCAAGTGGTATACACATCAAGAGCATCTAGTTCCGTACAGGGATTATGCTAGAAAACTGTTGACATTCTTCACGACAGTTGAGCTCAAATACATACCACGTGACGAAAATCAATTTGCCGATGCTTTGGCCACTCTCTCTTCGTCGATTAAAGTCATGTGTTGGAACTTTGTGCCCAGAATCGACATCTCCAGGCTTGACTCTCCAGCTTATGCTTTCTCTGTAGACGTCGTGTCTGACGAGAAACCTTGGTATTTTGATATCAAGTTGTTCCTGGAGAAGCAAGAATACCCAACAGGGGCATCTTCCAAAGACAAAAAGACCTTGAGACGACTTGCTGCTAGTTTCTTCTTGAACACAGACGGGGTTTTGTACAAGAGGAACTTCGACATGGTTTTGCTCAGATGCGTGGATAGACACGAAGCAAGCCTGTTGATGCAGGAAGTCCATGAAGGATCTTTTGGTACCCATGCAGGGGGGGCATGCTATGGCAAAGAAACTGCTGAGATCAGGGTATTACTGGATGACAATGGATGCAGACTGTTGTTCATTCGCTCGTAAATGCCACAAATGCCAAATATATGCAGATAAAGTGCATGTTCCTCCTAACCCTCTCAACGTCATGTCATCTCCTTGGCCTTTCTCTATGTGGGGCATTGACATGATCGGGAAGATCGAGCCAACTGCTTCGAACGGTCATCGCTTCATTCTGGTCGCGATTGATTACTTTACCAAGTGGGTAGAAGCAGCGTCTTATGCCAATGTCACTCGTCAAGTGGTGGCAAGATTTCTGAAAAGAGATATCATATGCAGATATGGAGTGCCCGAAAGGATCATTACTGATAATGGTTCTAATCTCAACAACAAGATGATGGAAGACTTATGTCGGGACTTCAAAATACAACATCACAATTCTTCTCCTTACCGGCCAAAGATGAATGGTGCGGTAGAGGCAGCTAACAAGAATATCAAGAAGATTGTGCAGAAAATGGTTGTCACCTACAAGGATTGGCATGAGATGTTACCGTTTGCTTTGCATGGGTACCGAACGTCGGTCAGGACGTCAACAGGGGCAACTCCTTTCTCTCTAGTGTATGGCATGGAGGCAGTCCTGCCTGTTGAAGTAGAGATTCCTTCACTGCGCGTGATGATGGATGTCAAGCTGGATGAGGCTGAATGGGTGCGTGCTCGTTACAATCAGCTATGCCTAATTGAGGAAAAGAGATTAGCGGCTATCTGTCATGGTCAGCTTTATCAGAGGAGAATGAAGCGGGCATTCGATCAACGAGTACGTACTCGAGAGTATCGAGTGGGAGAGCTTGTGTTGAAGAGAATCGTTCCTCCAGGTTCGGATAACAGGGGCAAGTGGACCCCAAACTACGAAGGACCATTCATAGTGAAGAAAGTATTCTCAGGAGGAGCGCTGATGCTCACCACTATGGATGGAGAGGACTTCCCATCCCCTGTTAACTCGGACGCAGTTAAAAAATACTTTGCATAAAGAGACCCGCTGGACACAAAAACAGAATGTGAGTCCAGGCAAGAAAAGGGCATCCCGACGAGCTAAAAACAGAATAAAAGCTCGGGCAAAAATTAGGGAAATAAATACAAAAAAATGTACACCCGCTGAGTTGAAAAGCCACATTGGACAGCTCAGGCAAAAAAGGGTATCCCGGTGGATTGAAAACCCGAGAGGGCGATCCACGCAAAATAAGGGAATAAGCGAACAACTGTGATCCAAGTTATCTGAACCACCTCATCGTTTCGTACAACTTGACAATGTCGGAAGGATAGGAAACAGTTCCCTCGTCCTCTCAGAAAGCCAAAGCAGAATGGAGAGTCTTGAAGACATGCAAGTCATAACAGAAATGGAACTCCTACGAATGCCGTGTGCATTGCCATTAGGATAGTTTTTTTTTTTTTTTTTTTTTTCTCGATTTTATAGTGGCTACCTCTTTCCAGGTGGTTGCTTCCTGATGTAAAATCTTTGCCTATTCAGAGGCCATTCAATAAAAATAATATTCAGTCAAAAAGCTGTGTGTGTTTATTTTTGTTTGCAAAATGTCCTAAATTTTTGGCAAAAATAGCATTGCATCTAAACATGGTGATAATTTTGAAAAGAAAACTGACATGCAGGGAAGCTGTAACCTCTTTTGAGTGTCGGGTGACGATGGATGAACCGATCATTCCATGCAAATCCCCGGGACACATGTGTGTTTTTTCTTGTTGTAGGTTGCGGGATGGCGTCACATTCTCTCAAGCAATTTGCTCTCCCCCAGTAGGGTATTTCCCCAAGCAGGGATTTCTTCTCCAGCAGGTATCTGAAGCCTGGCATCTCCGGCAGAGATTTTCCTCCAACCAAGCCTTGGCAGCAGCCCAAGCAGGTTCTTCTTCCCCAATGAAGTGGCAGTTCATTCTTCCCCAGTGGAGTATGCCTAGCAGATACCTGAGAGCATGTCATCATCAGAGGTGGAATTAACAGTATTTTATCATCAGCAAGAGTCCTCCCCAGCAGGTGTGACTGAAAACTTGATACTCCCTCAGAGTCTTGAATCATCAGATGCTCTCCCCAGCCAGAGTATTTGCCCAAGAAGCTTCCCCAGCCAGGGCTGAAGATGATCCGGTCCCCACAGAGTTCATATCTGATTTTCACCTCCGTCCGTGAAATATTTCTCAGCCAAGTTGCCATTACTTTTGGGTATGTGATGATATAGTCAGGTATTCATCACCTTAGTCAGAGTGGGTATCCAGACCTCTTGACTTGTCTTCCCCTGCAGAGTTGTATCTTTTGTTGCCGATCAGGCATTCGTTTGTTGCTCGTCTGCATCTTTCAACACTCGTCTGTGTTAGCTCTGTGGTATTGCTCGTTTGCTTTCCCCAGCGGTGGTTTATGATTACTTTGATTCTGCCCGTTCGTAATTCCAAATACTCGTCTGTGTTTGGTTATATCAGTTGCTGTCTGCTCGTCTGCAATTTCCAGCACTCGTCTGTGTTGCGATACCTGTTTGCTCGTCTGCAATTTCCAGCACTCGTCTGTGTTGCGATACCTATGGCTGCTCGTCTGCATCTTTCAACACTCGTCTGTGTTTGGTTATGATAGTTGCTCGTCCGCAATTCCTCAGCGCTCGTCCGTGTTCCGAAGTGATATTTGTTGTTGCTCGTCTGCAACCTCCCAGTATTCGTCTGTGTTTGGTACCGGATCCTTCGCTGCACTCGTCTGTGCCTTGACATGTATCCTATATTGTTGCTCGTCTGCAACTGTTCAGCACTCGTATGTGTCTGTTTGACGCTCGTCTGCTTTTATTCCCCAGAAGTCGTTTGTGTTCTGAAGCTCGTTTGCTTTGCTTGGATACTCGTATGTATCATCCCCAACACTCGTCTGTGCTAGCACACACCTGAAGGTGAAGATTTGTTGTTTATCGTGGTATTTCTGTGTTGCTACTTCAAATGCTCGTCTGTGTTTGAATTTCTGGTATTCGTCTATACCAGTGGCTGATACTCGTCTGTATCATTGCCTGATACACTCGTCTGTGTTTCTCAGATCATCGTCTGATACTCGTCTGTATCATTGACTTATAATACTCGTCTGTGTTATCTTGATGATCATCCAATACTCGTCTGTATTGAGGAGGTTTCGAATCCTGACAGTGGGAATTAAATGTCGAAATGATTACCGGTCCTGGCGTAACAGGTAAATCCGAAGGAGGCTCGTCTGTCTCAAGCACCAATTATGGTTGCTGCACCTGGCGTAACAGGTTTGCTCAGAAGACTCGTCTGTCTTATACCATATATCCGCGGATAATATATGAAAAAGGTTCGTCTACCTTGATTGCATGTCTATCCCACAGACTTAAGTGCATTACCGGTCCTGGCGTAACAGGTAAATCCGAAGGAGACTCGTCTGTCTCATGTTTTGAGGACTCGTCTGTCCAGCTCCTGGCGTCACAGGACTTTTTGAAGACTCGTCTGTCTCAGTCATTGTTATTGAAGTGTGTTGAGGACTCGTATGTCCAGCTCCTGGCGTCACAGGATGGTTTGAAGACTCGTCTGTCAACTTGTTCTTATTCCGGATATCAGCTCAATTTGGAAGAAGCTCGTCTGCTTCTTCTCCCCTTCAGTCACCGAAGCGTCATTTGGTCGGGTTTATTTCCCGGTGTTGCATTCTTCGTCAGAGTGCAAATTTTTGGTCTTCTTGGTATTCAATCACAGTTTATCTCGAATGGTCGATAGCCCGTACTATCGTCCTTTTCAGATTAACTGGTGATTGAATAGGGGCAGCTGTAACACCTCAAATTTGCCCTCATTTATTTCTGGCATCATCATCATATCATAAGCATACCATAATCATAAGCATACCATGTTCTAACATTTAGCATAGAAAAATGAGGCATAATATTCACATGATTCTAGCATAAGGCATATGATCAGTCATTTGGAAATTCATGATCTTCGAAGTCAAGCCAAGAGCCAAGTGATCTTGCAAGAAGCTCACAAAGGAACCTCATATCTTATACAATCTCAAGCTCATCCTGAAGGCTTTGAAAGAGGTAGATTGATCAAGAAGTGCAAGCAGTGCGACATCTCCTAACAAAAAGGGCTAAATTTAGGGGTTGTGATTCAAAGGTTATCCTGATGCAATTCTGGTTCGAATTTGATTTCAATGTTTTCCACATGATATCAAGTATCTAGGGATGAAATATCGTCAATTGAATCATTTCAGAAGAGCTCCGATTGGTCAGTTACTTGAGAATTGAGAAATTTGAAGAAAAGTCAACTGTGCGGAAAAAAGTCAACTCCCGATTTTATGGTCAAATTTGTGCAACACAAGTCGAATATGATCAATGGATGAGATTTGATCAAGAAAAGTCGAAAGAATCATGAAAAATCAAGAATTGTGGAAAGTTGCCATTTTTGGAAATTAGGGTTTTAGAAACTTGCCATTTTTGGAAAGTTTTCTATGCTTTATATACCATTTTCAAGGCCAAATTACATCATGATCAAGGCATAATTTCAAAGTTTCCCAAACATGAAAGTTGTTCCTTTTTTCAAGAGCTTTTCAACCATTACAAGACCACTCTTATTGTATTATTTTTGTGAAAGTTATGGTGGATTAAAGTGGAGGATTTTATGGTTCTAATTTCCAAATACTTAGAATTTTTCTAAGTAATTTTTGGGCAGTTTTTTATTTGAACTTTCATGGCCATTTTCACACTATTTCCAAGCCTTTTTCCAAACTTTTTTAAACACCAAAGTTGAAGATCTTTCTTTAATCTTTCCATGCATATCAATTTCATCTCATTTGGTTCATTAAAATTCAAGTTCTCATTATTTAAAGTAGCCTTCATGGAAGTTGAGACATTTCTTTAAATTCATGACCAAATATGCAAATTCATGTCATTTTTCTTTGTGCACATTAGCTTGCTTCTCATATCATTTTGTTATTGGCCTAATTGGTCAAGATATCCCAAATCTTTACCCAAAATGGCTAATTACACCACATGCCATGAATGAGGTTCCAAAATATGACAATTTATGGAAAATTGCAAAATGGATCATTTTGGATTCAGAAGGCTAACACATGCTTCCAGCCCAATATCACACGAATTTGCATTGCATTCTGATCCTAAAACCAAGCCTAAAATTCCATGCCAAGAGCCATCCAAACCTAACACCATCCTTTTGCATTTTTGCAATTTCTCCTCTCCAAGCCAAAAGAATCACTCACAAAGCCTCAGCTTCGGTCACAACCTCATTCCTAACCTAATTGTTCACTTTATAAGCTTAAACACTCCAAGCTCGCCGGAGAATGGCTCATTTTTCAGATCTGGTTTTTTTTCTTGCTCATTTTTGAAGTTTTCCAAAGTTCTCTCAATTGGTTGGTGTAATCTCTAAACTATCACTTGATTCTTCATCCTTGGAGCTTAAAGAACATTTCTCTGGTCTTATTTTGTTGCTGGAAGTTGAAGAAGCAGTGGACTTGTCTCCACTAGGTAACCTTGTTCAAGCTTTATCTCTCTCATTCTTAGGTTTTAAATGCTATAGAACTCATCATGCATCTTTAGCTGAGCCCTACAATAGGTAGGAGATGGTTGTGTGCTTGATTATGAGATTTGGTTGCCATGTTTTTTTCATGAAAAATCTTGTAGATCCGTGACTTTTTTTGCTATTTTTTATATGTTAGAATGATTATTTTACGAAACTAACAGTATGGTTGTGTTCCTCTCGTTGAGTACTTCATTTTTGGTCTTTATTTTTCTGAATTTCGTTGAGAAATGAGAGAGTTATGGTGTGATGAAGTTTGTTATGTTCATGGAGGGTTGGCTACGGGTTTATGTTGTTCTTGCTGGTTTTTTGCAATTTTCATGTGCATGGGAGGTTGAAGACGATGACGTGGCAGCATACGGTTGGCTAGGTTAAGTTTTCGTCCTTTAGTGACTTAAGTGGTGGTGAACCAATTGACATGAGGTCACATAGTTTTGTTACTAGTTATTTTCTTTTTCTTTTCTTTTGCTCATTTAAGATAAAAAATAAAAGCTGAATATTGGATTGGCATGAGATTTTCGGTTGGGCCTAGGGCCATCTGTTATGCGCACCTCCCCGTTTTGAGCCCAGTCTGTTTTTAATTAGAAAGCCTTACTAAATACACCACATTCATTTCCTTTTTTATTTTTCTTTCCTCTTTATTTTCTTTTATTAATCAGTTTCATTTTAATTCAAATAAAATAGTTATAATTCTCTAAAAATTCCCAAATAAGTCATGAATGTTTCTTTGTGTCTCTAAAATTTTGTCACATTTTTATTTTATTTTTTTTATTAATCCACGTGCCAGATTTAAATCGCCAATGTACATAGCTTCTTTTGATCCATTTCTTGACCAGCCTGTCTTGTTGATTTTCCATAGACTTTAATATTTGGAGTTTTGATCCCATTCTTTTTGCATTGTGTTCCTAAGATCTTCTAGTTTTCATATGATTTTTCTCAGAATTTTTAGAAATTTATTTCTTAGGTTTTGGTCTGGTATCTTGTGATATAAGTTTTCTGTCCTAACTTGTGTTTATGCATTCATTTGACCTAGTTCCTTTCTGAATTTTTGCAAATCCTTTTGGCAAGTTAATATAATGTGTTTTAAGATCATTTGGTTTCAGTTGTAGAATTTTTATATAGTTGGTTGATTAGTTGTGGATTTTTGTTCTCACCTTGTCCCTTTTTGCTTCTTTTGGTTCATTAGATTTCTCATAGGCTTAGAAGGGCACTTGTGCCAACTTCTTTTGCTCATTTGGGGTTCCTTTGGGGTATGGATACCTTCCTGGTCCTAGGATAGGTCTTGGTTCTTCTGAATTTTTGAGTTTGCTTCATATTCAAGTCATTTGTTTCTTTAAGTGTTTAAATTCCGTATTTTGGTTCCGTTATCTCTATTGTGACATTGTTTGGTATTGTGTGACTTCTCTCTTCATCTTGCTGGCCTCTTAGGCCATTCTTTATATCGTTTTGATTCTGGTTTTGAACTTTGTGTTTGTATTTTGTGTGTTTTGTATTACATTTTTCATAGGTGCGCACTTGTTTCCATATGTATTCATGTTGCCTCAGTTTAAGTCATAAACTTCTCATCTTTATTTCTTTGAGTTGGATCCGCATTAAGCATTTGTTTACTTCATTTCACTTCTGATTGTTGGATGATGTTATGTTAATTTGTTTATTGTTGTTCATTTGTGCATGCTAACCTTGCAGGGGCTATGGTAAGTGTGAGATGTGGGAATTGAGGTCCACATCTCTTCTCTTTTTGTTTATATGGACTAACACCTTCTTGTTGGGCTTAGGCCTTTCTCATCTCTCCTCTTATATTCTTCTTCTTCTCTTGAGATCTTCTTTTTAGGTTAGAGAAACCTCACAAACCCTAGGAACTCCATGCATGCTAACTTAGGATAGAAACTTCCCCCTAGTTTTTTCCCTTTTGCTCCTTTGTTTCTCTTTCTCTTCTCATCTCATAATCATAAAAAACACTCTAATAACTTTGAAGTGATGCATTGATCCATAGCCTTATTCCATAAGGTATGCTTGTAGTCTTCCCATCTTGGGATAGTACAAGTTTACCTTGTGATGCACAAGTCTGATCAAGGTATTTTCTTCATAAAAGAAAAGTCTAAAAAAAACACTTCTTCATCTGTAAATAACCAAAAGCACTTAATAATTAAGCAAGTTAGTGAGCTTAGGCCCTAATCTTTGGGTTCAAGTTTTGGGGATCTTCTCCTTACTTGAGTGTGCTTGTTCTATTATTCCATCTTGGAATGTAGTGACAAGTGCACATTCCAATGATGAGAGATTGAGTTCACTTCCTTGTGACACACTCATAAAAGCTTCATAAAAAAAAACACAAACAAACAATAAGCGTCTTTCCTTCGGGAATTCTCTTCTCATCTCATTCGCTCCGTACGCGAACTTGCTCCTACTCGTCATTTTGCAAGACGGTCACGCACTCGTCGTCCGAGTCTGCAACACCTGAGCAATGGCATAGGCAGGTCAAGCCTTAGTTCACAAGCAATTTCCTTGTCACCCCTAGTTAGGGGAACTACGGCGTCTCTGATCCTCATTATCCCGATGAGGTACGTAGGCAGCGGGGTAGGGCCCGTTCGAGCACAATCTTTATTTTCCCTACATTTCTCCTTTTCATTTCTTATTCAATTCTTTTCCGGTTCCAGTTTTCTTTTCATTTCTTTTGCTGCAGTTTTCATACCCTCACCCTTTGAAATAGTTATCTTTGCAAGCGTGGATCCCGTCGGGTACGGCGGACGATCTGGGTGCTAATACCTTCCCAGGTCGTAACCGACTCCCGAACTCAGTCTCTTTGGTTCGCGAGGCCTTGTCCTTTCCTTCTTCCTCAGGTTTGTGCAACATTACCTTTCCCATTCTTTCGGGATAAAAATGTCTGGCTGGCGACTCTAACCTTTCCGCGCCACTTTCGCGTTTGTACCAGGGTGAAAATCCGGGGAGCGACACTCCTGTACTCAACTGAGGATGAAATGGCAACTCGGCTGGGGAATTGTGAGAGGCAACTCAGCTGGGGATAGCAACAAGAGGCAACTCAGCTGGGGAATTGTGAGAGGCAACTCAGCTGGGGAAGTGGGCACCTTCCAGTGCCACGTGGAAGATAGACCGAGTTGATAATGATTCGCCAGCTTGCTGAGACGTAACCTGCATGCCCCAGGTTGCGTTCTGGACACCTGCAATCCTGCAAAGATAAGGAGACGCACAAAAGGTCCCGAGGTATCCTTTACTGGATTCCGTCATAGGAGTTAAGTACTTTCGAGAGTAAGTATATTCCCTGTAAGCATGTGTTTTATTTTTAGTGACAATCATCTGTACTCTTATGCAATCAGTTTTTTTTTTTTTTTTTTTTTTTTTTTTTTTAAGATATCAGACATTCTTTGCAAAAAATGAAAAATGTATAAAACGAGACATGACTGAGGAATCTGATTTTATTAATTCATGTGCCCTGAATTGGCAAGATACAGTCAAAGAAACATATCTCCTGAAATGAGGAGATTGTTATAAATTGAGAAACAAAGTGCTGGCAGTGTTGACGATGCTTTAAGGAGCTTCCTCTTCTGCTATGACTCGTATGACTTTTGACTTTCTTCTCGTCTTGCTTTCTGGAGAAAGTTGATTCTGATTGAAGCTTGATCCTTTGGAGTCCTAACCAAGTTGCTGACAACACGGACGAATTCAGAATGCAGTTGTTCGCTTATTCCCTTATTTTGCATGGATCGCCCTTTCGGGTTTTCAATCCATCGGGATACCCATTCTTGCCTGAGTTGTCCAATGCGGCTTTTCAACTCAGCGGGTGTACATTTTTCATTTATTTCCCTTATTTTTGCCCGAGTCTTATATTCTGTTTTTGACTCGCCGGGATGCCCTATTTTTGCCTGGACTTACATTCTATTTTTATGTCCAGCGGGTCATTCTTATGCGAAGTATTTTTTAACTGCATCTGAATTCACAGGGGACGGGAAATCTTCACCATCCATGGTGCTGAGCATCAGTGCTCCACCAGAGAAAACTTTCTTTACCACGAATGGCCCTTCATAGTTTGGAGTCCATTTGCCCCTGTGGTCTGTATGAGGAGGGAGAATTCTTTTCAGCACAAGATCTCCCACTTGGTACTCTCGGTGCCTGACTTTCCGATCGAAGGCTTTCTTCATTCTCTTCTGATACAACTGCCCATGACAGATTGCAGCCAATCTCTTCTCTTCAATCAGACTCAGTTGTTCGTATCGGGCCCGAACCCATTCTGCTTCACTCAGTTTGACATCCATCAAGACTCGCAAGGAGGGTAATTCAACTTCAACTGGTAGGACTGCTTCCATACCATACACGAGTTGATACGGTGTTGCCCCAGTGGACGTCCTGATTGACGTGCGATACCCATGCAAGGCAAATGGTAGCATTTCATGCCAGTCCTTGTAGGTGACTACCATCTTCTGTACAATCTTCTTGATATTCTTATTAGCTGCCTCAACAGCGCCATTCATCTTTGGCCTGTAAGGAGAAGAATTGTGGTGTTGGATCTTGAAGTCCCGGCACAGTTCAGCCATCATTTTGTTGTTTAAGTTGGAACCATTATCAGTAATGATTCGCTCGGGCACTCCATATCGACAGATGATATCTCTCTTCAGAAATCTGGCTACCACTTGTCTTGTGACGTTTGCATATGAAGCTGCTTCAACCCACTTGGTGAAATAGTCAATGGCGACCAAGATGAATCTGTGGCCATTTGAAGCAGTCGGCTCAATCTTGCCAATCATATCGATGCCCCACATGGCGAAGGGCCAGGGTGAAGACATGATGTTCAAAGGATTGGGAGGTATATGCACTTTGTCTGCATAGATCTGGCATTTCCTGGCATAGGCACAACAGTCTGCATCCATTGTGATCCAATAATAGCCTGATCTTAACAACTTCTTAGCCATTGCATGTCCCCCAGCATGGGTACCAAAAGAGCCTTCGTGCACTTCATGCATCAACAAATCTGCTTCCGTCTTGTCAACACATCTGAGGAGTACCATATCAAAGTTCCTCTTGTATAAAGACCCATCAGTGTTCAGAAAGAAACTTCCAGCAAGCCTTCTCAAAGTCTTCTTATCATTGGAAGATGCCCCAGGTGGGTATGTTTGATCCTCCAAGAAGCACTTAATATCATGGAACCAAGGCTTATCATCTTTGACAACATCTGCTGCGAATACATATGCTGGTCTATCAAGTCTCGATACTGAAATCTGAGGTACAACGTTAGCAGCTTGAACTTTGATCATGGACGAAATGGTAGCCAAGGCATCTGCAAACTGATTCTCGTCCCGGGGGATATACTCAAGCTTGACTGTTGTGAAGAAAGTCAATAACCTTCTTGTATAATCCCTGTAAGGTATCAGATGATCCTGGTGTGTATACCATTTCCCGTTGGTCTGATTGACTACCAAAGCTGAATCTCCGAATACGGTCAATGTCTTGATCCTGAGGTCAATGGCTTCCTCAAGACCCATAATGCAAGCTTCGTATTCAGCTTCGTTGTTAGTGCAGTTGAAAGTGAGTTTTGCCGAGAAAGGCATGTGAACTCCTTTGGGTGTAATGAGTACTGCACCAACACCACGACCATTCATGTTAACAGCCCCATCAAACATCATAGTCCATTCTTCTTCTGGGTCAGGCCCTTCAGTGTGAATAGGCTCTTCATGATCTTTTGCTTTAATGAACATGATGTCTTCATCAGGGAAGTCAAACCTCATAGGCTGGTAGTCATCAATGGGTTTCTCAGCAAGATATTCAGATAGTACACTGCCCTTGATGGCTTTCTGAGAGGTGTACTGGATGTCATATTCTGTGAGAATCATTTGCCATCTTGCCACCCGTCCGGTAAGAGCTGGTTTCTCGAAAATGTACTTGACTGGGTCCATCTTTGAGATCAATAAGGTAGTGTGGGTCAACATATACTGTCTCAGTCGGCGAGCAGCCCACGCTAAAGCACAACAAGTTTTCTCGAGCAGTGAATAACGTTGTTCACAGTCGGTAAACTTTTTGCTTAGGTAGTATATTGCATACTCTTTTCGACCAGACTCGTCATGCTGGCCCAACACACACCCCATTGACTCTTCTAATACTGTCAGGTACATTATCAGAGGTCTTCCTTCAACTGGCGGCATGAGGATTGGAGGTTCTTGCAGATATTCCTTGATCTTGTCAAAAGCCTTCTGGCAGTCTTCGTTCCACCTGACCGTCTGTTCTTTTCTTAATAGCTTGAACAAGGGTTCGCAGGTTGCTGTAAGATGGGATATGAACCGTGAAATGTAGTTCAATCGACCCAAGAATCCTCGAACTTCTTTCTCTGTTTTCGGTGCAGGCATCTCTTGAATAGCTTTGACTTTATCAGGGTCAACTTCAATCCCTTTCTCACTTACAATAAATCCCAGCAGCTTACCGGATCTCACACCGAATGTGCATTTGTTGGGGTTCAACTTCAGTTGGTACTTCCTCAGACGCTTGAATAACTTGAGCAGATTCACCAGGTGATCTTCCTCTGTAAGGGACTTGGCAATCATATCATCCACATAACATTCTATCTCTTTGTGGATCATATCGTGGAATAATGTTACCATAGCCCGTTGATACGTTGCACCGGCATTCTTGAGCCCAAATGGCATTACCTTGTAGCAGAACGTGCCCCAGGGTGTGATGAATGTTGTCTTCTCCATGTCTTCAGGTGACATCTTAATCTGGTTGTATCCTGAAAATCCGTCCATGAAGGAGAATACCGAGAACTGAGCCGTATTATCCACCAATACATCAATGTGAGGTAAAGGGAAATCATCTTTCGGGCTGGCTCTGTTCAGATCCCGGTAATCCACACACATTCTTACTTTGCTGTCTTTCTTAGGCACAGGTACTATGTTAGCAACCCACGGCGGGTAGCTGGTTACAGCAAGGAACCCGGCGTCCCATTGCTTTTGTACTTCTTCCTTGATTTTCATAGCCATGTCTGGACGAGTACGGCGCAGCTTCTGTTTGACTGGCGGGCATTCTTCTCTCAAAGGCAGCTTGTGCACAACAATATTTGTATCCAAACCTGGCATGTCTTGGTACGACCAAGCAAACACATCTACATACTCTTGAAGCAGGTCTATCAGTTGTCTCTTCACTGAGTCTTGCAGGCAGGCCCCGATTCTAACTTCTTTCACGTCTTCATTTGTACCAAGATTGATCACTTCAACCTCCTCCTGGTGAGGAGTAATAACCTTTTCCTCTTGTCTTAACAATCTGGCTAGCTCTTCAGGAAGCTCATATTCTTCATCAACCCCTTCATCAGCTTGATTGATTGGATTGTCAAAGTCATACGATGTCATAGCCGTGCTGTTGTCGGTGCTGTCGGGAAGGCACTCTCTGCAAGGGTTAAGTTTGTTCATTTTAGTGATTGATTTTAATCTTGCTTTAGAAAAGTGAAGTAAAGTTATCATTTTGAAAACACCGCCATTTATTTTTTGTACAAAAAAGAAAAATGGAAAAAACAGTGAACGAAAAGAAAAAGACGCGTTTGCAAAAAGATGTCTGATATTTCATTAATTGATCTTGTTTGCACAAAAAGTACAGATGGCCCGATTACAAAATGAGTCTTGTCATCTTGGGCAAGATGCAAGACTTTGATGCATGCTTATAAAAATACAGGAAATAATAATTACTCTGATCGAGTAACTCTTATAATTTCCTGGGAAGACCAGTTCGAGACACTGCTCCCCGGGATCTTTGGACGAATCCAGCTTTCCAGGTTGCGTTCCTCTTCCAGCTCGTCTTCCAGACAGTTGATAGCATCGGGGGTAAGCATCCCCCCACTGACAAAACCAGGCTCTCCAGCAGCCTTTGCTTGATGTTGAGTTGGTCTGTAACCCAACCCAAATTTGTCTTTCTTCTCCTCCACCGCTAAAACTTTGCCCCAGCCCAGGGCGGTTCCTTCCTCAACAACCTTCCGGGCTTGTTGGTAAGATGACATTGGAGTACCAGATACAGCAGATGCTTCATTCACATTCAAAGCTTCAAACCCCTGGCTCATTGTTTCATGGATCTCCCCATCCATTTCAATGTACTTATAGGTTGCCAGGTGGCTGACAAAAATGTCCTCCTCTCCACAGATTGTGACAACTTAGCCTTCCCACTCAAATTTTAACTTTTGGTGAAGGGTAGACGTTATTGCGCCGGCGGCGTGAATCCAGGGTCTACCCAACAAACAGCTGTAGGCGGGCTGAATGTTCATCACATAAAAGATAGTTTTAAAGGTCTGTGGGCCAATTGTCACAGGTAGCTCAATCTCTCCCAGAACCGATCTCTTAGAACCATCAAAGGCTCTTACTACCAGGTTGCTGGGTCTCAATGCCAATCCATCATATTCTAACTTCACCAGAGCCTTCTTTGGTAAAACATTCAGGGATGAACCTGTATCTACCAGCACATGAGAAAGGACAGCTCCTTTGCATTCCATGGTTATGTGCAGGGCTTTGTTGTGGTTGCGGCCATCCGCTGTCAAGTCAGTATTGGTGAACCCTAGCCCATTGCTAGCAGTAACATTTCCAACTACGGTTTCCAACTGGTTGACAGTAATCTCTTCAGGCACGTAAGCTGCGTGCAGGACCTTAAGTAGTGCATTCCGATGGGCTTCGGAGCACATAAGCAGTGAGAGGATAGAGATTTTGGACGGCGTTTGGTGAAGCTGATCCACAATTTTGTAATCACTCTTTTTGATGATCCTCATAAACTCATCAACTTCTTGATCGAACGGCGGCTTCAAGGCTTCTTTAACAGCTTGATCTTCCTGTACCGGGCTCTTTCCTTTTGCCTTGGCAGCAGCTTCTGCTTCGGCAGTAGGTCTTTGAATTGGTGGAGCGAAGAGACGTCCGCTTCGGGTGAAGCCTCCGCCTCCCCCCACATTATCAACTTGTGGTGCAGGTGTTGATGTTTCAAGAGTGATTCTTTTTCCTTCGCAGTATACGTCTGAGCCATAGTGCCAGGGGATGGCCCTATTGCTTTCATATGGTACTGGTTCAGGCACCGTGACAGTGACTGGACTGATTGTTGCTGCTGAAGGGACTGTAATTGTTTGTGGATCATAAAAGATTGTAACTGGTGCTCTGGTGGGAGCAGCACCTTCTGAATGGTAGGCAGAGTTGTTTTCTGGATCATAGAATATCGTGACAGTGGAGACGTCTTCATGATTTGTTGCTGGTGTTGTAGGAGATAATGGTGGCAGGATGGATGTTGCTGTTGTAGGAGTCTCAAAATGGAGTGACGCTGAAGTTGTAGCAGGAAGATTTGTTGTAAACTGATCAGTTGAGATGATGGATGACGTACTTGTTGATGAAGCCGAAGAATTGTCAGGAACAATGGTTGCTGCAGTTGTAGGAGGTTCTGAAACCGTTGTTGATGAGATTGCTGGATTTGTTGGAAATGATGTGGTGATCTGAAGTTGGCCACTCTGAATAAGGCCATCTATGCCATTCCGCAAATTATCGCACCCATTTACGGAGATATTGCAGTAAGCACAACCCAATTCACACCCTGGGAACATCTGACATTCCAAGAGCTGAGCCTTGATTTCTACCAATGGTGTCCTGATCTGTCCCACACTGGTTATTAAATAAGACGGCTTGTCTTCTTCAATAGCGTTAATCCGGGGACCACCATGGTTTGGCATCGGGTTCTTATTGACATTGGGTGGTGGTGCGAAATTCAGAGCCTTGGAGTCTACCAGGTCTTGTACCTTCATATGCAGAGCCCTACATTTTTCTGTGTTGTGGCCAGGTGCGTTTGAATGAAAAGCACACCTAGCATTGGAGTCATAATTCCTTGGTAGACTGTTGGGATCTGGAGGTGCCAACGTTCTTAGCTCAACCAGGTTGAGTTTCAGAAGCTGTGGCAGCAAAGTAGCATATGGCATTGGGATCGGATCGATCACTCTGTTAGCTTGAGATGGCCTCTGTTGGAATGGCCTTTGTTGACTGTTGTTGTTGGTGTTGCTGTTGTTGTAATTTCTTGGAGGATACTGATTTTGCTGATGGTACTGAGGTTGCGGCTGATAGTTTTGCTGAGGAGGTTGATAGACTGGTTGAGGATGAGCTGGAGCAGGAATGGTGACTGCTGCTATTGACCTTTGAGCATATTGGGGCCTGCCCCTGTTGGTGTGGATGGCATTGGTCTCGCCAGTTCTTCTCGGGCCTGCAAAAGGCTTTCTTGCATTACTGGACGAGCTTGCACCGTTGTCTGAGATCTTTCCCATTTTCAACAGGCTTTCAATTCTCTCCCCAGCTATGACAACATCCGCGAAGCTAGTGGAAGAGAAAGCAGCCAACCTGTCAATATAGGTTCCCTGAAGGGTATTCATGAACATATCTGCCATTTCCCGTTCAGACATAGGTGGTTGAACAGCAGCAGCCAGTTGCCTCCACCTCTGGGCATATTCTCGGAAACTTTCCCTTGAAGACTGTGACATTCCCATCAGGAGGGTCCTGTTGGGTGCCATGTCTAGATTATACTGATACTGTCTGATGAAGGCCTCTGCCAGGTCCTTCCAGCATCTAATAGTTGCTCTTGTCAGATGGGAATACCACTCCCTCGAAGCTCCAGTCAAGCTATCTTCAAAATAGAACATCCACAATTTCTCATCCATCGTATAGGCCTTTAATCTCCCGAGAAAAGATTGTAGATGGGTCCGAGGACAAGAAGTCCCATTATACTTCTCAAAACATGGAGGCTTGAACTTGTGGGGAATCCTAACCCCGTCTACCAAGCCCATGTCCATGACGTCGAAGCCCAAAGAGTTTTGAGATTCTAAGGACCTTAACTTCTCAGCTATCTCATCCAATCTTCTATCATAAGCCTCTTCCCCAGCACCCATTACTGTGAACTGGTCTTCTTGAGGGTCTTCCTGCAGTACCCTACCTGCTGTGGCAGTCCCTTGTATATTGACAGGGATGTTGACCTCTGGATGGAGGTGGGGTCCAAAAACTGGGGGATTGACATGAGGTTGGACCCTCTCGTTGTTACTTGTGCCAGCAGTTCCCACATGGGGCTCTTCTTGATTCTGCCTTTCCACCATGGCTCTCAATCTTTCCTGGATCTGAGCCATGTTGTTCATAACTTCCATAAACTGAGTCATTTGGTTCCTCATTTCTAGCCTTTCAGTTGCCATTTGATTTCTGACCTCAGTGAGGTCCTGCTGCATCTGATCCATTTGAATTCCCGGAAGGTTGTTTCGGGTTGGATAGCGGTGCGGACGGTTGAGGGGAAATACCCGGCGCCTAGCAATAGTTCCTGATGCATCACAACAGAGGTTAGCAACAATAAAACAAAACCTACAAAACAAGCAAAGGGTTAGCATGCCATGCAGTTATGCTTATTTGTTCTCAAGGTATCCGGTTTGGCCTTCGGTTTTGACCCTTCCAGACCCTTGGAGATGCTGTGGTTGTTGCTTGAAGAAAACTCAGATGAAGCAAACTAACGCAAATATATTACAGAAAGTGAAATAACACAACTTGTTCATTTTACAACACAAACCCACTAAGGGGTCAAAATACAGTACAAAATAAAAGTACATGGAAAGAAAGTAACAACAAACAAATGGTCAAACACCAAGACCAAACTCATCCTCACGAACTTCCTTGAGAAGTGCTTCGGTCACAGGATCAGCCGGACGCTCCGTGAGATTCCTGATGAGGAGATTCCGGGTTGCAACAGCTGCTGCTAGCTTTTTGTGCTGAGTTTGGTCCTTGGACCTCTTCACCCCTGCTTTGATCTTCAATTCTGATATTTCCCTCTGGGCTGCTGCCAGGGCCTCTTGCTGTTCTTTTGCACTAGCTTCCAGTTGCTCCATCTTGTCTTGAACTCTTTTGTCCTCTAGAGTACGAGCCTCGGTGATCCTGACCCACCGGGCTTGACTCTCCTTCAAATACAAGTCTGTCCTCGCTCTCTGGAACTGGGCTTCTTTGCAAGCATTCTTCAGAATTTGTTCACCAGCTTTAGACTTTTTGATATAATCCCCAGACTTCTCAATCTTAGTCAAATGCTCTATTCTCATCTTCTCCAACCTCTCAATCTCCCTCATACCTTCACTCCTCTCCCGGAGGGTCTTCTGCAAGGCCTGGGTTAGCTTCTCATTCCTCTCCTTCAAGCTCTCAAACTCTTCCAAACTGATGGTGGCAGGGGGTGGTGCTGAAGATGACTCAGGCATGTCTTCTATGGTAAAGGGCATTCCAGAGAATTGGGCCCTGGCACGAGACCACTCATAATATTGTGCTGATGCCACATTATTACACTTCCCCAGAATGGTGACTCCCTTGGTTTGAACATTATCCCAGGCCCAGGCAGCCTGCCTAACAACAGCCAAACTAATCTTGTTCTCACAATAAAGGGTCTCCACCAAGTCCTGTACCCTAGGAGTGTGGATCAGTGCATAGCCCAGTTGCCTTCTGAACAGCAGAGGATTGTAATTAATACTGCCCTTAACTCCTATCAAAGGCACATTAGGAAAATGCCCACAGCTGGTGATGATATCCCTGCCCTTGGTGCTCTGAGTGCACCATCTGATGTCTGCTGAAGTTAGAACAGTGAGTCTCTTAGCCCAGTTGCTCTGCTGATGAGGGTTTAAAAATGCATCTGTCCTGGGTAGATGCCTGAGAAGCCAAGTGTGAAACAATGGAGCACAAAACCTCACTAACCTTCCCCTCTGCTTCTCATTCCTCTGATGCACTGAATAGTAAAGATCCCCCAATAAAGTTGGCACTGGGTTCTTCAGAATGAACAGATGGATTGCATTCTTGCTAATGAATCGAGGCTCATCTGCAAACAACACAATCCCATATACACTCAGGGCCAACAAAGCACAAACAGCTTTCCACTCCCCCAGGGAAGCCTTCAGACTAGCTTGAAAAATTAAGAAGTCCAGATGAAAGCCAGGGATCCCATCTTTAGAGGTCATATGCTGCTCAACCAAAACAGGTTCCAGATGCAAAGCTTTTGCTACTTCTCCATTAGCAGGAAAGACCATCTCAGGGTTGAAAGGAATTTCTCTCCTGATGGGCATACCAACTAATGAGGAGTACTCTTCCAATAAGGGGCCCAACTGAAAGTCTTGAAAAGTGAAACATCTCAGTGGAGGATCATAAAACTGAATGCAGGTGTGGATGAGGCTCCTCTGTGAAGGGTCCAGATCCATAACCATGTCCAGTATACCTCCAAAACTCTCCCTGAACAAAGGTATGTGATCTGGAGTGATCAGGGTCTGAATCCTCCTGATGTCTGATAGCTCTGGTTGGAAGAAGTGATAGGTGATGTTGCTTTTCTTTGGAGCCATGATGACAAATGTTGATGAAGATACTGAAGAGAAGGGCCACTGATTGGCTGGAATAGATAGCTGGTAGCAAGTGCTGATGAAGGCAGGTCAAAACTGAAGATGGGGTCAAAACCAAAACCAGATGAAGATGGATACCCTGAAACACAAATAAGCAAATGTTAATATGATGCAATGATTATGTATGCAAATGATATGCAAGGGTCTGTGACTGAGCTGGATCTGATCAAAATGCCCTGATATAAGTCCATGTGTATTCAAGAATTCCAGATGGAGGTCTATAAATCCGGTAACCAGGGTGGGGGACTCAAATAAAGAGCCACATGTCCGGGGTTTTAGAATCACAAGAACTGTCCAACATGGAGTACTCTTAACAAACAAAGTGACAGGGTATTCTGAGGTCGAGGTACCTGCAAACCTGTAAACAGCCCAACCCCCTCACAGGTGATGTTCTAGAACAAGGATCCTCAGACTTGGATCAGTTATGAGAAGTGTAAACACTTCCAACCCGGAGGTACAGTGTTTACAATAACCACAACAATTCCTCCTCTAATTCACCTCAGTTTCTGAAGGTCAGTACTAAAAGGTCATCCAGACTTAGCAGGCTTCCCAGATAGCCCTAGCATTGCAGGAAATCTGCAACACAGAGTTCTCAAGAAGAAACCCATATCTGAATCGTGTCTCATATTCCCGCACCAGACCGAAATGGAATGGGAAAGAATATGATTCACTCTAGCCTAGGTGTCACTCAGATCCCAGGTATAGGATCTTAACTCTCAATGAAACACCCACCCACCAAAGGAAAACCAGATCCAGCCAGCAGCATGACAGTATGATATATACAAAGTGCAATAAAGAAAGCAGTAAAGCAAACTGTACATAAAGCAAAATAAATACAAGCACAAATAAACACATAACACCCCAGTAAACACAAATCAATCAAGCGTTAGGAGGAACCCACAAAAAGAACCAGAAGCCCTGGTTGCAATATAAGGCTCCCCAGCAGAGTCGCCAAGCTGTCGCTCCCGACAAATGAGACAGGGTCAGATGAAGGTACAGACGCGAACGGTCGGCGAAGGGAACAATGAGAACACACAGCCGTGAACTCACTGGAGAATGAATAGAGTCGCCAGCTAGGCATTTTTATCCCGGAGGAAAGGTAATGCTGCATAAACCCTAGAAAGAGATGGATAAGACGGTTGCGAACCAGAGAGACTGAGAAAGGGGGTTGGTTACAACCTGGGAAGGTATTAGCACCCAGATTGTCCGCCGTACTCGACGGGATCCACGCTTAAAAGATTTGTGTTTTAAAGGGGTAGTGTCAGTGCAATTTGTGTACAGAAGAGCTGGAAAAGGATGTACAGGTGTCAGTGTAAGAGGAGTGAAGTGTATAAGTGAAGTGTCAGTGCAAGGAAAGAGTATGCTCATGATCATGAGGCTAAGAGAATAAAGCTAGAAAGAGGGGGAATGAACAAAGACTTTTGTTCGATAACTGTTAAGTTATGCCTACGTATCCTCTCGTGCAATGAGGAAGTCAGAACACCGTAGTTCGACCCAAAGAGACTGAAAGATGAATTGACTTGTGAACTGCTTACTTGCCTATGCTCAAGCGTATGACCTGTCTGGCTCAGGTGCAAACTGTCTTGCATTAGACGGAAGAAGCGAGCTCTCGTTTGTGAGTGAATGAGATGAGAAAAGAATCCCGAAGGAGACGATTATTGTTTGTTTTTTTTGAGTTTTCAGTCTCTTATTGCTTTTGAAAGTTTGTCATAAGTTAATGAGCTTAAGCCTAAACCAATGGATTTAGTAAACTCATCACATCTTCCCTCTGATTAGGGGTAATGAGAGTACCTTAAGTGTGAAGTCAGATTCTCACACTTAATCACCTTTGGTGTAGGATTAAGATCATTAACCTACTTGTGATTATTTAGATGTTTTTGTTGTTTTTGTTTAGTGTTAAGTAATGAGATTAAGCCATAATCAAAGATTAAACAGACTCATTACACCATCCTAATAGAAGGATAATAGATGAGAATGTTTAAGCTGAGGAAAACTCCTCAACTTAATCCATGATTAGGGATTAAACTCACGATAACAAGCCTTTGATTAAGTGGATTTTATTTAATGATATGATGATGAAGTGGATTTTATGGTTTGTAAGACAACTTGAGGGGGACTTGTCCATTAACACTGGGGTTAGTCCTTCTTAACCAATTAAGGAAGAATTAGAACCCTAATGCAAGGCCCAAGTTACAAGTGTAATGTCTTGATGATTATTATGTGAATTGATTAAGAGATTTAAACACATTAAGGGTTTAACACTTAGGATTAAAGTTATACACTCCATCCTAATAGAAGGATGCAGGCATAAGCTTAATCACAAAGCCTTAAAGCCTTTAGGGTTTAGTCCCTGATTATGAGGTGAGAAAGAGAAGACTCAAAAGAGACACAAAGGTAAAACTATGAGGGGAGACTAATCAAAACCCTAATTCATTGTCATGCTTGGTTGATCCTAAAGTTTGTGAGGTTAAACAAGGACAATCTTCAAAGAGAACCACCATGAAGCAGCTGAACAAGATCAAGAGAAGCAAAGTGACTTGCTTCAATCAAGAAGTCAAGTCACTTGAAGAAAGAAAGTGGGAATAACAAGAATGAGCAAGCTCAAACTCAAACACATATAGGAATGCAGCAATGGATGCAAGAGAGATGAAAAGAAAAGTTATGAGAAGTGAAGGCAAATTCACTTCCCAAGTTTACTTACCACCTGAAATGTTTGGAAGAAATGCAATGCAATGCAAGATGGGATGAAATGGCATGATGCTAAACAAGACCAGGAGCATGTTGATGATGATTATGATGTTATGAGGTGCTGCAAACATGAGGCAAGACATGGAGATGTTCATACAAGATCATGGATGCAAATGATGCAAGCTTAGAAGCATGAACACACATGAAAAGTTATGAAGCATACAAAGCATACAATATGGCAAATATGTAATGCAATGATCAAACATACTTTCTACATGTCTTATGATGTCAAATGAACCAAAAGGATGCTTGAAATGTCATAGCAAGTCATGTTATGCAAGAGAATGCAAGAGGTATGCAAATGAAAGCCCAAATTAGGGTTTATGAATCAAACATCAAACCAAAACCAAAAACAGAAGCAAACCCTAAGATAAAAAAAGGAAAATGCTACCCAAAGAAACCCTAAACCTATACTAAACCAAGGTTCAAAGGGGAGCTCTCAACTCTTAACCAATCTCAAGCTATGATTTTTCTAAGTTATTAGGGTTTTTTAGGGTTCTTAACAAAAGAAATGCGAAACAATTTGAAAATGCAAGATCAAATCATGGCCATTTTATCCTAGGAACTACATGCCAAATAGAATGCAATACAAAAAGAATCAATGTCCAACTCTTCATGAATAGGCAGAAATGAATTTTTGAACTTAGGATCAAATTAATGCATAAAAAATGATTTAATTCAATGAAAAATTCTTAAAATGCATCAAGATCAAAAAAGAAATTTGGTTTGAAGGTTGGACAATGTTTCTAAATGTCTTAGAACATTTCATGAATTTTTTTGTAATTTTTAAATACCTAAAAGTATTTTTAATTAATTAATTTCCATTAATCAATTAAAAATAATCTTTTAAATATTTAAAAATACTTTTTTAATGATAAAAATAAAATAAAAATATTTTTGGGTCATAAAAATTATTAAAACTCTTAGGAAAAAGTTTCATAATTTTTAAGAATTTTTTACTATTTTAAAATAATTGTGCAAATAAAATGAGAAGAAAATGAATAAAAATTAAATAAAAGGGAAAGTAAACCAAATGGAAGGCTGAGATGAGCCCAGGGTTTGAATCTGTTGACCAGCGCGCAAATGAAGGGCCCAGATGGCTCCTGAGTTAATTAACTTAATTAAAAATTAAATAAAACTAATGAGAGAGATTAGGGCTAAGCAGACTGATCCTGGCCTTTCATTCGCGCGGGGAGTCAAACATGTCAACGCATCCAGTGGTCCACATTCAAATGGTCATTAATCACGCAATTAGGGCTTAATCACTCTCAGGCGGCCGGAGAAGACTTCCGGTCGTCTTCTCCGGCCAGCATCCTCCCTGAGAAATCCCCAAACCCCTCAAATCGTAACAAAAATGAAACCTAAGAACTGGGAAATGTTCTCCAACCCCTCACGAATCAAACCCCTCTCCCAAAACAAATTTCTTTTCCCTAACTAAGCTGAATCGAAGAAAATGAAAACTAGGGCACGCGGGTTTCAGAGAGAAATTAAATGCTCATTTCAAAGCCATTTTAGAAACCAATGACATCAGGATGATCAGTGAAGCACATAGAACAAGTTTATAACATGAAAAATGATTTCTGGAAAAATAATTTTCAAGCTACCTGAGATTCGAAGCTTTCACTCTGATGACTTTCTGGCCACTTCTCCTTGTGCAATCCACTCCACTTGATCCCCAGATGATGTTTGAATGCTCAAAAGAAATTTATTTTGGCTGGATGATAAGTTTGACCAACTTCTGCTCAAGCTCAGTCAAAAATGGCAGGGATGATTCAGGCTGTTTCAGGGCATTGTGAATGGTTGTTTATGATCCTGAGGATGAATGGGGAAGGTCTGTGGTGTTTGTTTGTGTGTTTGTGAGCTAGGGAGAAAGATTCGAAAGGAACTGCAAGTTGAGGTGAAGAATGGCAGTGGGGTGTTCTTGCTTGTTTCAGGCCTGGCTTTTGGTGGTTTGAGGTCTATGGAGTGAGGTGAGATGAATGGTGAAGATGGTTTTTGTGTTTGAAGGCTGGGCAGAGAGTTTCGAAGACAAATGCAGCTTGGTGTGTTTTTGTGTATATGTTTGTGTGTAGTGTTTCAGCCTTGCCTTGTACATGAAATGGCTTGCAATTTGTCCACACAAACCTCTCTCATTGGTCAGTTGACAAGACATGTCCTTTATTGATTGGTAAGTCACCTTTTGCAAAAAGTCAAAAATTGTGTAAGGAAGGTATGGCTCATGATCTAGGCTAGTACAAGGCTGGTTCTGGTGCAGCAAGGTGAGGTGAGAGGCTAGCCAAAGTGCAGCATCCAATGCATCAAGTGGTAGAAGCACAATGATGATTTTGCAAGTTGTTGGCTTTTTGGTTCACATGTGACTTCCTAATCCCACAAGCCATAATTCATGGGCATTCTTGGTTCAATTCTGATTTTTATGACTTATAGAATGTTTGTATGCTGGTTTGAAATGAACTAGAGGTCACAAGAGGCATTGGTTCATGACTTTGCAAAATTTCCATTTGAAGCATGCCTTGAAAATCAATGATTTTAGCCAACTTTGTCATGCCATAACTTTTGATCCAAGAAGAGTTTGATCATGTTCTTGTACTTTTTGAAAAGGGAAAGATGAGATCTACAACTTTCATGACCAAAGTTTTTCCATTTGAAGCCTTTTTGGATCAAGAATCAAGGCTTGAAAAATGACCTAAAATGATGCATTCTTGAAAAGTCAACTATGCCCAAAAAGTCAACATTTGCAAAAACCCTAAATTCTTGATTTTTATGAACTTCAAACTTCTTCCATGATCAAATAAAGATCAAATACACTCAAAATGATAAAGATCACCCATTGGTTGGGTCATTGGGGGCCTCAGATGCCCTGATTTTACACTGACTTGTCTGAAAAGTCAACCCTTGATCAGATGACTTCCCCATGGAATTTCCTCATGAAAATTGATATGCATACTCCCTATACCATATAGAGATCAATGGAAACAAGAATGACCAAAAAATTTGGTGTTATGGCCTCTGAAACCAAAACCCTAATTTTCAGTCAACTGTGCAGTCAATCCTGGCTCTGCATCCACTCAAACCCTAGTTCTTGTGATTCCTTTGCATCTTTGACTTTGTGAGGATGTAATATGATGCTTGAACACATGTAGACCCCTTTGAATTGATTGGTTGCCTCTGGAGTGGCTCCAGATGCCCTGAGATTGCTCAGATCACAAACCCTAGGTGCAGATGACTTAGAAACTATGCAGTGAATCAAAAATGAGATGTGAGATGATATGATTGAACTTATGCATATGAGAATGGTCACAAGCCATGGTGAAATGGGTGAGGGCAAATTTGGGGTGTTTACAGCTGCCCCTATTCAAACATGAGTTAGCTGTGCAGGATGTAAGCGACGGCTTAACAGGCAAACAAGATAACTTGTGGTTGAATACCAAAGACAGTCCAAAATTTGCACTCACAGAATGAAAAAGAAAAGGGATATAGATTGTAAAAGAAAATAAAGTATATTGTAAGGTGTGGGCGACGGAAGACGACCGTCGAGCAGAGGACGACTGCTGGGTAAATAGCAATGACGGGGACGACCGACATGCTGGGGATAAAAGGTAAAGCCAAGACGGGGACGACCGACTAGCTGGGGAAAATAAAATCGTGATGGGGACGGCCATCAAGATAAAGCTGTAAAATTCTCTGGAAATTAATGAAACATGACAGGGACGGCCATCAAGTTCATGAAGGTAAAGTAACCAACGATGGGGACGGCCATCGGGCTAAAAGGAAAAGGGACCACGACGGGGACGGCCATCGGGTTAAAGAATAAATGAAATAAACAGATGATGGGATACGGCCATCAAAGGTGAAGGACGATCCTCCTGATAACTCCTCATGACTTCAAGACTGCTTTAGAGTTATCATTATTGATTGCTCTATCCTCCTGAAGACATATCACATTATTATTTCAAGATTGCTTTGGAGTTGTCGTTATTGATTGCTCTATCCTCCTGAAATCATTACTTCAAGACTGCTTTAGAGTTATCATTATTGATTGCTCTATCCTCCTGAAGACATATCACATTATTATTTCAAGACTGCTTTGGAGTTGTCATTATTGATTGCTCTATCCTCCTAAAATCATATTATTATTTCAAGACTGCTTTAGAGTTATCATTATTGATGGCTCTATCCTCCTGAAATCATTATTTCAAGACTGCTTTAGAGTTATCATTATTGATGGCTCTATCCTCCTGAAATCATTACTTCAAGACTGCTTTAGAGTTATCATTATTGATTGCTCTATCCTCCTGAAGACATATCACATTATTATTTCAAGACTGCTTTGGAGTTGTCATTATTGATTGCTCTATCCTCCTGAAATCATATTATTATTTCAAGACTGCTTTAGAGTTATCATTATTGATGGCTCTATCCTCCTGAAATCATTACTTCAAGACTGCTTTAGAGTTATCATTATTGATTGCTCTATCCTCCTGAAATCATATTATTACTTCAAGACTGCTTTAGGGTTATCATTATTGATTGCCCTATCCTCATGAAGACATGTTGTTACATCAGTATTACTCCAGTATCCTGAAAGCATATCATCAATACCTCAGGACTGCTCCAGACTCCTGACAGCTCTCATTATACTGCTGAAGAGCTTTCCCCTAGTGGTATCTTTAAGCCCACTCAATCATATTCAACCAACCATCAATATCACTCTATGCACTGGTGAGTGCAAATTTTTGGGCTTTTGTGTTCAATCCCCTTCAACCTTCCAAGTCACGACTGGCAAATATACCAATCTAACCCCTCAGGTTTCAGAAAATTGAACAGGGGCAGCTGTTGCACCCCAAAATTTGCCCTCACAATACAAGACTTTGTGTTCTAAGAAGGTTCACAAGGTTCACAAGCTTCTCAACAATTACAAGACCTTTCATGAGGTTCATGAAGTCTACAAGTTACTTCTTGAAGGTTCACAAGGTTCACAAGTCCCACAATGCTTTCAATACCTTTCATGAGGTTCAGGAAGTCTACAAGTCACTTCTTGAAGGTTCACAAGGTTCACAAGTTTCTCTACATTTACAAGACCTTTCATGAAGTTCATGAAGTCTACCAGTCACTTCTTGAAGGTTCACAAGGTTCACAAGATTCACAATGATTACAAAGCTCTCTTGAGGTTCATGAGGTCTACAAAGCCACTTCATGAGGTTCACAAGGTTCACAAACTTCACAATACCTCCCATGAGTATCACAAGACACTTTATGAAGATTCACAAGGTTCACAAAGTTCATAATTGGTCAAAGAAGTTGACAATTCCCTCAGACAATGCACCTCTTAAGCAGTGCATCCAAAACTAGGGTTTTGACTTTAGTCAGGCTAAATGAACTTCCAATACCTCAAGTGAGTTTCATAACATCTTATATGTGTGTAATAACCCCCATGACAAGTTTCAAGACTTTTCTCAAAGGTTTGCTCAGTCAGATGATCAGATAAGTCAAAATCAGTTCATGCAGTTAAAAAGTCAAACTGAGGTCAACTGTGGTCAAACCAAAGTCAAACTTCATGATTTTTTGCTAACATAAAGTATATGAAGTAAAATTCATCATTTGATAAAGGGTTGATCATGATTCATCAAGGAGATTCCAGATCATCAATAATCAGGAGTTTCTAAATTAGGGTTTCCTCAGTAAAAGTCAACTGAACTTTGACCAGCCATAACTTTCACATACTTCATCACCAAGTCTCCATCCAAAGCTCATTTTGAAGGAAATTGAATTCTCTACAACTTTGATGTTGAAAGTTAAGCCCAAAAATGCTTCATTTGAAAGATAGGAGCTAAGACATTATAGGTCATTTCAAAAGTCAACAAAAAGTCAACAACTTCAAAAGGGCATAACTTGAGATTGGTAAATGATATGGACCTGAAACCAATGGGGTTGTTTAGAGGACTCTTCAAGCTTTCCAAAGAGTCCAAGAACACCCTCATACCTTTAAAATTGAGGTAGATGTGCCCTTGCAAAGTTGGGAAAATTTGTGATGGTCTATGATGAAAATGAGGGCCTAAAAGCAATTTTCTCCAAATGGGCTGGCCAAATTATGACCCAACCCATACAATAACATCATGCACGAAATTTCCATCATATTTTCATAATTTTTATTTTATTTAATTAATTTATTATGATTTTTTATTCTTAAAATCATTTTAAATTTAAATAAAATATTAAATGTGAAGATTTAATGGATTTATTGATTCTAGAAAGTCTTAATGGGTGATTGAAGTTGAGAGGGAAAGGAATCATATGATTTATACAAAAATAGTAAGCTTTCATGAGCAAATATTGAGATTTCATGGCATGATCTTTCTCAATCTTAAAATATCAAAACTTCCACATAATCAATCAAAGTTTTTGACCTAATTGAGTCTCCTATATATACTAAACTCATTGCCATTGACCAAGGACGATTTCCAGCAGCCCAAAGGTGAGTTCATAGTTCAAAAATTCATAAGAAAAGTGAGATTCGGATTTTGAGTTACAAGGCTCTACAAGGTAAAACAAGGACCTGGCTAGCTTCCTTGGTCATCATTGAGTCGAAAGCAATCCTCAAATACATACAATTCATGCATATATGAGGAATCCGAAAGCATATAGTTCATGTTTAAGATTTTTTCGATTTGAATTGTTTATGCATTGATAATGAAAACTAACCTTGGATTTGTGTTTGTTATGGTGTTTAGAAGCTTTGTGGATTGTTTAATTCGATTTCTATGGACTGTACCAGAATTCACCATGGTTAGGGTTTTAAAACCAAATTCGGGAACTTAGTGTTTAGGGCACTTCAATGAATTATAAAACCATGGCCGTGACCTATAAGCTTCACTTGATTAATCTGGGCTTCAAATTTGTGTTAATATTATGATTTGCTTGATGATTGAAAAACCTAGGTTTCGGGTTTATGAACTTGCAGGAAGAATCGCAGGAAATTTCGAAAGAAAATTCGCAGCAAATTTGAATGAAGAAGATGAAGTTTGCCGCGCTCAGGAATTCAAATTATATTAATATATTTTATGTTATTTTGTTGTGTCATTAACACACACATGCGTGTGTCCTGGTGGTAAGTTCTGCTTGTGTATGTTTAAAGGTGCTTGGTTCGATCCCTGGCCAAGTGCATTTGTTTTTGTTTTATTTTTCAGGTCAAAAGAAGATTCAATATATTATTATTACTTGCCAACAAGCCAACAGATAGGCTCTCCCAGCCAGGCGGTAAGGCGCGCGCGTGTGTGATTATAAGGTCCTGGGTTCAATCCTCACCCCAGGCCTTTTGTTTCTTATTTTTCTGGATTTTTGCAAGGCAAGGCATAAAACAAACTTGATTCATTCTTCTATCACCTGCGCCTGGCTGGCCTGGTGGTTGTTGCTGCTGCCTGCAAGTGTGAGGTCTTGGGATCAAATCCCACCAGGTTCCTTTTCTTCCTTTCTTTCTTTTTATTTTCTTGTTCTCCATTTAATTTAATTAATTTAAATAATTAAAATGTTATTATTTTCTATATCATAATATGTAGTCTAATTACTCTTAAAATAATTTTCTAAAAAAATATAAAACTCTTGATTTTTAATTTAAATTTTATTTGTATAGTTTATATTAATTAAGATAATTTTACATGATTATTAAAAAATAAATGTTTGTATATAAGTTAACCCTAATTTTCCAAACCCTAAAATATTTTTTAAATGAACTTTAACCTAATTTTATTTTCCAGATAATTTTTATTTTTTCTAATTCTTAGTATAGTTAACATGTATATATTATAATTTTTAAATAAAATTAAAACTTATAAATGTAAATGTTTAATATAAAGTTTTTTTTGTAAATATGTTCTTATGATATTTAAAGTTTATATAATGTCTAAATATTTTTTTTATAATTAAATTTTTGTAAATAATTAAAATTTATAATTATCTTGTGCTTAAAATTTTTCTTATTATATTTGGAATTGGACTTTATGTTAATATCATTATAATATTGTTTCCATTTATTTTAATTATTGTTACTAATTAAATTGTTATGTATTATTATATTATATTTCTATTATCCTAAACTTGTTTATTCCTTCTAATTATTCTTATTATTATATTTACTAACCATTTTCTTATTTATTATTATATTTTATTATTATTGTTTCTAATTATTATTATCACTAACCCCTTATCATTTATTTTTTATTATTTATTGCTTAGTTATATTTTATTTATTTTTATTATTTTGCTTATTATTTTTATTATAATTTCTTGTAATTGTTTCCCGGATGTAATTTTGTAATTATTTTAATTATTTTTGCTATGGTTAGTAATTAGGGAGTGCTAATATGTATGTTATATTAAAATAAATTTAGATAATTTTAATCATAAGATAATTAAAATAAACACTCACACACACGTAAGTCGATTTTTAATCGCCGTCGCACATTTCTAAGGTTATCCCTCAAATTGCCTACGAATAATGGTCAAGTGGGGTGTATAAAGCAAGTCCCTTAAAAGAAAATCATCAAGTCCCTCATGGTTGCCTATACGAATCGAGTCCCTTCGAAAAATGATGATAGTCCCTTATATGTGCTTAATACACCCCACAGTTGCCTTCACAAAATAAAATGTCCCTCTCATGTCCCTTAACATCCAAGGTAAAGACTACCTACTCCTTAATAGTAGGGATAGTCTTACCAAGGAAAGGAAAAAGAACAAGAAAGACTTTAAACATTAGGGTAGGTTTCTCTTATGTACTTGCTCACTTCAAAAAATTTTCAAACTTAACAATTTCAAACAAATTTTCAAACAAGTTTCTTACACATCCATACATGGATTATTATTAAACTATTCTGAAAATTTTTCTATTCACACACTACATTTTCAAAAAAAAAACAATTTAAAGTGAGCTTAAGTACCTAAGAGCCCATGGATAACCATGGATGAAAAGGATGCTAATACCTTCCCTTTTCATAACCTACCCCCCGGACCCAAAAATATCTCTAAGGTCTTTCCTGTTCTTTTATAACCTTTCCTTATGGATAAAATAAAAGTCGGTGGCGACTCTTGCTATCCGCAACATAACTTCAAGTCAGTTCTCCCACCGTGTTACAGAACTGGCGACTCTGCTGGGGATCTAATAAAAGAGGGGTACCCTTAGGAATTAGATCACTTTAAAATTGTTTGCCTTGTTTGCTTTACTTTACTTGTTGGGTGCTCTTATGTGTGAAAGGTCCTAACCCGGATCTAGTGTACCTTAGGTAAATGGCAATAGACCAAGGAAACTGTACGACGTATATCGATACGGTTGATCTGGTGGCCATAGTTAGTGCGACTTCTTGGTTGGTGCTTATGTTCCTTAAGTCAAGTTGAGGATAATATGAGGCTGCCATATGTTGTCAATGCACTAACTAACTTTTAGAACCCTAGTTAACTCATCTTGGCCTTTAGAAAGTAGTGAGGTAACCGGCTTTGGTGCAGACTGAAGTTGGTTGACACTCGATGCTACGCTCATTGAGATTCTAAACTTGGAGGGTTTTGGTTGGCAAGTAAGTTGCCTTCTGATCAACCACCCTTGTGAAGGATCAATGATATTGAGATCCCTTAGAACCTGGTTACTTTATAGGACAGGATGAACCAACTAACTTCAGGGGAGGGTACTTACCTTAAACCTCATGCAAGCCTTTAAACCTAGGGCTATGGTGTGACTTGTTTGTGTGTGCCACATGTTTGTGATTGAGTATAACATCATGACATCATCATGCATCATAAGCATATCATTTTCCCTAACCATTTCAAGGACCAAGGGATTTATCTTTGTTCTTTGTTGCAGGTCATGGCTTCTGCTCGTAGAAACACCATCAGGATCAACTTTGTAGGGATACCTCCCAAGCTTAAAGAGTTGGTTTCTCAAGTGTCTGATCATTCCCAGTTCATCAAGAGACATGGTCACCTATTGGATCTAGTCACTTCAGGGTTCAATGAAGACATGATGAGTGTCCTATTCCAGTTCTTTGACCCTAAACACCATTGCTTTACATTCCCTGACTATCAGCTGGTTCCAACCATGGAGGAGTTCTCTAAACTTCTGAGCATACCGGTTCTTGATCAAAGACCCTTCACAGGCTTGGAGAAGGAGCCTAAATCAGAAGTTATTGCTGCAGCTCTACATCTGAAGAAGTCTGACATTGTTCTAGAGACGAGAAGTGGAGTCAAGGGTATTCTTGCCAAGGTATTAATGGATAAAGCTCAGTTGTTCTTGAAGGCCATGAGCTATGATGCTTTTGAGGAGATCTTAGCCTTGCTGATTTATGGCTTAGTGTTGTTCCCCAATCCAGGTCAGTTCATAGATGTTCATGCCATCAACATATTCCTGAGTCACAATCCAGTGCCTACGTTACTTGGAGACATCCTGCATTCTCTTCACACCCGTACTACAAGGGCAAAAGGAACTTTGATGTGCTGCATACCTTTACTTTCTAGGTGGTTTATTTCTCACCTTCCTCGATCAGTAATGAAGAATGAGCAAGGGTTCAGATGGTCCAAAAGGATCATGTCACTTTCTCACTCAGATATCCATTGGTGCTCCAGATCTATGGAGAACGTTACTATCATTGACCGTTGTGGGGAGTTTCCTAATGTGCCACTTCTAGGCATAAGAGGAGGCATCACCTACAACCCCTCTCTAGCTTTACGACAGTTTGGTTACGCCCGAAGTGATGGTCCACATGACATGTTGATTCAGGGCATTGTATTTGACTACGACAACGATCTTCAGGGTTACCGTCAGAGATTCATACGAGCCTGGGGAAAAGTAAACAGGGTTGACAGCAAGACACTGGAGCCTAAGTATACTATTCCTATGGAGGCTTATCTCAGATGGGTGCGATCTCGTGCTCAGACTCTCATGATGCCATATTCTGCCGTCCTACCAGTTACCATGGAACCTGTTGCTGAAGGAGACACAGCATATACCATCCTTCACCCAGACATGCCTACTGATATGGAAGACTTGCAGAGATCATGGATCCAACTGAAGGAGCAAAGGGATACTTTCGAGGCTCATTACAAAGCAAGCCAAGCAAGAGTCCTAGAGCTAACAAAGCAACTTCACGAGGAACGGAACCTCAACTCATACCTCAACATAAAGAGGAAACGTCCATGGGAGACTTAAAACCCCATCTTTTGTACTTATTTCATTTTCATTTTTGTAAGCCTAAAAGGCAAAACAAAGTTATTACTAATAAAAGTTTACTTTCGTGTTTGTCTAAGCAAATTTAAATCCTGCGGTCCTTGAAAACATTGCATATGCATTCCCATATCATTTCATTGCATCACAGGTTTATAATTGTGCACAGGTTTCTCATCTTCTCGCTGTTTATTTCAGCAATGGCTCTTGAACAATCAGTTAAGGATCTCCAGGTACAGAATGCACAGTTCCAAGAGCTGATCTTGAACCTGTCCAAGAGGCAGGATGGATTGAAGGCACTGTTGGCTAAGAAGAAGAATCCTGAGGACAACAAGGATGATCAGCTGACACAACTACAAGCTGAGATGACAGGAATGAGGGCCCAGATAAATGACCAGGCGGCTCTTATTCAAAGATTAGCTCAGAGGCAAGAAGAGCTGAGAACCTTTGTCCATAAACTTCAAAGTGATGGAGTCAGGGATCTAAAACGAGCTGGTTTGGTTGAAAGGAAGATGAGGATAAAAGAAGGTAAGAAACAGGTTGCCATTGATTGTTCTTCAGTTGAAGGAGAAAGACTTGATAAGGTTAATCTATCTCAACACAAGGAATGTAGAAGGCAGTTTAGCAAGTTCAGCACTTCAATGTCACAAGTTCTGCAATGCTTGTTGGAGATGAAGCTAATTTCCTTGGAAAATCCTCCTCAAAATCCTAAAACTTCCTCTCCTCGCTATAATCCCAGGGCAAGGTGTGAGTACCACTCCAACAGTCCTGGGCATGATACTAATAGCTGTTGGGCATTGAAGAAAAAGATTCAAGACCTGATTGACGAAGAAATCCTAGAGGTTACTCCAGAGGGTCAAGTTGAATTCTACTATCGTCCATCAAACACCAAAGCTGCAAGACAAGTTGCCCAAGGTTGCAAGAAAGAAAGCCTACCTGTTCCTGTTGAGATATGGGGCACCTTGGGATATCCAAGTGGTAAATTTGATTTCATGGTGAAGTATACTGCTCCTCAATGTTCACAGATTGCAATTGAGGACATTCAGCCAACCGGATGGGACAACATTTGAATTTTCATTTGTAATTTCTTTTATTTGTTTGAACACTTACTATTATGTTAAACTTTTGTTTTCATTAATGCATTGCATATGTTTGTCTTGAATTAGTCCATTCATTCCACTATATTTTGAATTATGCTTCTTATTTCTATCTTGTGATATTTAACTCCTGATAAAGCTATAAGCCTGTAGAGGGAGGATGACGAAAACAATACCATAATATTAGGCAGTATGCTTTTGAACAGACTATGCTGACGATGTACAGGCATTGTTTCAATTCCTAAACAGTGGAGATATAAGGAAGTTAATCCCTAGACAACCCTTTTGAGCCTATGAAGTAGGAGTTTTTTGTTCTCACAAATTAAAACCCTTATTCATAACCTGGGGCTGGGTAGTTACTCAGTTAACTCAAAATATGCCAATTATATGTACACAGCTAATGATGGTTCTCTGTAATCAATAAACCTGACAGTCAATATCCAGCAAAAGAACGATTCACTAAGTCAAAACCTATGAAGGAGACTTAGTAAAACATTAAGACATCCCGCTGACTGTAACCTTGAAATAAGCAGTTCAGGCAAAAAGAAGGGATAATAAAATCAAAAGAAAAAAAAAAGAGGTCACTATGAACCCTCAACAAAGAAAGATGGCTGAATGTTCAAATAAATTTTGGGTTTCTGAACCATCACAAATATTGGTGTTACAACTCCAAACTGCTATGGAACTTCAATGTATGAGTTAACTGAGCATAGGACTGAAGAACATCATGGAGATTGGGTTGGGTACAAATAAAATTTGAGCCTTTATCCTTTGTTTCTTAAACCATGAACCAGGCCACGTTACAACCCTTTAAAAGTCCTAACTGAAGCATGGTTAGTTCGAAAGCGTACTGCTGCAAAAAGGTATCCTGACTCCTTTAGGGCTTGTTATAAAGTTTGAGTTAATATCACAGTTTTCCCAAAAAAAAAAAAAAAAAAAAAGTTTTTCTAAAATAACTTGTTTCAAAACTTCAAGACAGACATAAGCATTGCATTTTTTAATATATTTGTTTGCATATACCTAAGTGTTTGACAAATGGAGAAGCTTACAGGATGAATGTTCAATGAACCAAAGTCCTTCCGATAAACAAAGTTGCTTCCTGGATCAAAGTCCATGTATACAAAGGGGCATAGTCATGACCTCCCAATCAAGGGGGCAGGACATGATACTTCCTAACTCATTTGGGGCAATCAGGACAAGATTCAACTATGTTTAAGCAGCCAGAGGCAGATCTCCTCATCTATCTGAAATACCAAGGGCATAGTCACTGTTTCCCAGTCAAGAGGCATACCAAGTTACTGTTCAATTCAGTTGGGGCAATTAGGTCCAGACTCATCTGTGCTTAATATGCCAGGGGCATTTTTCCTCATACAGTTAAATTACCAAAGGTGACATTACAGAGTTCACAATGCCAGGGGCATATGCTTATGGGGCATTCTGCTTGTTTCTCTTGAGATAGCTCATTACAGATACTTCCATTACCTGGAGCGTATATGGTCCATTACAGTTTGAAGACACATTCCTCTCATTGTATTACCTTGATATTGGATTCTCAGCTGAAACCATGATGGAAATTAGTTGTCTACGCCAGTAGTATCAGATGGTGTCAATATCATGTATTCAGATCCAGCTATGAGGATTTCTGGAAAGGTACTCAGGAAAGTTAAAGAATTTCAGGAGCCATAGATCCAATTGGTTATACACTCTCGAAGTTGAAACGATTCTGTTTTCAAGTTCAGCTTTACTTTTCCCTCTGAATCCAGATTTACTTTTACCCTAAGCGAAACGTCCATTGGTTGTGTTTGAATGTATGTATGCTTTTGAATATGATGGATGTTTACCAGAAATGCATGAAAATGCAGTAATAGTATTTACTAAGGACGAGCGGGGGGAGGATTTCAACGAAGCTTCGCCAGTTCATCTCTACAAAACAGCTACAAATCCCTCAGTAGGACGAAACCATCTTCATAAAGTCTTATCTCCCCTGGAATTTATATCCATCTCTTTTATCCTCATACGGATAATTGGGAATTTACTTTCCAATAAGGGCACGACGAACGAAGACGGGAAGTTATATTTACCCTACTATCAAACGAAGACGAAGGTTATGTATACCTTATTATCCCCAGCATACAGGAGGTTATCCATACCTGACTATCCCCAGCATACAGGAGGTTATCCATACCTGACTATCCCCAGCATACGGGAGGTTATATATACCCTATTATCCCCAGCATACGGGAAGTTATCTATACCCTGTTATCCCCAGCAGACGGAGGGTTATATATTCTTCAACAACAAATCGGGATTTATTTTCCCTGGACAGCAGTTGCTATACAAAGATATCCAGACGTTTCCGGCAGTATCATATCATACATCATTTACATCATACTATAGCATATATATCCATAGACATATAGTACATTACCTAAGTGCATCATATCATACATGCATACATAAAGCATAAACTAATGTTATTATACAAAAGCTACCTTTTTTCAGGTTAATTATCCAACAAACGAGCTTATGATCTTTGGGACTGCTTTATTGTAACCTCAGGGTTACTTTATCCTCCTGACAAGCTTCTTATTACTTTGGGACTGCTTTATTGTAACCTCAGGGTTACTTTATCCTCCTGATGAGCTTCTTAGTACTTTGGGACTGCTTTATTGTTACCTCAGGGTTACTTTATCCTCCTGATAACTCCTCATGACTTCAAGACTGCTTTAGAGTTATCATTATTGATTGCTCTATCCTCCTGAAGACATATCACATTATTATTTCAAGACTGCTTTGGAGTTGTCGTTATTGATTGCTCTATCCTCCTGAAATCATTACTTCAAGACTGCTTTAGAGTTATCATTATTGATTGCTCTATCCTCCTGAAGACATATCACATTATTATTTCAAGACTGCTTTGGAGTTGTCATTATTGATTGCTCTATCCTCCTGAAATCATATTATTATTTCAAGACTGCTTTAGAGTTATCATTATTGATGGCTCTATCCTCCTGAAATCATTATTTCAAGACTGCTTTAGAGTTATCATTATTGATGGCTCTATCCTCCTGAAATCATTACTTCAAGACTGCTTTAGAGTTATCATTATTGATTGCTCTATCCTCCTGAAGACATATCACATTATTATTTCAAGACTGCTTTGGAGTTGTCATTATTGATTGCTCTATCCTCCTGAAATCATATTATTATTTCAAGACTGCTTTAGAGTTATCATTATTGATGGCTCTATCCTCCTGAAATCATTACTTCAAGACTGCTTTAGAGTTATCATTATTGATTGCTCTATCCTCCTGAAATCATATTATTACTTCAAGACTGCTTTAGGGTTATCATTATTGATTGCCCAATCCTCATGAAGACATGTTGTTACATCAGTATTACTCCAGTATCCTGAAAGCATATCATCAATACCTCAGGACTGCTCCAGACTCCTGACAGCTCTCATTATACTGCTGAAGAGCTTTCCCCTAGTGGCATCTTTAAGCCCACTCAATCATATTCAACCAACCATCAATATCACTCTATGCACTGGTGAGTGCAAATTTTTGGGCTTTTGTGTTCAATCCCCTTCAACCTTCCAAGTCACGACTGGCAAATATACCAATCTAACCCCTCAGGTTTCAGAAAATTGAACAGGGGCAGCTGTTGCACCCCAAAATTTGCCCTCACAATACAAGACTTTGTGTTCTAAGAAGGTTCACAAGGTTCACAAGCTTCTCAACAATTACAAGACCTTTCATGAGGTTCATGAAGTCTACAAGTTACTTCTTGAAGGTTCACAAGGTTCACAAGTCCCACAATGCTTTCAATACCTTTCATGAGGTTCAGGAAGTCTACAAGTCACTTCTTGAAGGTTCACAAGGTTCACAAGTTTCTCTACATTTACAAGACCTTTCATGAAGTTCATGAAGTCTACCAGTCACTTCTTGAAGGTTCACAAGGTTCACAAGATTCACAATGATTACAAAGCTCTCCTGAGGTTCATGAGGTCTACAAAGCCACTTCATGAGGTTCACAAGGTTCACAAACTTCACAATACCTCCCATGAGTATCACAAGACACTTTATGAAGATTCACAAGGTTCACAAAGTTCATAATTGGTCAAAGAAGTTGACAATTCCCTCAGACAATGCACCTCTTAAGCAGTGCATCCAAAACTAGGGTTTTGACTTTAGTCAGGCTAAATGAACTTCCAATACCTCAAGTGAGTTTCATAACATCTTATATGTGTGTAATAACCCCCATGACAAGTTTCAAGACTTTTCTCAAAGGTTTGCTCAGTCAGATGATCAGATAAGTCAAAATCAGTTCATGCAGTTAAAAAGTCAAACTGAGGTCAACTGTGGTCAAACCAAAGTCAAACTTCATGATTTTTTGCTAACATAAAGTATATGAAGTAAAATTCATCATTTGATAAAGGGTTGATCATGATTCATCAAGGAGATTCCAGATCATCAATAATCAGGAGTTTCTAAATTAGGGTTTCCTCAGTAAAAGTCAACTGAACTTTGACCAGCCATAACTTTCACATACTTCATCACCAAGTCTCCATCCAAAGCTCATTTTGAAGGAAATTGAATTCTCTACAACTTTGATGTTGAAAGTTAAGCCCAAAAATGCTTCATTTGAAAGATAGGAGCTAAGACATTATAGGTCATTTCAAAAGTCAACAAAAAGTCAACAACTTCAAAAGGGCATAACTTGAGATTGGTAAATGATATGGACCTGAAACCAATGGGGTTGTTTAGAGGACTCTTCAAGCTTTCCAAAGAGTCCAAGAACACCCTCATACCTTTAAAATTGAGGTAGATGTGCCCTTGCAAAGTTGGGAAAATTTGTGATGGTCTATGATGAAAATGAGGGCCTAAAAGCAATTTTCTCCAAATGGGCTGGCCAAATTATGACCCAACCCATACAATAACATCATGCACGAAATTTCCATCATATTTTCATAATTTTTATTTTATTTAATTAATTTATTATGATTTTTTATTCTTAAAATCATTTTAAATTTAAATAAAATATTAAATGTGAAGATTTAATGGATTTATTGATTCTAGAAAGTCTTAATGGGTGATTGAAGTTGAGAGGGAAAGGAATCATATGATTTATACAAAAATAGTAAGCTTTCATGAGCAAATATTGAGATTTCATGGCATGATCTTTCTCAATCTTAAAATATCAAAACTTCCACATAATCAATCAAAGTTTTTGACCTAATTGAGTCTCCTATATATACTAAACTCATTGCCATTGACCAAGGACGATTTCCAGCAGCCCAAAGGTGAGTTCATAGTTCAAAAATTCATAAGAAAAGTGAGATTCGGATTTTGAGTTACAAGGCTCTACAAGGTAAAACAAGGACCTGGCTAGCTTCCTTGGTCATCATTGAGTCGAAAGCAATCCTCAAATACATACAATTCATGCATATATGAGGAATCCGAAAGCATATAGTTCATGTTTAAGATTTTTTCGATTTGAATTGTTTATGCATTGATAATGAAAACTAACCTTGGATTTGTGTTTGTTATGGTGTTTAGAAGCTTTGTGGATTGTTTAATTCGATTTCTATGGACTGTACCAGAATTCACCATGGTTAGGGTTTTAAAACCAAATTCGGGAACTTAGTGTTTAGGGCACTTCAATGAATTATAAAACCATGGTCGTGACCTATAAGCTTCACTTGATTAATCTGGGCTTCAAATTTGTGTTAATATTATGATTTGCTTGATGATTGAAAAACCTAGGTTTCGGGTTTATGAACTTGCAGGAAGAATCGCAGGAAATTTCGAAAGAAAATTCGCAGCAAATTTGAATGAAGAAGATGAAGTTTGCCGCGCTCAGGAATTCAAATTATATTAATATATTTTATGTTATTTTGTTGTGTCATTAACACACACATGCGTGTGTCCTGGTGGTAAGTTCTGCTTGTGTATGTTTAAAGGTGCTTGGTTCGATCCCTGGCCAAGTGCATTTGTTTTTGTTTTATTTTTCAGGTCAAAAGAAGATTCAATATATTATTATTACTTGCCAACAAGCCAACAGATAGGCTCTCCCAGCCAGGCGGTAAGGCGCGCGCGTGTGTGATTATAAGGTCCTGGGTTCAATCCTCACCCCAGGCCTTTTGTTTCTTATTTTTCTGGATTTTTGCAAGGCAAGGCATAAAACAAACTTGATTCATTCTTCTATCACCTGCGCCTGGCTGGCCTGGTGGTTGTTGCTGCTGCCTGCAAGTGTGAGGTCTTGGGATCAAATCCCACCAGGTTCCTTTTCTTCCTTTCTTTCTTTTTATTTTCTTGTTCTCCATTTAATTTAATTAATTTAAATAATTAAAATGTTATTATTTTCTATATCATAATATGTAGTCTAATTACTCTTAAAATAATTTTCTAAAAAAATATAAAACTCTTGATTTTTAATTTAAATTTTATTTGTATAGTTTATATTAATTAAGATAATTTTACATGATTATTAAAAAATAAATGTTTGTATATAAGTTAACCCTAATTTTCCAAACCCTAAAATATTTTTTAAATGAACTTTAACCTAATTTTATTTTCCAGATAATTTTTATTTTTTCTAATTCTTAGTATAGTTAACATGTATATATTATAATTTTTAAATAAAATTAAAACTTATAAATGTAAATGTTTAATATAAAGTTTTTTTTGTAAATATGTTCTTATGATATTTAAAGTTTATATAATGTCTAAATATTTTTTTTATAATTAAATTTTTGTAAATAATTAAAATTTATAATTATCTTGTGCTTAAAATTTTTCTTATTATATTTGGAATTGGACTTTATGTTAATATCATTATAATATTGTTTCCATTTATTTTAATTATTGTTACTAATTAAATTGTTATGTATTATTATATTATATTTCTATTATCCTAAACTTGTTTATTCCTTCTAATTATTCTTATTATTATATTTACTAACCATTTTCTTATTTATTATTATATTTTATTATTATTGTTTCTAATTATTATTATCACTAACCCCTTATCATTTATTTTTTATTATTTATTGCTTAGTTATATTTTATTTATTTTTATTATTTTGCTTATTATTTTTATTATAATTTCTTGTAATTGTTTCCCGGATGTAATTTTGTAATTATTTTAATTATTTTTGCTATGGTTAGTAATTAGGGAGTGCTAATATGTATGTTATATTAAAATAAATTTAGATAATTTTAATCATAAGATAATTAAAATAAACACTCACACACACGTAAGTCGATTTTTAATCGCCGTCGCACATTTCTAAGGTTATCCCTCAAATTGCCTACGAATAATGGTCAAGTGGGGTGTATAAAGCAAGTCCCTTAAAAGAAAATCATCAAGTCCCTCATGGTTGCCTATACGAATCGAGTCCCTTCGAAAAATGATGATAGTCCCTTATATGTGCTTAATACACCCCACAGTTGCCTTCACAAAATAAAATGTCCCTCTCATGTCCCTTAACATCCAAGGTAAAGACTACCTACTCCTTAATAGTAGGGATAGTCTTACCAAGGAAAGGAAAAAGAACAAGAAAGACTTTAAACATTAGGGTAGGTTTCTCTTATGTACTTGCTCACTTCAAAAAATTTTCAAACTTAACAATTTCAAACAAATTTTCAAACAAGTTTCTTACACATCCATACATGGATTATTATTAAACTATTCTGAAAATTTTTCTATTCACACACTACATTTTCAAAAAAAAAACAATTTAAAGTGAGCTTAAGTACCTAAGAGCCCATGGATAACCATGGATGAAAAGGATGCTAATACCTTCCCTTTTCATAACCTACCCCCCGGACCCAAAAATATCTCTAAGGTCTTTCCTGTTCTTTTATAACCTTTCCTTATGGATAAAATAAAAGTCGGTGGCGACTCTTGCTATCCGCAACATAACTTCAAGTCAGTTCTCCCACCGTGTTACAGTTACGCCCGGACGAGGAGACATGCTCGTTTCCCTCCTCGACCTCTCCTTCCTCGACTTGCCGATGCTCGGCCGTACCTGAAAGGCAGACAGGAAAAGTGAATTCGACATCGCATCAAATCCACCCTTCCACTGCAATTCAAGTGAAAGGGCGAAAGGCTGAACGCCCGAAATCTCACTAGACTATCATAAAATCAACGAAGGGGCAATCCTCGCGTCCACTCGAGCACGTGCAAAACCCCTAGAAAACCAAGAGATTTTGCCCGGCGAACGCATCGAACGCCCGCAATTTTCATCGGTCGTATGAAGATTCTGGCCGTTGCATTCTTACATGTATGAATTTTACACCCATGACATGCTAATCCTGCCTGGGACATTCATACCCAAAACCTAAAAACTAACTCTAAACGAAGATTTTCCTACTCTAAACGAAGAATTATTTACTCTAAACAGGAAAATCATGCATTTCACTACTTATCAAACGAAAAAATACGTAAAAAGAGAAGTTGTGGGATGTTACCTGACATGATGAAGACGGGGAGGAGACGGTTGCACGCGGGCAAAAAGCGGTGGTGCAGGCGGCGGAGACGGACGGAGGAAGATTTCTTCTCAGAGCTTCCGGTTAAACGTGAGAGCAAAAAGTTGAAATGAAGTGGACCAACCCCCTTATATAATAAAAAGCGCGTGGATGAATGCGCTAGGTAATCATTACCTAGACCCTATGCCGACGCTAGCACGAGATACGAAGCGACGCACCATTAATGCTGAGACACGTCAGTTTAAGAGAATCCTGAACGACGTCGAGCGAATGCAAATCTCCCCGACTACAAAGAGGCATCCTCGACCTATGTGAACGCCACATGTCCGACGACCTAAACAGCGCCTGCAGCGGTTTGACAAATACCACGTTTGACACGGGTATATGCCCGACACCTTCCTTGACACATCTGCACCCGACTATTTTGTAATTCATCGCTCCGGCTCGGAGACTCGACTTGGGGGGCTTCTGTTCCGGACTGGGCCTCCAGACTGTATTGGGCTACGACCCAATACGTCGGGCAGATTCCCATACGCTCGGGCAAGTATACTTGTAGACGGGCGGAGTTGTTTAACGGTCGGGCATACGTTCCATGTGTCGGACACGCACTCAGAAAGGGCAAAGAACAAGTATTTCAGTTCACTTGCCACGTCACCCAACTGTCCCACAGTATCTCCTGAAAGATAGGGGCAGTTGGACCAAGGACCAGACCACTTAGCTAGGTCTTCACGCTTCTCACGCATTCCTTGGCAGTTCTTCCTTGGGCCTAGCTGATCCAGCCCAAAGAAGGACCTTGGCCCAGCGCTTGGGGCTCACTATAAATACCCTTTTTCACTAAAGAGTCAGGTATTCTGATTCTTACTCTTCTAACTTACCACTTTTTGTACCTCTATTGACTTTGGCATCGGAGCGCCTTACAGATACACCCCCTCCATTTCATTCATTTGTTGTTCGCACCCAATTGCTGGAAGGCCCTCCTGATCAGGTAAGATCACCTACCATCATTGTAGTTTGCATGTCATATGGATACTCCCTACCACTAGGAGGAAGTGTAAAACTTGGAAGAAATTGAGGTCTAAAACCTCCTACAATGGTTTATGTAACCGCATGGTGGTGGTAAAACCATTTATGGTGTTGTAGTCGAATCCAACGTCAAACTCACAACATGAGCCATTACTCAAACGATTGTTAAAGTGCTTATACCACCAACAGTCGTTTCGATTGGTTTTTCTTCTACATTTGGAATATTATTTCTGGGGAAGATGAATCCCTTGGGGGAGGAATTTCCTATTTGTCTAGACATACTAATAAATTTACCACTCCTCGATCACATAAACACTCATTAATTTACAACATTTAAATGTGTGAAGAACCAAAAATACATAAAAATACATATACTTTATACAAAAATTAAATTTTGCACAAAAGAGTCTCACTGGGCGTGTCAATTGTTTACTGGTATTTTTAGTAAACAAATCACAAATTTTAATTCACTTAAGAGATTAAACTCAAAAAAGTTCTAAGGACAATTTGTGTGAAAAGTTTGAGAAAGCGTATTCGTGCTTGAGAGTTCAATGTTCGAATTTAAATCAATTTGATGAAAGTCAAAGCAGTAAATGCAAGAATACTAAAAAGGGTAAAATAAATGGATAAAATATGATAAAGAAAATGAGTAAAATATTTGAATTAAAAGTGGGATGCAATCTTATACTTTTCTCATAAATTATATATATCTCTGTAACTTGAATGTGTGAATTCTAAAGAGAACAAGATGAAAATACAAACATTTGTCCTAGAGATCAAATCTACTTATATATTATATACATTAATAACTGTCAACAATGGTTACTTCTCCAGAATTCGACACGTATCTTGCTACAAGTGCTTTTGTCTTATGTTGTGTTTCCACGTATCTTTGGTTCTTAAATTGTCTTCAAATCCTCTATCTGCCTCTGTCGAAGAGTTCTCCCATCGAATATTGTGGGTTGGTTTCAAAAATGCTTCTAACTCATCCAATCCTTGGATTCAAGAATATACTAAGTCCTAGAACACCTGATAGGTGATTTGAAATCATTGCCTCTGACAGGTGAGTCAAATTCATCACTTCTGGTCGAAATGATTAATACGCCGAAACTATAACTTGATCATCTTACATTCAGTATTTTCATACCCTTATACCACATCTTTATATCGAAACGCCATGCTAAAATTCCCAGACTAACATATGTACATTACATATAACTCTTCATCGAAAGCTTTATGTGATGGTGACTTGAAATTCTCTGGGATTGACGCATCACGGATCTTGCTGGTGAACGGTTAGAGCATCTCCAATGGATGTTGTTTAATGCACATAAAGATTTATAAGTTTTGGAACTTGACATTTTTATCATTGAAATAGATAAATATGACATTCTCGTTTCTTAAATATTTGTATAAATTATTTCATGAAACAATCAAAAGGATGATATTTAATATTAAATAATATTAATTTTGATGATTGATGTAGCCAAATATAAATAAATTAGACCCGTATAAATTTCTTATTCAAATCACCGTTGAAGTAAAATTAATTTAAACTACTTGGGATGTTTAAATAAAATGTAGCAATATAGTACCCACACAAATAGCTCAATAACCACTAATTGGCCGACCACGTGTGCAAAACGTTGTCATGCAAGTAATAAAAAGAAGAATAAAGGAGAAAAAGTATCGTTCATATAAAATGGAGCACTGATTTGTACGATATTAAAGGTTAGTGTGTCCGTAATAAATATCATGTCGACCCTATTAAAACGATGAAAATTACCATAATTATTGTTTTGTATCGCCCATTTCTTTAGAACCTTGAACTTGTTAGCAACTTGATGAGTAATTTGTATTCTTTGTTGTTAGCCAAGTTTTACTTACGTATAAGACAAAAACAAAAATGCTGAAATGTAAAACTTGATAGCCACAATATTTATTTATGGTATGGCGTCAAACTCGTTCGGCGCAGTTGGACACAAACACCACTAACTATAGGACATCGCATTTTGGATCTAACCTAAACTTATTTAGTTCTTATCGTAATCATTTTAACTTAAATAAATGCTCTGGACTTTTCATATAATAAGACATTTTCAAATCAAACTCGTTCCAATTTTAATTGCAAGGTGTCAATCATCTCATTATGGTGCCATCAATATTATTGTTCATTGGGTCCCTCATCTTTTTGCCTAGTGCCACTTTACTTTATCTTTCTACATAAATGCAGTTGTATTTAGGATTGTATCCGGGGATGCTAAAACGGATTTGCTCTATGAATATCATTGTTTTATCCGAACTTTAACGCGGGGTTAATCAATGATTCAAACCCTCGCTCTCTAACGTGTCCATCCCGTCCAATTTCATTTTCTTTGTGTACTTTTGTAGGCACGAATATTTATATTAATTTTTGTATTTTAAGATTTAAAGGTGCAGTGAATTTTTTTCACACTGTTCTCACTTTTTTTTGTAAGATGAACATAAGTTTTAGACTAGCATTCTCAACAATGTCAGTTCCGTCCCATTCTGTTTTTTGAGGATTTTTGTGAGACGGAGTAAACGGGACAGACATATTTGTTTGTTGTCCAAATTGTATTATTATATCCATTCTTTTAATTACATCAAAAAATGTATAAAATTTTATTTAATTATAATTTAATCGTATTAAAATATATGTAGTAGTTTGTCTTAGATATTTTTTAAGACTTCATGCAATCTATCTCCACCTAATATTTTGACAACTTTATTAATGTACATAAATTAAGAAGAAAATAGTACAAACAAGATGTTCTTATTGCAACTAATATTGAACAATACAAGCTAGTACTAGTAATAATTTAATTTGTCAAAGTGGAAATGTTGTTGCCATTGCTCCACTTGAGAGCTAACTTAGAGATAATTTTTGTGGAAGTTCCATTTTCACCCAAAGTTTTTGCAGCAGCCTCTTTAAGATCCTTCATTTTATAACGAAGTTTCTTCCCTTCTTCACCTTCCATCAAACATTTCACAACACTAGCAATCTCTTGTCTCTCAACCAAACCATTCTCATTAACAATTGGTCTCAACCCAACCTTAACATCCTCAGTTAAAATAACTGCATTCATTTTCTGTTCAGCAAAGAGTGGCCAAACAACCAAAGGCACCCCATTCACAACACTCTCCAGAATAGAATTCCACCCACAATGAGTCAAAAACCCACCGGTCGACCCATGGGCCAAAACCTGTGGCTGTGGGGCCCATGATGAAACAACAAAACCTCTTCCTTTAGTTCTTTCTAGAAAGCCCTTGGGTAAAAAATCAAAAGGATCAGAGGCTGTTGCAGCACTAAAATAAGAAGCATTAGCAACTTTATCATTTGGGCTTCTAACTACCCATAAAAACCGTTGCTCACTCTTTTCTAAACCAAGTGCTAACTCAATTATCTGATTACTCGAGAGGGTCCCACCACTTCCAAAAGACACAAATAAAACACTCCCGTGTGGCTGATTATCTAACCACTTCAAACACTCTGAACCGTTTGGACCGGTTTGAGCGACTTCTCTATTAACTAACGGTCCAACCGGGTAAAGAACCGGTTTCACTTCTTTTTGTAACTCCTTGATAGGACCCGGTTCGAGTTCAAGAAAACTGTTTTCAATAACTCCATCTGCTTCGATGTATCTCTTCGCGTTACGAAGAACACTTGTGTATGCATCGTTTTTCCGATCCTGCATCGGGTCTAGTAAATCTTTACCGTGAACCGGAACACAACCGGGAATTCTTAACGGTTCAGTGAGTTCTCTAAACTCGGTATGAACCTCTTGGTCTAAACGAGGGAGAAGAAGAAAAAAAGAGAGAGCCATGGTGGATGAAGGATAGAAAACATATTTAGGGACGTTGAATTCATGAGCGACGTCGAAAGCGTCGGTGCCGAAAAGATCAACGAGAACAGCAGTGATAGTATGAGAAACGGAGAGTGAACGGAAGGTTTCGCGGAGAGAAGGAAGAGAACGGAGGACGGTGAGGGAGATGAATGTTTCAATCTTGGTGTCAGGTGGAAGATCAGTGAATGAAACGGGTGGAAGGAAAGCGTGTGAAATGGAATTGGGAAGAGATTGAAGAACGGTGATTTGTGCTTTAGAAGGAGGACCATCGGTAGGGATGAGAAAGGTGATTTCAAGGTTTTGATGAAGAAGAATTCGTTTGGCGAATTCGATCATGGGGATGAGATGTCCCATGCCTGGCGACGGTAGCATCACCACCATAGGTGGTTTTGGTGCCGGTGCTGTAACCGTTTCTTGTTTGGGAGTTTCCATGAAATGAAATTGAAATTGCAATGCAAATGAAAAGAAAGAAGGTTGTTATGATATTGTTGAGAGTTTGAGGAAGAAGGGAATGTTAATATATAGAGAGAGTCTGTAAAGGAGGCAGAGTTTTTATTAATGATTGATTGGTATTTGGTGCTGAGTGGCAACTAGCTAGCGCTTGAATTTCAGTGAAAGACGTTTTACTACATTTTTATTCTTTTCCATTATTGTGCTATTGCTTTTAGTAATGCACTAATTTTTGGAAAAGGTTGGTTATAAATTTATTTTAAACCTTAAATGATTTATGGAAAATATTAACTAATTTCTTTAAGAAATTTTATAAATTCATAAATAAAATTTTCCATTAATATTTTAACGGTATACTACTATTTATGTCATTCTTAATTTAGATATTTTTCTTTTCCAAAATTATTTTTAGTGAAGGACATTTTTCTTTTATAGAAAATATTAAATTTATTATTTAAGGTTGTTTATAGTTTTATTGAAAGCCTTAAATAATTTATGGAAACGGTTAGTAACTATTTTAATTTATATTATAAAATACAATTTACTTTTTATATACATTACATTATCAATTATCAATATATATTACCATATATAATTTAAATACATCGATTATTTCATATATTTAATAAGTAAATTTTTATAATAAAGATAAGAGAAAGAAATATTTATATCATTCTTAATTTAAATATTTTTTTTATTATTTTGACAGATTTTAAGATTTTACCTGTTTATTGTGATTCTTCCGATTCAAAATCTTCTATAAAAAAATATTATTTTGTATTTAAATTTTTTCCTTAAGGCTATTTTGTCTTTAAATTAAATATGTAATATACTTTAATAAAATACTATTCCTCTATTTTTACTATAAATAAGCAAATAACTGATTCATCTTATCTAAATAACTTAGATACTCTTAATGAACATAATTTGTAATAAAGAATGAAGAGAATAATTTTTTTTTACTTTATTTTATAAATTAATAATAAAGTAGATGATATAAAAGTTGAAATGAATGGATGACTCGGGTATTTTTGTTTTGTTGTTGGGTGTTGGGTAGTGTAAAGGAGGGCATTATGGGTTTGAGATGATTGGGTGATAGAGTAAGGTTAAACTTGTTGGGAGTAAGTAGAAATGTATGAATAATAATATAATAATGTAATGGAGAGTTTATATTGATAGACAATGTTATCTAGAAGGAAAACGATGCGTAAGTGAAGTGGGGATGGATCTTGCAATAAAGCGATGATGTCAATTCATACGTAAGGCTTATGCCATAAACACACGAATGAATTTCTTTTTCTTTTCTTACTATTATTATTGATGTTATTTGCTTTTCAGTTATTATTGATGTTATTTGCTTTCCCACACGTTTTAATTATTGCCTTCCCTTTCAACAAAACTGGAATGGAAAAAAGGGTTTGTGTGTGTCGGGTTAGTTCAAGGAACTTTCTGAACATGGACGGCATCACGGGCGGCAGAGTTTGAAATAATTGTCTATTATTGAACATAGGCGGCTTACCTTGGCAGAGGGCGATTAGCAATGAAAATTCAACATTTGCTTGTCTTGTGGATGGTATCTAGAAATAATTTAAATGGAGTAGCAATTAGTTACAATTTCTTTTCTTGAGCAACTAATAATTTCTTTGTGATTGTAATTAAAAATAGATCCATCATTCATTACACATGAGATAAGAACTTTTATTTTTATAATTAACCTGACCACATCGTCACTCTAACCCTTTCATTTTTCTACTAAAAATAACTGAGAAGATTCTATGTTACGACGTGAACATCATTGTTAGGGATATCTTTGTAAAGGGTAACTCTAGAATCATCCGAAGAAGATGCACGAAGTAGATGTTTGCGACCAACGTTATATCCCCTGGCCTTCCCAAAAGCGCCTTAAGCAAAATATAGGTTGACATCATTTTCACTAAGGAGAATGTCGTCACCGTTAACCTCCATTATGATAATTCCTTAGTCATCATTATTCAACATGGCAACTAGGACATCAAACACATCTTGATAGATTCGAGTAGCTCCGTGGTTTGTTTTGGGATGTCTTCTGGAAACTACAATTGAATCTATGCGACATAAAAAGGTTAATGACTCTATGATAACATTATGAGGCAAACAAGTATAGATAATAGACCATGTGATCTTGAAAACCACATGCAGCAAGAGAGAAAACGCCAAAGTCATTAACGTCAACTACCTCATCGTTGACACCTTGTCACCTTATAACATCATCCTGGGGCGCTCTTCCATCAATGCCCTAGAAGCGGTCATATCCACCCGGTGTTAAACCTTGAAATATCCACTTTTAGATGGGCAAGTGGGTACAATTCGATGGAATCAACAAGTGGCTCGCAAATGCTATCTGAGTAGCCAAGAGACAGTCGGAGAAGAGCTTGCAGTGGTTGATGCCCATCCTTTTGAAGTCCAAATATTGACTTCGAAGGTTGGGACCCCATATTAGGCATGTGGGCGAAACGATGAAGGTACTTGTCTCCCACTTGAGACGGTATATGGATGCACTTCTCGAAGAAGGTCTTTGTTGCCCCTCGAGGCGATACATTGTGTTGGACTTCTCGAAGAAGCTCATTGTTGCCCCTCGATGCGATATATTGTTTTGGACTTCTCGACGAAGGTGTTTGCTACCCCTTGAGGAGATACATTGTGATGGACTTCTCGACGAAGGTCTTTGTCGCCCCTCGAGGTGATTCATTATGTTTGATTTCTTGACAAAGATCTTTGGTGCCTCTCAAGACAATACGAATACTAGTATTGGACTTCCATAAAAAGTTTCTTGTCTCCGTTAAAGGCAATACAAACAGACTAGTTGAATTTCTGCCTAAGGGACTTAGTGTCTCCTCAGGCAGAATCATATCCAATAAATCACCCCTAAGAGGTACGACGCATATCCTGCCTCGAAAACATGATCAATAGTCTTGCTTGAGGGCTCGAGAGAACTCCTGTATGAGAAAATATAACACCTCGCCTGAGGGAGTTAGTGTCTCATCAGCCAAGTTATAGATTATTATGCCTATGGAACTTATTGTAAGAACAAGAGTTGTCTCTGCATTTCATCTCTATGTTTCGATGATAACAATGGAGTATTTATGAAAGAACTACTTTATGTTCTTATGTTTGTTACTGTGCAGATCATGAATATTGAAGATATCAGATCAAACAAACATTGTCATAATATGCGCTAAAGATCATATGTGAGTTACTATGTGTAACACAAGTCGCAAGTGTATTGAAGAAGCAAGTATGCTTATGTATCTGATCATAATCAGAAAGATCCAAGGATGCCTGATGTTGATTTTGCAATGCTCTTTTAGATTCTATTCTGAGAGTGATTTGATTTTGAAGCTAGAAAAGCTTCTGAAGTTGTAATCTTCTGAGAACTAAGTGTTGAAGACTCTGATGACTTGAATTTCTGAAGACTGGTGGTTCTGAAGATACGTTCTATGTGAACTAGGTTCTGAAGATTCTGAAGACTTGAAGTTCTGAAGACCAAGGGCTTCAAACACAAGTGTTGAAATTCTGAAGACAAAGATCTGAGTGAACAAGTTCTAAAGACCGAAGACTTGAGATTATGAAGGCCCAACTATCACATATATTCATACTTCAATCATCTACTATCAAAATCCTTTGAATTTCAAACGATGATGTGACCGTTAGCAAGGATTGTACGCAATACGAAAATGTTTTATCCCACTACCTATCCACTAACCTTAATTTCTGGAAAAGGACAATACATGGCAGTACTATTTTCATCCTTGTGTAATGACATTCCTCGGTAGCTAGCTGCTCTGTAACGACTCTATTTTGTTTGGCTATATAAGGAAAAAAACCACATGCTTATGTGAAGTTAGTTGGTTGGTTGGTTGTTGAACTAGGTTGTTGATTGATCCACAATAAAATGCTTAGCTGTGAAGTTGTTGGAAACAACCACGGGTTGTTGTGTTGATATTGAATGATATAACCATAAAGGTTAACACACACAACTAAGTTGTCAAGATGGTTCTTAAACCATGTTGTTGATGTTTTCATACAATCACATAAGGTTGATGATTAAGAACATAACAATGGAACAAACCATGAAGAGCTCGAATGAATATGAAACTCACAAGCTGATAACTGTTTGACAACAATTTGCTGATGCAAAAATCTCCGATTCACAATGTGCTTAATTCATATGCTGCAGCAGACTTGCAAAGTCGCAGAAGACAAAAAAATGATCATGGAATCTCCAATTAAAAATCCACAACATGAATGTTGTGAACTGAAGGGATCATTGGATTGAAGAAGAACAAGGCTTGTTGTTCAAAATGTTCTTAAAGTGAATCAAGATGAAGAAGTCCTTCTTTTTGCTCATAGAATATCAATAAAGATTTTAAAGAAGAAGACATCAGCAATTCAAGTGCTTAGGCTGTTGCCCGGAGAAGCAACTTGAAGAAGAAGAAGACCACACATTTATGCTACAATACAATGTATTATCTTAGTGTGTATTAGGACCTTCTGATTTACTTAATATGAGTTTACACATGCTTATATAAGAAGCAAACATTTGTAAACATTACCCACTTACCCTAAAGGATTGTGATGGTCAGAACTTTAGGAGGATCAAAAGTTAGTGGTATGAGGCTATCTTATAACTTGGTGTTCTGGTTATTGCTCAGAGGCTAATGTTCTGGAGCTGCTCATAACTATGTGTTATGGAGCAAGGAAGTCACAACAATTGTTGTGCAGTTAGTCACGATTGTAGGTCGTGCATGAAACCCGCATGTTGATGCGCAGTTAGTCACGGTTGTTGGTTGCGCAAGGAAGTCACAACATTTGTTGTGCAGTTAGTCACAATTGCAATGACACCATTTTGTTAGTGCGGAATAGTGGCAAGCAACAAAAGTTTTGAAAATAGTTTTTCGGGAATTTATCGTGTCCACAGAGATCAAGTCTATTGAATTGTCGTTCAATAATATCTAAGTTTATAAGTTTCGGTTAAAATGGGTTGAGACATAGAAACTGAAAAGTAAATATTAACATAAAAAAGAATTCATTCTTCATAGAGGAGAAACTTGTCAAGCATGCATATAATTGACTCGTCACAAACTTAAACTTACCGATCGGTTATAATCAACCAACAATTCTCCTCAATATCATTCGACATCATTCACGACCTAGATCATTTCTAACACAAATTGAGAGAATAATTGTATTCCTGTATCGACATTCTAGTACCCGACACAACAACATAGAAGACATCCACATTACTCGCATCAACACTATCGCGCCCTACATAACCAACACAGAAGCATTAAGCTCCGACACCCATAAAGATTGTTAGCTCTAAATCTATCTCTAGTATCCAGAAACTAACAGATAACCATCTCTAATCAAGGTTTGTGATGTTTATCTCTAACACAACCCAAACCCCGAGCATAAGTAAAAATCAAGAGCAACATCGATAACTATTTGTAAAGAACATTTTATACAACACCATGATCAGCAAATATACAAAAGATCAAAGTAAATACATGTATAAAACCTAACAAACAGAGATTACAAAAAGAAGAGAAGAACAATAACCAAACATTTCTTGGTTTGTCAACACCAATCGACGAGAGATTCAACTTCGGATCATCCAAATGCAAGCTCCAATGTTGTTTTGTAGCTAAATCCTATGAAGAAATGAAGTTTGATGGAGTGGGAGCAAAAAAAAACCTAAACCATCCCTAAAAAAATGTGTTTTTCGCCCTTAAATGGACTGTCAAAATCGCAGACCCCACTTAGCGCGGTCTGGGCGCAAAGCGGCCCCTCAAAAATTGTTAAACCGCCTTAAAAGCACACTTGGTAAGCGCACAACTTGCTGCCTTTCAACTTTTATATTCGTGCTACAAGCCCACTAAGCGCGCTCGTAGCATGGTCAAAAATCCAAAATTGTTTTCTTCATATCTTTTGAACCGTAACTTGGATTTATGCCCGGTTCGAAGCGTTGGAAAACTTATTCAATGCTCTATCTAACAATAATCTAATAACAATACTTTAATACCTATAAAAATAATTGGAAACAATTTAATTCAATGATATTTATAGGATAACATAATATATACACTATAACATAAAGTAAACATATTTACAAACAAACTGCAGTTTATTTGAACGATTACAACAAAAAGTATTGATAAGTGCAACAAAACTTATATACAAAAATAGATATATTTTGCAATTATCAAACTCTCCCCAACTTACATAATTATTTGTCCTCAAACAAAGCCAAACAACTAAAGGAACAAAAGATGATAATGCAAGAATCACGAATCAACATCTTTTGAAAACGAAAAACAAATGCAATGGTTCAATCGAAAATGATACACACAAAGTAAATACTTACCACTAAACTTCAACAATAACATTATCACAAAACAATTACTAAATACAAAAGTCATGTCAAACATTCTAAAACAACACAACCTCAAACGTGAATCACACCTAGCAAAAACAATCATCGGTAGATGAAAAACACAAAATAAGGGATTTTTCACTCACACAACAATCTTGCAAACAAAATACTAAATTATGCAATCGTCCAAAAATCATGCTGAAAACACAAAAGCAAGAATCAAAAGGACTTTCAGGGTTGTAGCATGGTCGGGTGAATAAACCAGGGGTAAGTCCTAAAGCTAATCGAAACAAAAACTTTCCTAAACCTAAGGGAGTGATCAACTCACAAAGTTTCAACCACCAAAATTTTAATCAAACTTCTTCTCTTATCTCGAGTGTTACACCAAACACAAAGAACTTATTAGCACAACATTATTCTACTCCTTTTGTTTTTTTCTTTCTCAAAATTTTCTCAATTTTTTTTCTTTTTCTTTTCTTTTCTTTTTCATATTTTTCTCTTTTTTTAACCTCATAGCAACAAACAACATAAGTGAGAAAACATTGCTCTCCCCAACTTGAATCCAACCACATCATCATGTGAATACTCCCTACTTTCTAAGGTAAAGTAAAAATTCATACAACAACATAAAGTTGAGGGCTCAAGAAAAAAACAACAATCAAGATCCATACAAAAAATGAATTTGATACTCATAGACAAGCATCAAGATCAAACAACATGGATAATGACTAAAGGCTCAAAGGGGTTACAAACAACATGGATTTTGACTATTTGGCTAAGGTAGTTGTGCTCAAAATGAAACAAAATGTCTTGATCCTTTTCATGATTTCACATAATCAACACAAACAAAAGATTAAGCATATATGAACAATGGAAGGCTTCCTCACAAAAAAGTGGGAACTAAAGTGATTCACAAAATGAACAAGTATACAAAATAATGAATGGCATGTAAGTTGTAAAAAGTCTAATTATCATGAATAGTCTAAAGTCTAGAAAGAGATAAACACATACCTTGAATGTGTACACAACTTTAAATATTATCATTACCATGCATTTGCAAGTTGAAACACTCAAAATAGGAAAATCAATGAATGCGACATCAAGCTATCGAACCAAAATTTGAGTCCAAACAACAATAAAATAATTAGAAAAATTACTAATAATTACTAATATATAAGTCCTTGGAGGAAGTGGGAAGAAGGGGGGCCAAGTGAACAATTAACAGAATTCACTAGATATGCATAGTAGGACGCGCTAAGCCCGCTCCTACGAGCTAAGCGCACTACACTAGAACCAGAAAAATCAGTACAACAACAAGGTTCTGGTGTAGGCTTCCACTTAACAGATACACAATCTCATATACAAAAATTGGTCCAAAAAGACCAGGTGAAAATAAATAAAATAAGTTGTAAAGTAAATATTTGAGAATTTTACGAACAATCCGAGTACAACTTGTTTAATAAATGTTCACCATACTACCTACGCTATAATGCAAAAGTAATAACAAAACAAAAAACGATAAAACATGCTTGTTTTACATCGTAAGCTCGTCGCCTTTATTGTGCTTAGCTAGTAACTTCCTCCTATCATGCCATGGTGATGCCTCACCTTGCAAACCAAAAGCAAATGTCCTAACAAACACTTGAACAAACATTAAACATAATAAATATATACACCTTGGGTAAAATGTAGAAATATCGAAGTATAAATGTGCACAAGTATGGTAGCAAAGTTTAAAACAAGATTATACACAATATAGACATTATGTGCAAAACTCAAAAACATCAAAATTATCGCAATGTAATTCAATATCTAAACCAATCCCCGACAACGATACCATTTTGTTGGTGCGGAATAGCAGTAAGCAACAAAAGTTTTGGAAGTATTTTTCCGGGAATTTATCGTGTCCACAGAGATCGGTTCTATTGAACTGTCGTTCGATAATATCTAAGTTTATCAATTTTGGTTAAAATGGGGTGAGACATAGAAACTGAAAAGTAAATATTAACATAAAAAGAATTCATTCTTCATAAAGAAGAAACTTGTCAAGCATGCGTATAATCGACTCGTCACAAACTTAAACTTACCGACAAATTATACTCAACCTACGATACTCCTTAATATCATCCGACATCGCTCACGACTTAGATCATTTCTAACCCAAATTGAGAGAATAACTGTGTTTTTGTATCGACACTCTCGCACTCGACACAGCAACACAGAAGACATCCACATCACTCGCATCGACACTCTCGCGCCCGACACAACCAACACGGAAGCATTAAACTCCGACACCCATAAATATTGTTAGCTCTAAATCTATCTCTAGCATCTAGAAACTAACAAATAATCATCCCTAATCAAGGTTTGTGATGTTTATCTCTAACACAACCCAAACCCCGGGCATAAAGCAAAAATCAAGAACAACATCGATAAAGATTTGTAAAGCACATTTTATACAACACCATGATCAACAAATATACATAAGATCAAAGTAAATACATATACAAAACCCAACAAATAGAGATTACAAAGAGAAGAGGAGAAGAATAACCAAACATTTCTTGGTTTATCAACACAAATTGATGAGAGATTCGACTTCAGATCATCCAAATGCAAGCTCCAATGTTATTTTCTAGCTAAATCCTATAAAGAAATGAAGTTTGATGGAGTAGGAGCAAAAAAAAACCAAACCATCCCTAAAAAATGTGTTTTTAGCCCTTAAATGGACTATCAAAATCGCAGGCCCCGCTTAGCGCGGTCTGGGTGCTAAGCGGGCCCTAAAAAATTGGTAAGCCGCCTTAAAAGCGCACTAAGCATGCTCCAAGAGTGTTAAGCGCGTAACTTGCTGCCTTTCAGCTTCTATATTCGTGCTACAAGCCCGCTAAGAACGCTCGTAGTCTGCTCATCATGCTACAAGCCCGCTAAGCGCGCTCGTAGCATGGTCAAAAATCCAAAATTGTTTTCTTCATATCTTTTGAACTGTAACTCGGATTTGCGCCCGGTTCGAAGCATTGGAAAGCCTATTCAATGCTTTATCTAACAATTCTCCAATATCAATGCTTTAATACCTATAAAAAAAATGGAAAACAATTAAATTCAATGATATTTACAGGGATAACGTAATATATACACTAAAACATATAGTAAACGTATTTACAAACAAATTAAAGTTTATTCAAACGATTACAACAAAAAGTATCGATAAGTGCAACAAAACTTATATACAAAAATAGATACATTTTGCACTGAGATTGTGTGAATGTAATTGTGACAACTTCCCCACTCACTAAGCTTGTGTGATTAGGAAAATACATATTAGGTGTAGTTGGTAGTTTTGAAAATAGGATTAAACCTTTACGTTTTTCTTTTTGTGTATTGCATTGTGAGTAATCATGTTTTAGTGGGTGATTTCCTTTCTTGGTTACCTATATATATATATATACACACACACACACACTCTCACTTCACACACTACGCTACTCCACTACCATACTCTGTCTCTTAGAAAACCAAAACCCTAAAAACCCTTTTGCTCTCATAACCCTTAAGGACGCTAGTGGATAAGCTTATTGTCAACTGTGAGACAATGGTGAACTTTAAGAACTTAAAGATAAATGGATGTGACATGACTCACTCATTGGAAGTTCAAGGATGAAGCAATTACTTAAAAAGACTGGAAAGACCAACTTTTCCTTGTCTGGTCAAATAATTTTGGATTCATAATGCAACAAGCACATATATCATTATGTCCTCTGTTTTCGGAAGAAGGGTAATAATATCTGAAAAGATCATCTCAGATTTACTGATGCAAGATGAAACAAGATTAAGAATTACCAATGTTAAACTAAGCGAGCAAAGAGAAGCCAAAATTATGGCTTTCATTCTCAAGGAATGAGTTGTGGTTGATGTTGAGGATCCTATATTCTCAAGTCTGAAAGATCCTTTGAAAGTATGGTTCAGAATCTTGCAATGAAACGTGTTTCATCATATTCATTCAATCGACTTGATGCAACTCAGAAGTGTGTCTTATTATTCCTACTGAAGCGGATAAAGATTTATCTTCCTGCTATTTTGTTCAAACTCCTGAAGGAATCTATCAAGAACTCCAAAAGTGGCTCTAACACTGAAGGACTTTATATTCCGTATGGAAGAATCATATATGATATTCTGGTTGAGTTAGGAATAGTTGAAGATATGATAGTCAACAAAGGAGAGTCAAGAAGACTACTCAAAGAAGCAAGACGGGTTCTTAAATGGGAAAACATAAAACAAATGAAGGAAGATGTTGTTCTTGACATTGTGTCATCCAATCAAGGTCTTATGGCTATGAGAGTTCTTGTCGAAGGATTAGCTAACTTCAACAGACCTCGTAACCAAAGAGAAGTAAAAAATTATCTAGTAAAGTTCAAAAACAAAACCGTTGAAGTTTGGATTAATTTAGATGATATTCCAGATCAGCTTCAAGAAATATTTGAACGGAAGAAGAATGGAAAGAAGCAAAGACATGCTGATGGCGAAGGACCATCGACAAAAAGATCAAAGAGTGTCATTGTTGACATTAACCAATCTCGGCCCACTATCATTGCTGATTAAGTTGTACATGTTTTTGACCCCAATCCTCCTACAATGAATGAGACACTTATCAACTTTAAGGATGATACAATCAACCAAATTAAGAACTTACTAGATGAATCAAACTCCAGTAAGAATCCCATCACTCTGGGAAATGTCTGGACTGAATTCAATGGGTGGATCTTTGAAGAGATTGTGAAGTTCAAGCAACTGGCTATTCAAACTACTTTTTTCCCATTTTCTCTCCCCTAACGTTTCACCGTACTTCCATCTTTTCCTTTGCCGGAACGATCATCATCGTCGCCACCGTTATCACACTACTTGAATCATGTCAGGTAATGTTTTTTTATCCCTTTTCTTGGTAATTTTAAGCCTGATTTCTTTGTTATTCGGTGGTTTATTCGTCGTGATAGGCGGGGAGGCCTTTTTTAGGCTTTTTTAGAAAAGAATCCCCATGAAAATCCCGTGCATGTCATGCGTTTTACCATGAATGTGTCGGGTAGATTTATGTAGTTTCCTTGAATTTACCGGGCACCTTAGATGAATGAGCTGGGAAACTTAGGTAGTTTTCTTGAATTTACCAGGCACCTTAGATGAATGTTTCGAGCATATGTCGGGTTGAGATGAATGTGTCGGGCTGCTTCTCTCCCTTGTTTTAACGCCAGCCCTTTCACTTGAACTGCGATGGAAGGGTGAATTTGAAGCGACGTCGAATTCACCGGTTTCCTCTATTTTTCAAGTAATATGGATCAAGAACGTCCCGCAGAAAGAAGCACGTCGTCTACATCCGGGGGCGAGGATCTTTATTGGGTCACCGATGAGCCATTGGAGACGGGCTCGCACTTTGTTGATGATCATACTACCGCCCACAACATCGTGGAGGACTTAAACCCAGGTGATCTGCATAACTGGGAGTGTTACGCCCCTATTTCCGAGCAACATATTTGTTCGAACTTTCAGGGAAAGTGGTTTCCCATGTACGAGTTTACTTTTAGGGATGCGGGGATTCAGCTCCCTTTCAACGATTTCCAGGCAGGCGTTTTCAAGCGGCTCGCCTTGGTGCCTTCGAAACATCATCCTAATGTCATAGCGTTTGTTCGGGCGTTCGAACTAGTATGTCAGCACCTCGGGATCGGTTGTACGCTGCCTCTTTTCTTCCGTGTCTTCCATCTGCAACGGTCGGGTGGCTCCAAATGTCATAGTTGGGTGTCTTTTAAACAGCCGATGAGGCTTTTCAAGACCTATCACAATTTTGTCCGGAACTTCAAGGATAGGTGGTATACGGTGAAGCCTATCACTGCGCGTGCCCTGGATAACATTTACAACATGCAGTGGGATGCCCGAGGCAACAAGCGTATGGTGTCTAAGATTCCTCTTGAATGGAGGAAGGATAGTTTTAGATGGTCAACCAACCACTATAGCGTGAAGTCTGAACATATGGGATCCGAGGACAAGTTAGCCTACAAAAAGTTAGTAGCCTATGTCAGTAGTTTTGATAACGCAACGTGCGTGGACCAATTAGGCAGTTCGCTTTTGGGCGATGACGGGCTACCAGTTTTAGAGGCTCGGCTGGTTAACACTAGGGTCGTGCTTGAATGTAAGCCGGATGAGGAGGCTCTCCGACTCTTAGGTAGTTTATGCTCGACCCTTTCTTGCTTTATTATTTATATTCTTCCTGCTAACTTGTTGCTTGTTTTGTAGCTGATATGCCCCGTCTAAAAGAGTCCATGATGAAGTTTGCCAACAAGGGTGCGGCCCCAGCCAAGCAGTCAAAGAAGCCAAGAAAAAGCCGTGTCCGACAAGTAGCCACAGAGGACGTGGTCGACGGCTCTGGGACCCTCAGTCCTACTCTTAATTCTCCACAGGTAATGGCGATGCCCAACAGTCCTATCATGGTGCATGATTCTCCCCCCACAAACGCCCTTGTGCTGAGGGTCTTTCGAGTCAGACAGCTATTGTGGAAGGCGGTTCATATGAGAACCGAGGAAGTTATCTTCACCTGTCATGCTACTTCGAACGCGAAGCCTTTAGTGCCGAAGGTTCCGTCGGGGTGGCGCCTACGGAGGTTAAAGCCATACTCGATCAGGATAGGGCAAGCATACAGACTAATTTGTCCCAGGACATTGCTACGGTGATCAGGGTCATGGAGACGACCTTGGTCTTGGTCGACAACACCTGCTCGTTGTCAGAGTTAAGGTTCACTGAGGAGGCGCTCCAAGCTGTCAAAACTGAAAAGAACCAACTCTCCCAGGACTTTTCCAATTATAAGGAAGAATATAAACTCCAGGAGGGGCTGTCGTCCGAGTTGGATGAGGTCAAGCTCGAGCGGGACAACCTGGTTGGAGAAAACAAAATGTTGATAGACCGAGAGGTAGAGTTTAATGAAACTGTCATGGAGAACGAGCGTCTCCGTTTAAGGGTTGAAGCATTAGAGGGATTTGCTCTCCCTGTTGAGGGGGAAAGCAAGGAGGACCAGGCCATGCGAAGCCGGGGTGACCTGATTACTCAGATCAGGCAACTCGAGGCTAATTGCGTGGGGACCTTACGAGTGGGTTTCAACAATGCTACTGACCAACTCAAGGTTGTCAACCCTGGGCTCGTGACTAAGGGGATGACCTTCAACAACGAGGTGGATGATGGGGAAATCGTCTGCCCCTTTGTTGGCCCGGAAGGCGAAGGAGAAGAAAAGGAGGTTAATGAATAGGATTGGCATGCGCGCCATGGTTCTTTCTGGCCTGCGTTCCATTTCTTTTTTGGCCTGCGTGCCAGTTTTTTTTGTTTTTTGGCATGCGTGCCACTTGTAACTTGGGTTTGGCCTTTTCCTTTGTACTGTTTACCGATCAGGTTCTGGCCAGCTTGTTTAATGAAACATTTTTATTTCAAGTGTTTTTTATTTTTGATTTAATACTGAGAAGTGAACTTGTTTTCTCGACAATATAGACTTGTCGATTTAGGGAACCGGGGAGGTGGCGGGTTTTACATCCGCCTGTGGACGGGAGAGGGTCGCGTTCGAGGCTCTGATCCCGCGACTTGGGCCTTCCCATCGCAAGCTAGGTGCCCTACCGACGTGGTACTACGACGGAGGAATTTGTTTGAAGTATCCTCCGTCGAGGAAAACCATGCCCGTTTCTCAAGGGTGTCGGTCTTCCCTTTGATTAAGGACGAATCATATGGTCATAGCCCTCACACTCTCGTGATCGCGCTGTTTAGCTATAGTATTGTTTAAGTTTTTCGGTGTTTTAGGGTCAAGCAAGTCCTTCACCTTGTAGGTTTTCGAGGTAGTATGCCCTATTGTTTGCCTTGTCCCGGACTCGGTGTGTGCCTTCCCAGTTTGCGGTCAGCTTGTTTCTCACAGACTCTTCTGATTTCGCTGGAGGACGAGGCTGCCAATCTGGAATTCCCTTTTGATGACTTTCACATCGTGGTGCAGAGCCACCCTTTGTTTCAGTGTTGCTTCCCGGAGGGCTGCTTCAGATCGGATCTCCTCGACGAGATCGAGTTCAACTCGTAGGGCTTTGTCGTTCATCTCCTCGTTAAGGGGTGCTTCCTTCCTCCTAAGGGGTTCACAGAATTCTACCAGAATGACTGCCTCCGTCTCATAGGTTAGTCGGAATGGATTCTCTCTGGTTATTGAATATGGGGTCATGCGGTAGGCCCAGAGCATGTTGTGTATCTCCTCGACCCAAGCTTTCTTTGCCTCACCCATTCTGCGCTCTAGTCTTCGTAATATTACCCTGTTAGCCGCCTCTACTTGACTGTTAGTTTGGAGATGTTCGACGGCCGTGAAATGTTGTTTAGTTCCCAGGTTGGCGATGAAGTCCTGGAACCTTCTGTCAGTGAATTGCGTTCCGTTGTCGGTGACTAGGACTTGGGGTATGCCGAAGCGGGCGAGGATGCTCCTTTTGAAGAAACAGAGTATATTTTGCACTGTGATTTTCAAGAGGGCTTCGGCTTCGATCCATTTTGTGAAGTAGTCGACTCCAGCGATAAGATATTTGTTTTGGTAGAAGCTGGTCAAGAATGGTCTGAGGATGTCCATTCCCCACCACATGAAAGGCCATGGGGAGGAAAGTGTTTTAGCTCGCTAGGGGGAGCTAGGTGCATGTCTGCGTGCCTTTAACATCTTTCACATTTCTTGACGTGTTCCTTTGTATCGTGTTGCATCATCGGCCAATAATAGCCTGCTCGGAGTACTTTCCATGTTAGTGACCTTCTGCCGAGGTGTTGGGTGTTGATTCCTTCATGAATTTCTCCCAAGATGTCGGGGACTTTTTCTTCCTCGATGCATTTGAGTAGTAGGATAGAGAAACCTCGTCAGTAAAGCTTACCTTCAAGGAGGACGTATGAGCATGCCCTATTTTTTTGTTGCAGATGCCTCTTTTGGGATCCGCTGGGAGCTCGTCCCTCGTGAGGTAGATATAGATAGGAGTCATCCAACAATAAGCATCGTCGATAGCCTAACCCTGAGTGGAGGGGAAGGTTTCTCGATGCTTGGTCGTGGAAGGATCTCTTGGATCACATATTTGTTCCCTCTCTTCTTTCGTGTGCTCTCCAGTTTTGACAAGACATCTGCTTAGGTGTTGTTCTCTCGTGGGACATGTTGAACCTCCCAAGAGTCGAATTTTTCTAGTTTGTTTCACTAATGTTAGGCTAGATATTTGATCAGGTTATCGTTATTATCCTGATATTCTCCTCGTACTTGGGACGCTACGAGTTGAGATTCGGTGGAGATTTTCACATCCTTTTCCCCTAGGTTTTCGGCCAGCCGTAGACCTACCAGGAATGCTTCGTATCCGACTTGATTGTTCAAAGTCGGGAAGGCCAATGCTAGTGATACTTCAATCAGGATGTCGTCTTCATTTTCAAAGATGATACACGCACCACTTCCCGTCGAGCTGGAGGCGCCGTCGACGAAAATCGTCAATTTATGGGCGCCACTAGTCGGGGTCGGGCCATACGTCATCTCAGCCACGAAGTCGGCCAGGACCTGCGCTTTTAGGGCCTTCTTGCTTTCATATTGGATGTCGAATTCTGACAATTCTAATGACCACTTCAGCATTCTTCCGGCCATATCAGGTCGTCTGAGCAATTGTTTTATGGGTTGATCTGTCCGGACTTTGATTGTATGGGCGAGGAAATAATGTTGCAGTCTCCTTGTTGCGTTTATCAGGGCCAATGCGACCTTCTCTATCTGCTGGTATCTGAGCTCGGGACCCTGAAGGTCTTTTCTCATGAAATAGATAGGCTTTTGTTCGTTGTTTGCCTCGCGAATGAGGGCTTTGTTGACCGCCTCGGTGCCTACGGACAGGTACATGTATACTGTTTCTTTTGCCAGAGACCGTGACAGTACTGGTAGTTCAGAAAATGCCCTTTTGAAGCGAAACAATGCCTGCTCGCACTCTTCGGTCCACTCAAAGGCGGTTTCCTTCCGTAGTAGCTTGAAGAATAGAAGTGTGTGTTGTGCAGATTTAGCGACGAAACGGGATAGGGAGGAGAGCATGTTGTTGAGCGATTGAATGGATTTCTTCGAGTTCGGGGTTGGGAATTCTGAGAACGCCCGACATTTTTCGGGGTTGGCTTCGATCCCTCGTTCAGTGAGGTAGAAGCCGGGTAACTTCTTTGCCCGTACGTTGAAGGTACATTTTCCAGGGTTAAACCTCATTTTGCACCTCCTTGCATGCTCGAAGACCTTTCTGAGATGCTGGGCGTGATCGAGCTCCTCGTGTGATTTTACTATCATGTCGTCCATGTACACCTAGAGCATATCTCTGATCTCTCCCCGAAATACCTTATTCATCATGCGCTGGTATGTGGCCCCGATGTTTTTCAGTCCGAAAGGCATAACGTTGTAGTAGTAATTTCCAATAAGGGTCATGAAGGTCGTGTAATGTTTGTCAGTGTCCAATGTAACACCCTTCTACCCCAAAACAAAATATTTAAATAATATCAGAGTAATCATCTAAAAAGGGTATCACATATCATCATAATTCAACACAAACAGTGTCTTGTCCCGTAACACGGGTTAATCAACATCAAGAATATCAAAAATCATTTCGCAGCGGAATTTAAACTTCATAATTCAAAACTTCATAAACATAATTTTCACCATCCTGAATTTAACATCATAAAATGGAAAACATTTATCCAAATAACAACATAACTGCAAACAGTTTAACAGAAGAAAACTCATCCCAGTGTTACATGACACAGAGCAGGACACATACACTAGAACCACTTCTAAGGAACACTAAAGCACGCTCCGAGACTCATGAATTACTCCTATTGCACTGTAGGACTATTCTTCGACATCTGTAAGTTACCCACGAAGGAGGCAACATTTCCAAGCAGGTAGGGTGAGTAATCATAATATATCATAAACGTACAAGAATATAGAATCATAAATAAATTAGTACAGCATCTCATGACATCATCAACTATATAATTCAGCAACAACAACAACACGATCATGAATTTAAGCAACACCAACACAATCATGAAATTCATCCAGAATATGCAATTCTAACATCCTGATATGCAATATGCATGTGGTACCATTTTCATCGTGAGATGGATACATGACCATCAACCCTCCACAAAGGAGCACATCGTAAATCATCGAGACACTTCAATCCACACAATGGGATTGAAACAAATAAATAGGCCGAAGCCCCATCGTGAATGTTATGAAATGCAATGATGCGCTACGTCGTAAATTCATCAAAATAATTAGCATCATTCATTTCAATCAGCAAAACAACCATCAAATAATCATATATATCATCATGACATTACACCCAGAACACTGGTTCTCTAACCACTCTGACACATCAAGAATTAACCCGTACCCGGTAAATTATAAGGTAATTATAAGGTTATTTCACAAATTCATTTATCAAAAACTATTGCATTTTTCTCGTTTCTATTCATCAAAATAAAGTTCAGTTTGTGCTCTTTCCGACGCTTCAAATGGAATGCGAATCGGACTTACAGTTTGAAAGTTATGAATTTTTAAAGAATTAAAATTTGCTTCTCAAACAGTGTTAACTGGTTAACCCATAGCGTTAACCGGTTAACGCCTACGAAATTCCAGATTTTTTCCAAAAATTACAATGGTTAACCGGTTAACCCATAGCGTTAACCGGTTAACACACATTTTCCAGCAGTTCGCTGCTATACAAATTGCAGGCTGCTCCAACACCAAAAACCCCCAAATCCCATTACGGGTTTCACATCAAAACACTCAAAAATCATTCAAAAACATCAATCAAACATCAACAACCTCAAGATAACAATTATACCAACAATTATATGATTATAACTCATTCTAATTACTCTAATTCATCAAGACTTTCTCATAAACTCAACCTAACTCAAAACCCCAAAAACTCCAAAAACTCATACCATCCTAATCCATTCATATTCTAATTCCTACACATTTATCATAGATTATAAAAACTCCTCATACCTTAGAGAATTTCTTCGCTTTACACTCTTCTCTGGGGTTCTCCACAGCCTCCTGACTCTGAGCTTTTTCTTTCTCTCTCTTTTTCCTTCAGAGCACTTCTTCTCCCAAAAACACGATAATGTTAGAAAACTAATCGTGTATTCCTTTTTACCAAAACATATCCCAGTTAAATCTTTTCCCACTTTACCCTCATAATTTTCACGAAAAGACCACCTTACCCTTTTCTTTAATATATTTTTAATAATAATACTAAAATAGTATAATAAAACACTATTTATCCTTATTATATAAAAATACTCTTTTTCTCCAAAATTCTTTAATTAATCCAAACTCTCCAATTTTTCTAAATTAATTAAATAAATGATTAAATAATTAAATTTAGATTTCGGGGCGTTACAACTCTCCCCTACTTAAAGAATTTTCTTCCTCGAAAATTACCTGAAGTAAATAGAGTCGGATACGACTTCCTCATCTGATCTTCCCGCTCCCAAGTCCAACTTTCTCCAGCTGGTCCTCCCCACAAAACCTTCACTAAAGCAATTTCCTTGCCTCGAAGTTGCTTCAATTCTCTGCCATCAATCCTCACTGGTAAAGCTTCAATTGTCAGATTATCTCTCACCTGAACATCATCTATCTGAATTACATGCGACGGGTCCGGAATGTACTTCCTCAACTGTGATACATGGAATACATCATGTAAATTCACAAGAGAGGGAGGTAAGGCCACACGATAGGCCACTTCCCCTATTCTCTGCATAATCTGATACGGACCGACGAAACGTGGAGTGAGTTTTCTAGATTTCAAAGCTCTTCCCACACCAGTCATAGGAGTAACTCTTAAGAACACATGATCTCCCTCTTGGAACTCAAGTGCTTTCCTTCTCTTATCGTGATAACTCTTTTGACGACTCTGCGACGTTTTCATCCTTTCTTGAATCATTTTTATCTTTTCAGTTGTTTCTTGGACAATCTCTGGCCCAAGCACCAAACTCTCTCTTGACTTATACCAACATAATGGCGTACGACAACGTCTACCATACAATGCCTCATATGGAGCCATCCCAATACTAGCATGAAAACTGTTATTGTACGTAAACTCGACCAACGGCAAATGACTATCCCAAGACCCTCCATGGTCTAATACACAAGCTCTCAGCAAATCTTCAAAAGATTGGATTGTTCTTTCCGTCTGACCATCCGTTTGCGGGTGATAAGCAGAACTCATCCTCAACTTAGTACCCAAGGCATCCTGCAAACTCTTCCAAAACCTCGACATAAACCGCAGATCTCTATCCGATACAATACTTGAAGGTACACCATGCAACTTCACAATTTCCTCAATATAAATCTCAGCTAACCTTCGCATGGAATGGTTAATCTTCATCGGCAAGAAGTGTGCCGACTTAGTTAACCGGTCAATAATTACCCAAATCGAATCATTACCTCTAGCAGTCTTAGGTAACCCAGTCACGAAATCCATGGAAATACTATCGCATTTCCACTCAGGAACATTCAATGGTTGCATCATACCTGAAGGTCTCTGATGTTCTATCTTTGACTTCTGACATGTCAAACAAGCATATACAAATTCAACAATGTCTCTTTTCATACCCGGCCACCAAAACAACCTGCGTAAATCCTGATACATCTTCGTAGCACCAGGATGAATACTCAGTCGACTCTTGTGGCCCTCTTCTAAAAAACTCTTTTTAATTCCTATAATATCCGGAACACATACTCTATCTCGGAATCTTAAAACTCCATCTTCATCAACTCGAAAGTCACCTGCATTACCTTGATCAACAAACATCAATTGATCAACTAATTTCAAATCAGATTTCTGACCCTTACGAATCTCTTCCAAAATCTCACTGGTCAGCTTTAACATTCCCAATTTCACACTATCAGTAGTAGTTTCACACAACAAGCTCATGTCTCTGAGTTGCTCGATCATTTCCAATTCTTTCACCATAAGCATTGAAATATGCAACGACTTCCTACTTAAAGCATCAGCCACAACATTTGCCTTACCCGGATGGTAATTCAAATCAAAATCAAAATCTTTCAATAATTCAAGCCATCGCCTCTGTCTCATATTTAACTCTTTCTGATCAAACAAGTACCTTAAATTTTTGTGATCACTGAATACTTCAAATTTCGAACCAAACAAGTAGTTCCTCCAAATCCTAAGCACGAACACCACAGCTGCTAACTCTAAGTCGTGAGTAGGATAGTTCCTCTCATGAACTCTTAACTGTCTAGAAGCATAAGCAACCACTTTATTATCCTGCATCAAAACTCCACCAAGACCCATCTTGGAAGCATCACAATAAACTACAAAGGACTCATCTGGATTCGGTAAGACCAACACTGGCGCGGTCGTTAATCTTTTCTTCAGTTCTATGAAACTCTCTTCACAAGCAACATCCCACACATACGCTTGACCCTTCCTAGTCAATTGCGTCAACGGTAAAGCTATCTTAGAAAAACCTTCAATGAACTTACGATAGTAACCAGCCAACCCAAGAAAACTACGAATTTTTGTAGCTGACTTCGGAGTCTCCCACTGCAATATCGCATCAATCTTTGAAGGATCCACCGAAATTCCACCACTTGAAATTACATGGCCGAGGAAACTCACTTCCTTTAACCAGAACTCACACTTAGATAATTTAGCAAACAATTTCTTTTCTCTCAACACTTGCAACACAACCCTCAAATGCTTGGCATGTTCCTCTTCTGATTTAGAATATACCAAGATATCATCTATGAAAACCACCACGAACTTATCAAGATCCTCATGAAAGATCCTATTCATATATTCCATAAACACACCAGGCGCATTAGGAACCCCAAACGACATCACCATATACTCGTAATGCCCATATCTCGTCCTGAAAGTTGTCTTCGGAATATCATCAGCTTTAACTCGAATCTGATGATAACCAGACCTCAGATCAATTTTACTAAAGACACAAGAACCTACTAGCTGATCCATCAAATCATAGATCTTCGGAAGTGGGTACTTATTCTTGATAGTCACTTTATTCAACTGTCGGTAATCGACACACAATCTCATACTACCATCCTTCTTCTTAACGAGCAACACCGGAGCACCCCAAGGAGAAACACTAGGTCTAATGAACCTCTTCTCTAACAATTCTTCTAATTGTTTCTTCAACTCATTCAACTTTGAAGCCGACATCCTATAAGGAGCCATCAAGACAGGACTCGTACCCGGTACTAAGTCCACAGAAAAATCAATTTCACGTTCCGGTGGTAAATCACTTATATCACCAGGAAACACATCTTGAAATTCATAAACTACAGGCAACTCTGCACTGACAGTCTTATCATCAACTTGCAATGAGGCAGACACTGCGAACATCAAAGCTTCATCTAAAACAAGTTCATCCACTTGCCTCGCAGATAAAAACATCAACTCTCCATTCCCGCTCACTTCAGGGAACTTCACTGTCTTACTATAACAGTTAATATGAACATAATTGAATTCCAACCAGTTCATACCAAGGATAACATCGATTTGGTGTAATGGTAGGCACACCAAATCCATCACAAAATTCTTCTCAAAAATTGTCAAAAGACACTTCAAACAAACAAGCATGGTAGTCACAAAACCATTAGCATGAGTCTCTATTATCATATTACCGTTCATATTAGACAACTTTAAACCCAATCTATTAGCACACTCGAGAGAAATAAATGAATGTGTAGCTCCAGTGACAATAATAGCAATCAATTCAGTATTATTAATAAAACAGGTACCTCTGATCAAGTTGTCCTTCTTTGGAGCTTCTGAACCAGCTAATGCAAAAAATCTTCCAGCATTCTGAACAGTAGCAACATTCTTCTTTGGTTTCTGACATTGGGCGCTGATATGCCCCTGTTCACCACAATTGTAACAGGTTGGGCCCTCATTAGGACAATCACTCATCTTATGCCCAAGCTTGCCACAACGGTAACATTTCATAACTCTGGTGGTACACACATCGGCCTTATGACCTTCCTCTCCACACTTGTAACACTTAACAGGTACATTAGCAGCTCCCCTACTTTGCTTCTTCTCATCAGATGCCTTCTGCTTCCCTTTATCACCAGTAGTCACATATTGTTTCCCTCTATACTGACTCTTGTCTTTCTTCTCGCTCAGCTGTTTATAGTGAGCTGACCGAGCTCGGCTGTCCTCGTCATAAATACGTCTCTTATCAACCAACTCTGCATACTTGCGAATTTGTTGGAATCCAATTCCCTGCTTAATTTCAGGTCTCAGCCCATTCTCAAACTTAAGGCACTTGGAAAGTTCAGCATCTGCCCTGTTGTAGTGAGAACAAAACTTCACTAGCCTTTCAAATTTGGCAGCATACTCTGCCACTGTCATGTTTCCTTGCTTCAGTTCAAGGAATTCTACCTCCAACTTACCACGAGCATCTTCCGGAAAATACTTCTTAAGGAACTCCACCTTAAACACAGTCCAAGTCACCACAACAGCCTCATCCTCGAGACGCTGACAAGTATTATCCCACCAGTCTTCAGCTTCCTCAGACAACATATGAGTTCCAAATTGAACTTTCTGCGCGTCAGCACACGCCATCACTCTGAAAATCTTCTCAATTGCCTTGAGCCACTTCTGGGCGCTCGCCGGGTCATGAGTTCCTTCAAACACAGGTGGGTTATTCCTCTGGAATTTCTCCAATGCACGAAACTCATCATGCGCATTATTTCGAGCAGTAGTCTGAGCAAGAGCACGCAAGTTGTTTCCAGCCAGAGCACGCATGTTGTTTCCAGCCATTCTGCACAACATTTACCACATCAGAAGAGAATAATCGTTAAGTAAATAACGACTTGACAACTGACTGACAACAACCAGACTTGGCCAGACAGACTGACCTGCTCTGATACCACTAATGTAACACCCTTCCACCCCAAAACAAAATATTTAAATAATATCAGAGTAATCATCTAAAAAGGGTATCACATATCATCATAATTCAACATAAACAGTGTCATGTCCCGTAACACGGGTTAATCAACATCAAGAATATCAAAAATCATTTCGCAGCGGAATTTAAACTTCATAATTCAAAACTTCATAAACATAATTTTCACCATCCTGAATTTAACATCATAAAATGGAAAACATTTATCCAAATAACAACATAACTGCAAACAGTTTAACAGAAGAAAACCCATCCCAGTGTTATATGACACAGAGCAGGACACATACACCAGAACCACTTCTAAGGAACACTAAAGCACGCTCCGAGACTCATGAATTACTCCTATTGCACTGTAGGACTATTCTTCGACATCTGCAAGTTACCCACGAAGGAGGCAACATTTCCAAGCAGGCAGGGTGAGTAATCATAATATATCATAAACGTACAAGAATATAGAATCATAAATAAATTAGTACAACATCTCATGACATCATCAACTATATAATTCAGCAACAACAACAACACGATCATGAATTTAAGCAACACCAACACAATCATGAAATTCATCTAGAATATGCAATTCTAACATCCTGATATGCAATATGCATGTGGTACCATTTTCATCGTGAGATGGATACATGACCATCAACCCTCCACAAAGGAGCACATCGTAAATCATCGAGACACTTCAATCCACACAATGGGATTGAAACAAATAAATAGGCCGAAGCCTCATCGTGAATGTTATGAAATGCAATGATGCGCTACATCGTAAATTCATCAAAATAATTCGCATCATTCATTTCAATCAGCAAAACAACCATTAAATAATCATATATATCATCATGACATTACACCCAGAACACTGGTTCTCTAACCACTCTGACACATCAAGAATTAACCCGTACCCGGTAAATTATAAGGTAATTATAAGGTTATTTCACAAATTCATTTATCAAAAACTATTGCATTTTTCTTGTTTCTATTCATCAAAATAAAGTTCAGTTTGTGCTATTTCCGACGCTTCAAACGGAATGCGAATCGGACTTACGGTTTGAAAGTTATGAATTTTTAAAGAATTAAAATTTGCTTCTCAAACAGTGTTAACCGGTTAACCCATAGCGTTAACCGGTTAACGCCTACGAAATTCCAAAATTTTTCCAAAAATTACAATGGTTAACCGGTTAACCCATAGCGTTAACCGGTTAACGCACGTTTTCCAGCAGTTCTCTGCTATACAAATTGCAGGCTGCTCCAACACCAACCCCCTCCCCCCCCCCCAAATCCCACTACGGGTTTCACATCAAAACACTCAAAAACCATTCAAAAACATCAATCAAACATCAACAACCTCAAGATAACAATTATACCAACAATTATATGATTATAACTCATTCTAATTACTCTAATTCATCAAGACTTTCTCATAAACTCAACCTAACTCAAAACCCCCAAAACTCCAAAAACTCATACCATCCTAATCCATTCATATTCTAATTCCTACACATTTATCATAGATTATAAAAACTCCCCATACCTTAGAGAATTTCTTCGCTTTACACTCTTCTATGGGGTTCTCCACAGCCTCCTGACTCTGAGCTTTTTTTTTCTCTCCCTTTTTCCTTCAGAGCACTTCTTCTCCCAAAAACACGATAATATTAGAAAACTAATCGTGTATTCCTTTTTACCAAAACATATCTCAGTTAAGTCTTTTCCCACTTTACCCTCATAATTTTCACAAAAAGACCACCTTACCCTTTTCTTTAATATATTTTTAATAATAATACTAAAATAGTATAATAAAACACTATTTATCCTTATTATATAAAAATACTTTTTTTCTCCAAAATTCTCTAATTAATCCAAACTCTCCAATTTTTCTAAATTAATTAAATAAATGATTAAATAATTAAATTTAGATTTTGGGGCGTTACATCCGACATGGGGATTTGGTTATATCTGTTGTACGCGTCCATGAAGGACAGGAGTTTAAAACCTGCTGAATTGTTGACCAATTTATCTATGTTAGGCAAAGGAAAAGCATCTTTGGGACATGCCCTATTGAGAGCAGTATAATCAACACACATTCGTCATTTTCCATTATTTTTCTTAACAAGAACTATATTATAGAGACAAGATATGTATTGGGCTTTAGAAATAAAATTTGCCTTTAAAAGGTCTTTTACAGCCTGCTCGGCAGCCTCCGCTTTCTCGGGAGAATGCTTGTGCCTACGCTATGCTACGGGCCTAATGGCCGGATCTATGGCTAATTGATGCAAGCGACCTCGGGGTCGAGACCGGGCATCTCAGCAGCACTCCATGTGAACATGTCCGCGTTCTCCTTGAGACAGGTTGTGAGCTGCTCTTTTGTCGCTGACGGTAGACCGGTACCAATTTTCACCGTTCTGTCGGGGTCGTCTCCCACAAAGATGAGCTCGAATTCGCCGTCGGGGATTGGGCCCTCTGGGTGAGCTTGAGTCTGCCTGTTGATGGGTCCCTGTGCTTTGGTGTCGTCTTTGTCGAGACGAATGTTGAGGTCTATAGAGTTGACTCGAGGTGAAGGTGGACGCTCCTTGACTCTATGTTTTTTGTTGCCTTTGGAGGTGTTGATTATGGTATGTCCTTTGACTGTTGCGTCGTAGCATCTGCGGACTTCCTCGATGTCTCCGTGAATCGTAACCATGCAACCATGCTTGGTGCAGTACTTCATCTTTAGGTGGACAGTGGAGGGTACTGCCGTCAACTCGACCAAAGTAGGTCGCCCGAGGATGCAGTTGTACAACGAGGGGCATTTAAACACCAGTAATTGAACTTTAACCTCTCTAGCTATCTCATTCTCTCCTAACAAAACGAGTAGCTCTACATATCCCCATGGTCTTGTGGTAGCTCCGTTGAATCCCTGGAGATCGGATCCAACGTAAGAGGATAAGTTTATTTTGTCTAGTTTGAGAGTTCTGAACAAGTGGGCATACGTGATATCCACTGAGCTGTCTTGGTCGACCAGAATGTGTCGAACGTCAAAACGTGCCATCTTCGCCCTTATCAATAAGGGAATGTTAGAGTTAGGTGACCGCCCGGTAATTCTTCGAGGAAGAAAGATATAGGGTTGGATTTTCTCAGAGTTTTGGTCAGCGTCACCAATTGATCAGGTGCGGTCAGTAGGAGTTCGTCGAACTTCCTTTTGACAGAGATGGCAGTGTTTTCGTTGTTTATTCCTCCTCCGGATATGACCAAGTCTACCGGGAAGTTCTCCCAAGGACTGCAGGCAGTGAGTTGTCCTCCAATGTGGAAATCTTCAGGGCGTGATATGCAGAGGGCTACTTGAAAGGGGAAGTCGTCGGACGGGGAGTCCTTGCGGTCTCTCTTCGTAGTCTGCTATTCACGTCGGGGAGTATCACTTATTTTGGTGTATTGTTTGAGGTGACCTTCCTTGATCAGTATCTCGATCGCGTCTTTTAGATGGACGCAATCTTCATTCATATGCCCGTGGCTTCTGTGGAAGCGGAAGTACTTGGACTTGTCGGTGTGAGGCTTGGGTCTTGTAGGTTTTGGGAACCTTACCTTGCCTTGTTTGAATTCAGAGTTGATGCATTCGGCGAGGATGCACTCGCGGGGGGAGGTCAGCAGTGTATACTTGGAGAAACGACTCGCTGGTCCTTTCCCTTCGCGGACCTCACGAGGTTTGTCATCTATTCGCCTTTCCCTGGTGCGGCGAGGGCGGTGTAGTCTTCGTGCTTGGAACTTTTGGTATCGTCTTGACCGTGGTTGCTCCGGACACTGTGGGCGACTTGCTTTTCCTTGTACCTGATATATGCTTGAGCTTTGTGAAGGAGCTCGTCGAGGGAGCGAGGTGGATCGATCCCGGAAGCTCTGCTAAGCTTGCTTTCGGGGAAGAGCCCTTTCTCGAGGAGATACTTCTTCATGTAATTGGTGGTATCCACCTCGATAGCTTTTTGGTTCAATCACTCGATGTATGAGCACAACGTTTCATTTTTCCCTTGTATGATGGCTTCAAGGGTTGCTTCAGTCTTTAGGTGGCGTCGGGAGGTTGTGAAATGCCTCGTGAATGTCGACCTCATGCTTCTCCAGGATGTGATAGATTCGGGCGCCAGGCTTTTGTACCACGCCATATCTCCCTTCCTAAGGGTCGTCGAGAACAATCTGCATTTGACGTTCCCACTAATGTCATTGCGGTAGTCAAGCATATCATTAATGTTATTGACGTGGTCATCGGGGTCAGTTGTCCCATCGTAGGTTGCTAGATTTGGGGGCTTCTTCATGCCCGCTGGGAGTGGTGCCTCCATAATAGTCGGAGAAAGGAGGCAGCGGAGGCCATCTTCGTCGCTCCTCAGGGGTGAGTAGTCATCATTCCTGGGGCTCTGGTTGTGCTGAGGGGATGTCCTTGGTTGGTCATTCGACCGCTCAGGGCGCCCCTTGGCCTGATTCTTCTTTGGTGACGGGGAGCGTCGTCCACGTCGATGAGGTGATCATCCTCGTTTCCTGGTTGTCTCCAGCTGGCGTCTCTCGGGTTGAGACCCGCTGCCATGTCGAGAAGGGTTGGTATGTTGCTCTGTTTCCAATGCCATGATCATCTCCTGCTGTTGAAAAAGCATGAGATTGGTCTGGTTGAGCGCGTTCAGCATAACTATCATTGTAGGGTCCCCTTCAACCGGTATTGGGATGGGTTGGAAGTGAGCCACAAGCTGTGGTTCGGGAACACCATTGTCCTCGGGCTCAGGGGACGGGGTGACAGGGTGTCCGTCTCTTGGGTCGAATTCGTGGACGACATGGTGGTCGTCGTCCGCCCCGATGGTGTAGTCGATGAAGTCGAGGGAACAGTTGTCACCATGTTCGCTGGTCATGCTGGATGGTGAAAAGGTGAATTGGAGTTTTGATCTTCTGTTGTGGAAGATGCGGAAAACCTAGGTTCCCACAGACGACACCATTGATCTGACCTGATCAGAAGGAACCTTTCAGACGTTGAGCAGCAAGTACGGTGTTGGACTAAAGGGGAGTGTACCTACAAGGCACTCCGATGCCAAAGTGAGATTGCGAGTACAGAAGAGGTAGAAGAGAATAATAGTTTCAGAATACCTGACCCTATAGTGAAAGAGGGTATTTATAGTGTGTGCCCTCAACGCTGGGTCAATGTTCTTACTTGGGCTGAGTCAGCTAGGCCCAAGGAAGAACTGCTAAGGAATGCGTAGGAGCAAATAAGACCTAGCACGTGGTCTTGCCCTTGGTCCAACCGCCCCTATATTTCAGGAGATAATGGAGGACAGCTGGGTGACGTGGCATACGTGGGAGAGATGCTGTCTCCCCACGTCTGGATTAATGAGTCGCTGGTCATGTCCGATGGTTCGGGCCTCTGTCATACTAATTGGGCTTCTGCCCGACACTAGCTTATAGGTCGAGTCCAAAATAATATGTAAATTACACTAATCTTCATTTCATATAATCATATAATTTTTCTTATATTATTTTTAATAGATTTTTCTTATATTATTTTTTACTATCATCTTTCTATTTAAACTAATCAATCGATATTTTTTTCTTAGATAATTATTACTATTCTTTCTACTTTTCAAAATTTAAAAAAAAAATTCAATTTTGATAATAATTTTGACGAGTACCCATGCGAAAGTAAAAATATCATACTAGTTTTTATCATAAGGATAAGGAAAAGTAGATTATACAATTTAAAGAAAATCATTTATAGGCAAATGAGTGAAAGGTTATAGATGCTTATAGAATGTCACGTGTCAAGAGAGTTTTAGACAGTTGAAGTGGTCCCGTTTCCATGTTTTGCTAAACTATAACTATAATACGACGTTATAATGATGAAAGAATGATGCAGCAAAAGTACTTAGAATGACATGGATTTTAATTTTAATTTTAATTATGAATATTCCAAAGAAAAGGTGGGATAGTTCTCAAAGCTACTAATCAATTCACAGCCAAGTAAAGAAAGTCATTAACTTTGATGTTTTCACACACAAACGAAACAAGTGATTTAAATGATAAAAGGATATACCTTTCTTTATTAAGATAAGGATTAAGGAGGAAAAAATGAATTGATGATTCACATTACTAGAACTCAGCAGAAAATAAAACAAAAGAGAAGGTAATAGTATAATCGAAAAAGAAAAGTTTTTTTAATTGTTTATCTAGAGAAAAATACAAGTACATAAAGTTTAAATAGAATTGACTCTACGTATATTTATAAATAGAATTAATATTAGATAGTATATATTAAGTCAATGGTTATTATCAATAATATTTAAAATTTATTTTAACCTTTCTAGAACTATAGATGGTTCTGCTATTGAGTTTTCAATGTTTGAAAATGTGTGTTCTGATTATTTTTAATGATTAGTTATATTGAAAAAAAAGACTTGATTTGTTTAATTGTTCTCAACATATTGTCTCTTAATTTCTGTGATTGAAAAGGAGATTGAATTATGTATAATTTTAATTGATTCTCACATCTTCCCAATGGTTTAGGTATAGGTCATGTATAACATTCAATTTCCTCTCTTTTCTTTATGATTTGATTTAATTTGATTTCGTCCGAATTTATTTGAGTTAAGATTTGATAATAATATTGATTTCTCTCCTTTGGTTATAATATTAATTGAGTTCTCTCTTTGTTGCTTTTCAAATTATTACTCTCTTCTCTTGGTCTAATAATAAGTATCTTATTTGAGTTATATACGGTTCTTAAGAAAAATAATTAAATATATTGATTTTAGTTATATAATTAACATCATTTACTAAAATATCCTTATTAGTTATAGTTAATAGAGTAGTTAAATATAGTGAGAGTTAATAAATAAGAGTTGTAGTGGAAAAAATAATAAATATTGTACTGGTAAAAAAAATATTTATTTTTAGACAAGGAAAAAATGGAAATGAAATATTTTTTATGAGTAGTTATTATTATTGTCCCGTTGCGGAACTAGAAATGAAGTAAAATTGGTTATTATAGAGTATCGCGGTGGATTTGAGTTTCTAGTGTGGTAGAGGGGGATGACATGCAAGTTTAACGGTCAAACGCTCAAGTCAGTATGTGAGGGACAAAAGTGAATGGAAAATGAATTTGAAATTGAATACCGGAAATTGGTTAATTCTCTCTCTCTCTCTCATATGGAAAATCATTGGATGTATTTGAGATTCAGATCACTCATACTCTTTGAGAAGGTTTTAGAAAAAATGTATCTCTTTCTAATGGTTAGTCGGGGATCCTTATGGTCGGCTCAAAATAGTTTCCCTCCAAGCCATTGTTTCTGCATAGCAATAAAAGGGTTTGTCTCATCTTCCTCAAGGACCAACTACTTCCTAAAATGATCTTGAAAGTTAAAAGGAGGCATTATTGTTTTGGGAACTCTCGCCTTTAATGTGTCCCATGCTTCAAATTCTTTTTAGAGGCATCTTTATAACGACTCTTTAAAACTTGAATACTTTATTTGCATGTAAATGATTTGAATTTGGATATGGTCTATTTTCTGTAGCACGCCATCATATGATTCTTGAATAATAAGTTTCTCATTTCCTTGAGTTATCTTTCCCATTTAGTTGTTATCTCATTTCCTCTGACACTTTGTTTTTCTACATCTGGTGAAAATAATATCCATCATGAGCCAAAAGTCGAAGGAAGGTGTTCATGCTTCATGGGTGTATTTTATTTATTCTTCAATGGGTTCTGTCTTGACATGTGAGGATAACCTTGACGGGGTTTTTCTTAATGTTGGTCCATCTTCAAATTGCAGTATTTGACTCCAGATGAAATTGATATAATATGCAGCAAGTATGGTGATTGCGCCATCCATTTTTATGAATGTATTTTCTCTATAAAGGGTCTTCGTCTACCTATCAACGTCTTTGAAGTGGAAGTTCTTAAGCATCTGATAATGGATTTATCGTAGCTCATCCTGCGAGTTGGATGTATGTGAAAGTCTTTAAGTATTTGTGCAAATACTTGAATGGAAAGCCTTTTCTGACCCTTTTTCTTTCATCTCTTAAGAGTTCATCGTAGCCTTGGGGCTCAGTGTCTCAACGCAAAAAACAATCGGCGGAAAATATAAGAGTCACCACCGATACATTTTTTATCTTGAAGAGGAAAGAGAAACGATCAAAGAAAACCTGGAGGAAAAGGAAAAGACGAGGTCATCGCAACCAAGTATGGGCTCGGGAATCGGTTACACGAAAGGAAGGTATTAGCACCCATTTGTGTCCATCGTACTCAATGAGATCCACACTTGTTGCTTTGCTCAACGAGTGTAATCCTCTGAAGCTCCATCTGCTGCTAACTGGAAAGGACGGGAAAGGAATGAAACGAGAACGCAAAACAGAAAACAGCAACAACAAAAAAACGAAGGGGAAAAGAAAAAAGTTAACTCGAGAGGGCATCACACTCTAGCCTAACATATCTCTTCCCAACGAGAATCAGAGTCCACGTAGTTCTAACTAGAACATGGAAGTTTACTCGCCAGACATCACATATATACCTACGTATCTTAGATAGAGTGAGAAATAAAGTGTCGTAGTTCGGCTAACTAAGGGTTACCAAACAACTCTTTTGTGTTTTTTAGATTGACAATGTCAATTGCGCGTTCCAGCAGTTAGGTGTTGCCACTCATACATTTACCTATTTGTGGTAGAACGGGTTTGATATGTCTTGTGTCTGCACCAGAATGAGATGAGAAAAGAATCCTGCAGGAAAGACGATTGAAGCTTGGTTCAAGTCTTTTAAAAGAAGTGTTCTTGTTGTTTTGTTTGTAATGTATTTATTAAGTGTTTTTGAATTTTCTTTATGAGGGAGAAGAGAGACTCAAAGGTTTGCAAAGAAAAACACTATGGGAAACTCGATCTTAAATGTTATCCTACAGTGATTGATACTATAGTTGAGGTTTCTGTCCTACTGTCTATTGTACTTTGAACTTAATCAGAAATTAAGTTCAAACTAGAAATCCTAAGGGAAACTAGGCACAAGGTCAAGGCTCAAGTTCCCTTGTGTAGACCATTCCTGGCTTTGGCGCTTTCTCCGAGAACTTGAAACATTTTAAAGATTTATTCTTTATGGTGACCCTTGTCCGCCCATAGGCTCATGCCACAATTTGTACCATCATAGGTGGAATGAGTATTAAATGCGCAAATTTGTTCCCCAAATACTAGAATGAGAGTCACTTCCTAATGGGAAATGGGATATATGTATACAAAGGGGAATACTTTTCTTAGAAAGAATTATATATGAAGAAGAAACTTATGAGTTTCGTTAAATATCTAGGTTATCGCGACACATTACTCCTCTGGATGAAGCCACCCGAAAACGCTTAAATCACCTCATTGATACTGTTATATAAATTACCATTAAAGAAAGGAAAATTAGTTTTAGTAAGTCTATAAAGTTCTTGGATTTTTTGCCTTCCACTTGCTTACTTATGATATACTTATTTTTGTTAGAATTGAGTATAGTTTCAATGAAGGACGAGGAAGCGCTTCAACTCTTACGGAGTGGAATCTAGCCAAAGAGAGTTGTTGTATGCCATTCTACCATTTTTGAACTCTCAAGGAGTGCTACTACCTCATTCCCTTTTGTCACCGTTGTATGCATCAGGTTCTCCAGCACTTATGTTGTTGATGGGTTCGGGACCTACCCATATAAGGAATGTTGGGTTACTCCTTCAGAGGGAACTATTCGAATTTAGCCAATCTGTATCGGCGTGTCATGGAAGAAGAACAAACGACTCTTGCACGGTATCTTGATGCGCCTCTGCTACCATGGCCCTTAGTGGAATCGATCGATGGGATGCTCTTTGGCCTGACCAACAACTTAAAAAGAAACTATGGCTGGAGGAAAAGTTTTGTTACTTGTCGCTCTAACGTGACACATATCTATAATAAATACAAACAACTTCAACCTCTCTTACTTGGATAAGTGATGCTTTACACCCCTCATTATTCTCCCTAATTCTCTTACCGACTAGGTGACTCTTCTAATGAGGGGTGTAGCAAGGGAGGAAAAGTCTCTAACTTTTCTCCAAGACTTTGACATCTACTTAGGTGTCTCTTTTGGAGGCTCAAAGATAATTATAAGCTCTGCGCCTCGAGAACGCTTCTTTAACTCAACGTTTGAATGATTGTACGACCGTCAATCTTGTATCTGTTTTGCAGTTTTTCGAGAACACCTTGCAATAAATGGATCATTTTTACCATCCTCTACGTGTTTTGAGGGAGAAGATTCCCCCAAATCAGAAGTTCAACGATGGGGAAGTTGTTTCCATATCAGGCTAGTTACCTCTCTCTTTTGTCACATCTTATGTATAAATTATATTTGTAATGGAGAAAAATATAAGTTTTTTTTACCTGTTTGAGGTATGTTTGTATGATTCCAAAAGCGAAACTCCAGATTTTGTGACTAATTACAAGGTATTCCCTCAAAGTTTGTTGGACGTATCTGAGGTCATTCCCGACTAAAGGGCAGTTCCCCTTCCCACGCCCAAGTTAAAACCCGGTCTGAGGTTAACATGTGGCCAACCCACTGCGGCCTTTGGAGTGGTTACTTGTCAGAGGATGGTGAACCATTATTGTCATCCTAGTGTTTGATTTATGTTGTGGGGAAATGATTGTTGTAGTCGCACACACATGATGTTTGTGACAACACCCCCAAATTTCTTTGTGTGCGCGCTTTACATTTGAGGGACTGATTTGTGTAGTCGCATGTGCGTGGCGTTTGTAACAACACCCCCTCAGTCTTTGTGCTTGGGGCCTCGGTACCTTCGGTCTTACCCTAGAATCGATGTTACCTTACACAATCAATAAGAAACTAATATTTCAGAACTTGCAATATTTCATTAATGCTTGGGATTATTTTTATATTGAGAAATCTTATTATACAAGCATATCGCATAACACCTATAATAAGAAAAACATAACCAGACAGGTTTGACTGTCACTTATTCCTCATGTTTTACTTCTAGTGAGATCAACCACTTTTGGTAGGATTAATGTTCATGCTATAGAGCTGCCCGACTAGGGATGCTACGTTTATTTCCATTTCCTTGCATTCTCCTTGGTCTCCCTTGAGTGCTTGATATATTCTCTTTGCTTCTTCGAGATCGACATTAATCATGGTCGACTCTCCTTAAATATTATGGTATATGAGCTTAAGTTTAACCGGCAAGGCTACAATGTTCAATGTGGCAACAAAGGATCTTCCAAGAATGCAATTGTAAACGCTCTTGCAGTGGACCACGGGAAATTGTGAGCTGAAAGATCAAATTTCACTCCATTTTGTGATGAATACCATTAATTCGACGTACCCCCAGGGACGAGGTGTATTACCATTGAATGCCTAAAGATTCAGACCTTCATACAACCATAAACTTCCTCTTTTGAGGTTCATCTTCTCAAACATCTCGGAATGCATAATGTCGCGCGACCGACATTAATCGATCAAAATTCGAGAAATATAGAATTGTCTAATCATAAATGTGATCATCAAAAAAAGAATATTTTGATTGTTCTACCTCTATCCTTTTTGGAGATAATCGTTTTTTTTCCCATTGTTCTCTTGAATGTGAGGTTTGCTCGGATTTTTCTAGTGAGGGCGACAATATAATTCCTAATTAATTTGTCTTGTAGTTTAAGTTTAAGTGCTAATTGCATTTTTCTAGTATAGTTAATTAGGTGTTAAATGTGTATAAATACACTAACTGTAGTATAGTTAATTAGGTGTTAAATGTGTATAAATACACTAACTGATTGTTGTATTATTTGATCTTTCAAATAAATAAAAATAACTTTATTTTTCCTTTTTGTGAGATCTTAATTAATAGGCATAATTACATACCTGCATTAGTGTTTCACTTAAATCATATATCCTCACATTCTCCGGCTTCTTTGACAATGTCTTTCAATTCAATCGTCTTGTTTTTCATATTCATTCATGTGATTATTTACACAAAAATGAGTTTGAATTTGCTCTATTATAAAAGAAATAGACACTAATAATAAATGGGATAAATATACAAAACCCCCTGCCATTAGGGCGTGATTTGGTTTTCCCCCCTTTAAGGTTTTTTTAATAGAGATCCCCTTATAAAATCAAAAATCAGATTTTACCACCCCCTATTACCTCAATGCTGACTGGGTGAGGGGTGACTGGACAATAACATGCTCACTGTGTAATACTTTTTCCTTTTTATATTTTGAATTCCCCCTTGAAAGTGAAGCTGAACATCAAACAAACTAGTACAGTTTGATAAATCAAGAATGGGACCAGTGAACTTGTTCTTCTGAAACCACACTCGAGTCAAGGAGCATGAAAGATGTGAGCTCAAAACGCAAGACAAGGAGCAAAACGGCAATAATCTTCCCTCACTTCATCTCTCGTTTTCACACTCCAATCTTCCTGAATCTTCCATTCAAAGAAAAAGAAAAGAAAGCTTAAACAAACTTCTCAAACCTTTGCTAAAACAACTCACCAGAAATCAATCTTCAAAAGTTTCAAAACAGAATTCATTTCAACCTTCATCAAACCTCCCACACCGTAACAACACCTGCAAGCCGCAAGCCCGATTCACCTTCAGAAACCCAATAACAACAGCACAAAAACACAACATCTATTCAATTCATCTCCCCCTTTAATGTTCTTGAAGTCGCATCCTATCATCTCAAACCAAACCACCATAACCTTATCCAACATATTCAGAACCATCAAAATCTTTAAATCCTAAGTCACCACCACGACTCCATTTCAAATCACCAAACGACACAACCAACACCGTGTACAAAAGCAAAAACAGAGAAGAAGAGATCTGACCGATTCGCATCAGAAGAATGAGATAGATCGAAAACAGAGCTTGAGAGAGAGATTTTAGACCGAAACTCACCGCGAAATCAAAGGAGGACCACGACGACCGACGCTTTCATTTCCTTCGCCGCCGCCGGAAAGACAACGGCAACATCAACGCATCGCAGCTTAAGAAGGAGGCAAATGATGATGTGACAGGAGAACGGCGAGGTCCGAGCATGATAACTGGGAAATCTACGCAAGAAACACCGTGAAGGAGATAAGAGACCGACGAGAAGCTCAAGGGTGAACGGCGCCGATGTTTTACGGAGAAGAAGAACAGTGACGACGATTTCTATTTGAGAAGAAGAAGATTCGTTCGTGGAGCGGTGTTTTGTTTATTCAACACATTTGAAATTGAAATTGATGTGGTTTGGAATTGTCAAAAGGGGCAATGAAGAAGATAAAGTAGAGTGATTAATCCAGTCAGCAACCCAGTCAGCATTGAGGGTAATAGGGGACAGTAAAATCTGATTTTTGATTTTATGAGGGGGTCTTTATTAAAAAAAAACTTAAAGGGGGGAAAACCAAATCACGCCCTAATGGCAAGGGGGATTTGTATATTTATCCCATAATAAATTAATAATATTTGTTTTAATATGTAAGCTCTACTAATGATTTATAAGATGTCTCGCCTTTTTCCTTTCTACATTTAGGCAATAATTTTAAAATAAAGTACTTTTATAAATTATTTTAAATATAGATTTTTTTTGGAAACAAAACCTAGAGAACATTTTAGCATTGTTAACGTTTTATATAATAATTGATAAATAACAATACGAAACAATGACATCTCAATCCAAATCAGGTGGTTACCTTGGTTTTCTTTTTTGTGGTAGCCCATTTCAATCATACAAAAAAAGTGTGTGGTGCCAATATTTTTCATTCTGATATTGTATATTGTATACAATTTACACAATCATGTTACCTGTTGGATAGGAAATAAGTCTATTATTTCATTCCTAATTTCATGATTTTTCTTATGCCAGTGTAATCACTTTTTTTATAATAATATGTCTAAATATTAATTTAAATATAAATTAAAATATAAAAGATAATATTAAAATATAGTAGTACACTCACTATTACGTAAAACTCATTTCACCACATTTAGAAAAAGAATATCATCATATTTGACCAACTATGGTGAATTAGGAGATGATTGTAAGTATGTTGTTTTCCGCTGTGGTAGTGTGATTGTAATTATAGAATTGATAACGCCATCTATTACAATGGTTACATTAAACAAATGTAGTGACATTTTTAATGTCTAATATTTAACAAACAATTGTATTAAACGACCGTTGTGATACATACATTTGAGTTTATTATAAATTATGTGGAATATTTATTTCTATAATGCTCACTATATAATCTTTCAATCATATCTAGAAATTTCTATTATGACAAATTAAGTTATATTAGAATAACAAGTTACACTAATCGATGTTTTATAGAAACATATCATTACCTTCCTTGCCAAAATGGACTTGCCTCTTAGTAGTTTGTCTCTTTTAAAAATTGGAAAAATGGATTGGAGAATTAAAGTGAGAGTGATTAGGATGTGGAGTGTTGAGAGCATTTTGATATCGAGAAAGGTGAAGTCTATATAACTCATTTTGTTTGACCTAGAGGTAAATTTTCTCAAGTATCTTGCTCTGTGATATGGTTATGTAATATTATGATTTAAAATTAATATGGTTTTGTTTGAATGTTGTAATAGGGGCACAAAATACAAGCAACTTTACCAACTCATTGTCTCGATCGTTTGAAAGATATTCTAGTTGAAAATCATGTCTATGTATTGGAAAAAACCCAAGTCCCACATTGGCTAAATATATAACTCACAAAGGGTTTAAATAGAGTAATAGAGTGACACTCCCCACCTTACCAACCGGTTTTGTTGGGTGAGTTAGGTCAAACTCTAATTCTAACATGGTATCAGAGTCTATCGATTCGGGTCACCCACCATTTAATATGCGCACCAAGCCCAAGATGTGCTGGGCGCAAGGGGGTGTATTGGGAAAAACCCAAGTCCCACATTGGCTAAATATATAACTCACAAAGGGTTTAAATAGACTAATAGAGTGACACTCCCCACCTTACCAACCGATTTTGTAGGGTGATTTAGGTCAAACTCTAATTCTAACACTATGTGATTTCTATATTCCATGTTGCACCAAATACAACTCCCATGATGGCTACTTATAACAGTTGTAAAATTATTTTTCACATCAAAACTAATGTTTTGTTTTCAGAGAGTTATCTCATCAATGAGTATGGTTTGTCTCTACTATCTTCCAAACAAGTCTCGGATCGAAAGTTCGGTTGTAGTTTTTTAGTTGGTATGTTGTATTTTAATGGTATGATACATTTTTATTTGATGCATGTTACATTAATATATTTAGTTTTAACTTTCTATCTCATTTGTAGACGTCATTGGTGTCCTAACATCTATTCATTACGACCCCGTTCATGATTCTTCTAAAGGGATGGATATGGTTGTCAACCTTGAGCTTTCTGATAAATGGTATGATATTCCTCCAATATGTAACTTATATATTCCTGGTAATGTGGTTACCTTGAAAATATCACAATAAACGATTTTTTGTGTTTTTATAGTGGAAAAATAGATTGTGTGTTGCATGGAAGTTTTGACAATCTATTCCAAGAAATGCTTCAAAGTTCATGTCAAGGTTTTCCTGTGGTTGTGCTTCAGTTTGTTCAGATAAACAAAGATAGATGTTTTTTTTTTCAGTTAGCTATTTGTATGATTATTATGATTAATTTTTTTCTAATATATATAAGGTTGTTTTTTTATCTTTTATATATTTATAATAACAGGGTTTGTTGTTGTTCAAGGTGTAAAGAATATTATTAGGATTTTGTTTAATCCTCCAATAGCTGAAGTTATTCAATTTAGAGATGGGTGTGATAAATTTTGTATTGACTAATTTTCATAAAGAATCTTATAATGTGATTTGATTAAAGTTTTATTCATTGAACATTATTTTATAGGTTGGTGTTGTCTCCCAGTGGTTGCACCGTGAATAAAAATACTCATAATGAAGTTACCATGAAAAATCATCATCCATTTAGGTGGTGTTATCCCAAGAAAACAAATCATGACTTGATTCATTGTAAAGAGAATGAATTGTTTATGGTTCTTGTTTAGATTGTGAGTGTTGATGTAATAGATCAATGGTGGTATCCTGTATGTGACTGTGGGCGGTTACTTCAACCATTTTATGGATCCTACTTTTGTCACCAATGTTCTCAAACCTTTTTCAATGTGATTTCAAAGTAAAGTTTTTATTTATCATTTTTATTATTCTCATTGTTGTTCCAGTGGCAAATTAATATTGTTATCATTTTTATTTTTAAATATATGTCAGGTGCAAGTTGATGATTTCTATAGATGATGGTATTATAAGTGTGAGGTTCCATGTGTATGACGATATAATCAATAGAATTACTTCTACTGTTGATGGTGGACTGGTGAGCAATTTAATATATATATATATATATATATATATATATATATATATATATATATATATATTTTAGTCATCTTAATATTGTTGCATTGAATGAATTCAACATGAGAGTAAACATATAACCACAATAATAGGTGTATTGTTTATTACAAGGCTAAGAAAAAGAAACCGAATAAAAGAAAAACACCTTGAAATTATTGCCTTTTATATATTTGTGTGTATGGAAATTAAACAACGTGAATTGCAATTTGTTTACCTTCTTATAACATCTGAAGCCAAAGCAATTGTTGTCATGGTGAGTCTTTCACATTTTTTTTATGGAAAAGATAATTTAAGTTTTCTGAATCTACAAGTGAGAGTTATCTCACATGAAAACTTTAGATTTATAATATAGTGAGTTACATGGTATGTGATACACTCTTAATTACTTTCATCATTTCAGTTTATATGATATTGAATGACAATTTTTTAAAATCTCAGGTTGTCAAACTTGAGTTTAGTCAAAAAGATCTTCAATTATTAAAAGGAAAAAATGTTCTCTTTATTGTCAAGAAGAGTGCACATACAAATATGTTGATGGAAGATTTGGTTGAGGTTGTTCGCGTAACAGATATACAATCAAATGTCACCTTTTAGATGGTAACAATTATACTTCAATAAAGGTATGTCTCATTTCTAAACAATTTCTTTGAATCGTTGAATATATGTATGTTTTTTTATTTCTAATTATTTTTCCTTTCTTTTATTGCAGTGTCTGTTCAAAACCAAAATTCATCAATTTCACACCTATTCTCCACAACTATGAATCAACTCCATGCTTTGGTTCACTTACCAATCTTGCAGAGCAATAAAATGAAAAGGAAAGTATTTGTCCTCATACTGACCTTCCCTATCATGGAACTTATATGAGTGCTGGAAATTTGAATGCCAAAAGGAAAATTATGTTCCAATTTCGTGAGGACGATGATGAAGGATCTGGTTCCAATTCAAGCAAATGAAGACCATGGTGTTGTGTTATACATTTTCTCATATTCATGAAGTTGGTGTCTTATATATCCTAAGTAATATTTTTATGTTTAATGGTTTTGTTTGATCGTTAAATGGTACGTGTAATTGAAATATTTATTCGTTTTGTTTAATGGTTACATGTTATGTTTAATTAATGTATATTCGTTTCATGTATTAAATGAAGGAGCATCATATATCTAATTATATGTAGTACATTTGTTTGAATAGATCAGATGGTTGTGTTGATCATTGTATGTCTAATTATATGTAGTACATTTATATCCATTATTAGTGGTAACAATTATAACTCGTTTATTTAATATAATTCATGGATATTGAAAAGAAATAGTATCAATTGTTTCTACTCATACATTCTATCTACATATTCATTTACCTAAGTAGCCTTTTTGCTTTTTCCTCATCCACATATATATTATATTATATACTCCTTCATATATAGCAAATACCCTCTTTTGGATTTTCTTTGCATATATTCAATCCTGTCATTGTTGGTTTGCTTTGCCTTAATTTTTCCTGGTTGTTTTTTCTTCCTGATTTTTGAATTAGATGTATTTGGTGTAAAGCTTGAACTGGTGTGTGATTTCTTATTTTGTTCTGCATCATCTTTTGTGCATGAAGCACTATTGGTGCATGGTTTTTCATATAATAAATTTGGGCTTTTCGAAACAAAAAATTTTCATTTTGAAGATACAATTATTTTTCCATTCAATATCTCACATTTATCCAATTGCGTAGGATTGTTATAATAAGTATAATTCATATACATGAATATTGATGTGGAATATTGTTTGCCACATCTGCAAATATAAACGGTTGGAGCGAATGGAAAAATTAAAAAGAAAGAGAAATAAATTGCCAATTTATAACAATATCTCCGGTGTTCGGCGGCGTGGTTGTAAGTCTTTTTTATCATTTGTGTTTTGATTAATTATTATTTAATACTTTGATAAATTTATATATATATATATATATATATATATATATATATATATATATATATATATATATATATATATATATATATATATATATATATATATATATATATATATATATATTTTGCAAATATAATTATAATAGTGACCAGGATTGGGGCAAGACTTTCTCATACTTCAAATTATAATCAAAATTTCTCCCAACATCGAACTTCAGATAGTTTCTTTTTCTTTATAAATCATAGATCTCTTTTATTTTATTTATAAAAATATTACAAGTGTTAATTTAATAACGGATAATTAGATTTTAAAAACATTTAGTTTGGTTTGAGTAAAATAATTTAAACATCCATGCAAAAAAAATCAAATTATAAGTTAATTTTTTTTAACAAGTGAATGATTATTTATAATTGGTGTAGGTGATTTTAACACATTTTACGAAGACACAAAAATACTTCCTCATTTGATATGGATCCCACAAATTTAAATTTGTTCCATAAAGGTAAAAATCAAGGTATGTATATCTTTATTGAAATATATACAATTGTTTCACAAAGCGAAAAAAAATTAAATTTTAAAATTTGTTATCTGTGGGATATTTAGATATCAGAGATATGAATATTACATGTAAAAAATGTGGTGCAATGGTTTGGTATGCCGAAAGATGGAAAAACATTTCGACAAAACAAATCCAAAAATATTCATGTGTTGCATGAAAGGAAAAATCACCATACCATATATAATAGAACCTCCTATTTTAATAAGAAATTTGTTTTCCGGTCTAGACTCTAGGAGTGGTCACTTTCTTTCGAACATTAGATCATACAACAATATGTTTAAATTTTCATCAATGGTTGGTAAGATTGTTTCTGGAAATAATGATGGTCGTGGTCCTCCGTAGTTTGTTATTTCTGGTCAAGACTATCATCGAATCGGTAGTTTAATTCCAAGCGAAGGAGAAAGTTCAAAGTTTGCTCAGCTCTATATTTATGACACTGGGAATGAGGTTTCCAACCGTTTGTCACATTTCGGGTTCATTACTGTTGAACTCACTTTTATATTTAATTTTTATTACTTTTTTTAATAGTCTAATTCAAGTTTTTTTATATCACCTCACATTTTTTGAAAATTGATAATAGTTTACATTATCCATATATTGGATTTTAAATATTTTTTTTAACAAATACATCTATTGTACAGTGGTCATTCTACAGAAAACTCTCTCGACACATCTTTGGTGAATGATTTATTGAATGTAATGGATGAACATAACAAGTTAGTTAAGATTTTTCGAATGGTTCGTGATTTTCTTCGTACAAATGTCGATGTTCTAGTTAGGTTACGTTTATTTCGTAATAGACCTTGTGACTCCTGAGTGCATAATTGTCCTAAAATTGATGAGGTTGTTGCGTTAATTGTTGGACACTTTGATAGTTCGAAAAATGGAAGAGATATCATAGTTAAAGAGAGGGATGGATATTAGCAGAGAATTCATGAGACACATGCGAAATACATTCTCTTGCAATACATGTTGTTGTTTCCCTATGGAGAAGATCAATACCAGGAACACATTAACCTAAACAAATTAAAAGTATTTAACTCTGTTAAAAAACGAATTTGTGTCAGCATGAGGGAGTTTATTGCTTTTAGAATTCAATAAAGGGTTCTTGAAAATTATTTATAATGCATAGCAAGCGACTTTTTCAACAGTTTGTTATTGACTCATACTAGATGATTGGGTCGCAACGATTATCTTGGATTAGAAACAATCAAACACTAATACGTTCTGTTTTTTTAATGGGTGTTGAAGAGGTTGTTAGTCGTGGTGATATTAATGCGTCTTCGATAGGAACAAAAATAGTATTGCCATCTTCATTCACTGGTGGTAGAAAATACATGTTTAATAATTGTCAGGATGCAATGACAATTTGAAAAAAGTATGGATATTATGATTTGTTCCTTACTTTTACATGTAATCCAAAATGGGAAGAGATTCAACGTCATTTATCGAAATTTGGAAACTATGCAGCAGATAAACCTGATATTAGTTGCAGAATCTTCCAAATCAAACTTGAGGAAATGATGAAGGATTTTAAGAAAGGTTAAATCTTTGGTAGAGTCATAGCCAGTAAGTATTTATTTTAGTTTTAAGTTTTTTTTATATTGTCTATAAATATATGAATGCATTTACAAAATATCTCAGGTCTCTATACTATTGAGTTTCAAAAACGAGGTTTGCCACATGCACACATTCTATTATGGTTAAATCATCAAGACAAAGTTAATTCAGTTGAATCTATCAATTCATTCATTTATGCTGAATTACCCGATCAAAGATTGTTCCCTAAGTTATTTGATTTCGTGACAAGTTTCATGATTCACGAACTCTGTGGTTTTGCTAGACTTGATTCACCTTGCATGAAGGATCGACGTTGTTCTAAATTTTATCCAAATAAGTTCGTTCCTTGAACATTTTTTGATGATAGTGGATATCCTTAATACCGACGTCGAGATCTCGGAGTTACAGTTTTGAAAAAGGATGTTCAACTGGACAACCGAAGTGTTGTCCCATACAATCCTACTTTAATAATGAATACCAAGCCCATGTTAACATAGAGTACTGCAATAAGTCCAATTGCATTAAGTATTTGTTCAAGTATATCACTAAAGGTGTTGACAGAGTCACAGTTAAATTTCAGATTGGCAATGAAGAATGTGTGGATGAAATACAACAATATTACGATTGTCGGTATTTATCACCTTCTGAGTCAATATGGAGAATCTTTGCTTTTGATATTCATAATAGATAGCCTCCAGTCCAACGATTGACATTTCACCTACGTGGTGAACAAAGGATGGTCTTCAGGGATATTTCTAACCTAGGGAATGTTTTGGCTCACAACAAAGATAAAAACATTATGTTCTTGGCATGGATGGAAGCTAATAAAAAATATACGACAGGTCGTACACTAAATTATGTACAGTTTCCAAGCATGTTCACGTATGACTCTGATGGTCGATTTTGGAAACCGCGCAAAAGAGGTGTATCAGTTGGAAGACTTACATTTGTTCCCCCAAGTACTCATGAGATATATTACATGAGGCTATTATTAAATGTTAAAGTTGGATGTACTTGCTTTGAAGATATAAGAGTTGTCGATGGTCGTGTGTATGAAACTTTTCTAGAAGCGTGTGGTGCACTTGGTTTATTGGACAATGATCGTGAATTTATTGATGCTATCAACGAAGTTGCTGTCATTGGTTGTGGGCATTATATTCGGAACATATTTGCAAATATGTTGTTATCTTCCTCGATGGGTGACCCACTAAATGTTTGGGAAAATACTTGGGAGACTCTATGGGATGGAGTTTTATACGATAAACGTTGATTGTTAAATTCACCAGGTTAGTATGGTCACATTTTTTAATGCACTGTACATTTTTTCATTTAAAAACAACATATTCTGCAGAATATCGTATTTTATTCTCTGTATTTCCAAAATTATGCAGATTTGGCTATCTCGCTCGATGATTTGAAACAACTTTGTTTTATAGAAATTGATAAACTTCTTCGTTCAAATGGGAAGACATTAGAGGATTATGAGTGTATGCCAAAGATAAACATGTCAACTGTTGAAGCATTTAATAACGTACCGTTGTCAAATGAGTTATCATACGTAGCCGTGAGATGTTGTTGAAACATGCTCAGATATTCCAGACTTTAAATGAAGAGCAATTATTGGCATATAAAGAGATTGTGCATGCAGTTGATAACAATTTAGGACGCATGTTTTTTATTGATGGATTTGGAGGAAGTGGCAAGACATATCTTTGGAATGCACTTTCATTTCGATTTCGTTCAAAAGATAAACTTATTCTCAATGTTGCTTCAAGTGGAATTGCACCATTACTCCTCCCCGGTGGAAGAACGGTTCATTCTCAGTTCGCAATACCGTTATTGTTGTCGGAAGAGTCGTGTTGCAGGATTGAAAAAAACAATAAAAAGGCTAAGTTATTGGTGATGACAAGCTTGATTATTTGGGACGAGGCACCAATAGTTAATAGGTGGTCAATTGAAGCTCTTGATCCTAGTTTGAGAGATATAACAAATAAGGTTGTTGATGGTGCGATAAACTTACCTTTTGGTGGAAAAACTATAGTGTTTGGTGGAGATTTTCGGCAGATTCTACATGTTGTTCCTAAAGGAGTTTGTGTCGATATAGTTCATGTGACTATCAATTTGTCTCCGTTATGGCGTCATTGTCGATTGTTGAAACTAACAAAGAATATGAGCCTACAATTTTCTACTAACAATGGTGAAAATGAATTGTTGAGGTCGTTTTCTAAGTGGATTCTCGATATTGGTGATGGTAAATTAGGAGAAATAAGCGACGACGAAGCCGTAATTGAAATTTTTGCTGACCTCTGCATAAAAAATTATGGGCACCATGTCAGTGACATTGTTGAATCAATTTATACCTGATTGCTTGAAAATATGAAAGATCCAAACTTCTTTCAAGATATGACTATTTTGGCACCTACATTGGATTTGGTTGAAAAATTCAATGATTTTCATGGGGTTGATCCTTGGAGAAAAAAAAGAGTACCTTACTTGTGACAATGTGTGCAAGTGTGACGAAGATGTTGGAATTGTTCGTCGTTGGATTATAACTAAGTTCTTAAATGACATTAAATGCTCGGGTATGCCTAACCATAAATTGAATCTTAAGGTAGATGTTCCGATAATCTTGCTTAGAAACATAGATGCTGCGTCTGGGCTTTGTAATGGAACATGTCTGATTATCGTTGAATTGGGAAAAATGTCATTGGTGCACAGTTTGTTAGCGGAACTCAGAATAGAGAACATGTTTATATCCCACGAATGAATCTAATTCCTTTGGAGGCTAATGTTTCCATCACTTTCCAACGAAGGAAATTTTCTGTATATTTGTGTTTTGCAATGACATTTAATAAAAGTCAAGGCCAGACATTATCTCACGTTGGACTATACTTGCCAAGACCTGTTTTTACACATGGACAACTGTATGTTGCTATATCTCGTGTGAAAACTAGAAAAGGTTTGAAGATCTTGATAACGGATGATAGTGGTCAACCTTCTACTTCAACCATCAATGTTGTTTACCCATAAATTTTTCAGAAAATATGATATTATTTGAACAATTTTAATTTCATGATTATTATATATTGTGTTTTAAATGGTATTTTTTTTACGTATTTTCAATATGAATTTATTATAAAATCTCCAACTATTATTTTAAAACAAACATAATTTATTATTATATATATATATATATATATATATATATATATATATATATATATATATATATATATATATATATATATATATATATATATATATATCAAAATTGATTATTTTTTAAATATTTGATTTTTTTTCAACATATTTTTTATAACTAATTATGTCTCTATTGCTAATTTTATTTAGAGTCTAAAAATTGTTTGATTCATACTTGGAAGTTTATATTTTACAAGGCTAACACAATAAAAATTACCTAAACATAGCAAACAACCTTGAAAAACGATACTTCACCCACATTAACAGCTGCAATGAAAATAATTAAATGTAGTTTAATGATTATGTCTATTGTGTTTTCGATGCATGCTGTCACACCCTAAATTTTGACCGAATAATTTTCAAAAATTTCATTTATCTGACGCATTTTTATCAATTTATTTGATAGTCAGTCATTTTCGCGTTTTTTGTTGCAATATCATTAACCATACATTTTACCATTCCAATGTCATCTTTCATTTTAGAGTTTGTGTCTTTTTCAATTTAGAATGTTTGTTTATATTTTAATCACTATAATATAGATTTTAGAATTTTAATTCAATCTTAGAATTTTTATAACTTATTTTGTCTCACCTTATAATTTATTTGTTTTCATTTATATTTTTTATCTTTAGTTACATGTTAGGCTAGATAGAATTAATTATTTCATTTCCAATACAAATTTTTATTTAATCTATGTCACATAGGTTTTTATATAGGATTTATTTTATAACTTCAATTGATTAGTTTATTTGTTTTAATGTAGTTTTTGTTTTTTAGTTTAAATTTCTATTTAAATTTAATCTTGGTAACTTGAGTTTTATTTAAAGTTTGTTTAAATGTTAAGTTTAGTTTAGTTTTCATTCAGTTTGTATTATATAATTAACCTTTTATTTAGTCAGTTTATTTTATTTTTAGTTAGCCCATTCAGTTTGGTTTTCAATACTTGGTTGGTTTAGAATTATTTAGTTAAGTTTTAAAAATATATGTCAGTGGTCCAAGTCAAAGTACAGCATGTCTACATACTACCTACACCAATTGACTTTACACTTTTGACCTTGAGTTTGCATCAAATTAGACCAACATATTTTTGCTATTCCAAAAGCTATCACAAAACAAGCCAATTTCCTGCAACCTACAGCCTGTAACTGCATACTACACACCTTTCACCAAATTGTATGAAGTAAAACTTGCATTATGTAAAGGAATCATCAGACAATACAAGGAGAAGGAAAAGCTTGTTGATTAAGATTTGTTTTATTTTATTAAAAAAAGAAAAAGGATCCCAGGAACTCAATCAAACAGAAACGAAAAGCATAAAGGGGGGGCTGAACACATGCTTCAAAAAAAAACTACCTGGGAAAAAAGGAAAGAAAAAAAAAACAACCACAAAATTCACGAAAGAAAAGCAGTTCAAAAAAAAAGCTCCAAGAACCTCTGTTTTTTTTTACCTTTTATCAGGGGATGGCATTAAGACATTAACACCAGAAAAACAAAAAAAACAGTAAACCCTCTTCTCCACCCCTCAATCAAGACCCTTCTCAAATCCCCCTGCAACACACCCTTCTTCATAACGGTCCTCTTCACCTCAAGCCAAAACAACAAACCTCCATCCAACCTCATCTTCACCGAACCCGTTTTTCTGCGACCACTTCACCACCATAAATCCAGCCGTCGTCTCCTTACATCAATAACCACTGAGATCATTCAAACAACCATAAGCAAGCATCGAAATCGCGGAAAGCAACAAATGGAAAACAAGCTGTAAAACCCAGAAACCATAAAAAATCCCAGCAACAAAACAAAGTCACAAAACCTTCACTTTACCTTCAACTCCTCACGCCATCGCCAACACAGTACCTGATTTCTGAGTTTGGAAGCTGAGAGACGAACGAGGGAGAGAGAAACTCGGTCTTAGCTGCACGAAAATCCACCGAGATACTCACAAACCGTGTGTGATCCGCTAAGCTGAAGCCCACTTTCTTCAACCGAAACCGTGATTGAGGGAGAGAGAAACGCGATCTATACCACTGTGCAAATCTGCAGGCGAAACCAAGAAGGAGTGAAACCAGAAAGATGAATAAAGAGTGAGTTGAGGTTTATGTTTTTTCCTTTTTTCGATTTGGGGAGTTTTATGTTCGTTCTTGGTAAAAAAAAGTGGTAAGAGGCGTGTTTACCTCATTTTTGGCTGTTGTCATTACTTAGGGTTTTCAACCCATCGCCTTTTGTTCATTATGGTTGAACCGGGTCATAGTTTGACCCGCCCAAAGTGTCATTTGGGCCCATCTGATTGTTTCTTTTCTTCAGCTTGTTTTGTTTCTCTAAGGCTAAATTTGTTTCGTTTCCGTTTTTGATCTCCCTCCTTAAAATTGCTTTTTTTTTATTTTATTTATTTGTTAATATTACTCTTTCCCTTTTAAAAAAAACACATTACACAGATTTAAATAAAGGCTATGTTAATTATAGTGAATATTTTCTGCAACTATTTTGTTAATGAATTATAGTAGATACTAGTATAAAATTTGGTTATTTATTCTTGAATTTTCACTTGATCACATTCGGGAGAGGCTCGTTTTTTATTTTATTTCACATCTAGTTGTAATATATGACTCGGGCAAGCGCGAACCTCATCTTCGATTTTTGATCGTAATTTGTTAAGCCATACATGGATATAATATTTTAAATTAAATCATGAAATATATATAGTAATATTCTTTGGTCCAACGCGAATCAAATGAATCATTTACGTCTACATTTTTTCACACACGTAAGTCGATCACTAAGTGATCGCCGTCAGCACAATTTTTTATCACACCTTATTTAAATTAACAAGGAATAGAGCCCCGGAGTCTAGCACTCTGCACGTTCTAGAACGAACTACAACTGGGCTAGCCCCACGCGTATATTTCGTTCACTCCTTCGTTTTAAAACACATCAATTTAAAAAACATCTAAAAAAATAATTATCCAATTTATTTAATTAATTTAATACGGAAACGGAACTCCGGAGTCTAGCATTCTGCACGTTCTGGATTGGACCGCTACTGGGCAAGCCTCACGCGATGTGTTCAATCATCATTCGTATGGCTTTCCCATTGCACAAGGGAATACGTAGGCACAGGGGTTTTAAATCCTTCGCGAGCACAATAATAAAAAATTAACTGTCTTTCCGTCACCCTAATAAAAAATTTAATTATTTCTCTGTTTAAATCACAATATAAAAAAAACTTTAATCTTTTCTCCGTCTTAATAATAATAATTTAAAACTTTAGCAAACATATTAATAATCATTTAGAAGACAAAAACTTAAGATCAAGCATTTAATCGCATAATTAGCTAAGAGGTTCCCGTTGAGTACAACGGACGTGAGGGGTGCTAATACCTTCCCCTTGCGTAACCGACTCCCGAACTTAGAATTTGGTTTCGTAAACCATTTCTTATCCTTTATTAGGTTGTATCTATATCTCCCTTTTCTCTCATAGAATAAATAGAATTAGGTGGCGACTTTGTTGTTTGTTTTAGGATCGTATTTTTCGAGGTACGACAGTTGGCGACTCTGCTGGGGACTAGCTCCATGCTAGAGAGGGTCGAGCCTAACTTAGATTTGTGTGTTATTTGTTTGATCTTGTCTTTTCTTGTCTTCTCTATGTTTATTATTTATGTTTGTTTATCTGTTCTTTTACCGCTTTACTTTATTGCTCATTATATTTGTCTGTGGGATCTCGGGGTCACTTTGCCAGTAAATTTGAGTGGTGGAAAAAGCAGAGGGAACACCTAAGTTTAGAATTGGATGTTATTAGTGTTATTCTCCAAGGACTCGCTCCTTGCACGCCTAGCATGAAAGCTCCCCCAGATAGTTAGACTTTTCGTAGATCTTGTCGCAACGCAGCTAGCCTGTCGCGTGACCTGATTCACGAAAGGGCTGTGATTCTGGGACCCCCTAGGACCTGTTTCAATCTTGGTAGTTATGTAATGTCAGGCTCCGAGGAATCGCTCCTTGCACGCCTAGCATGAGAACTCCATTCAAGGTGGACCTTATCATTATTATCGTCACAATGCAGCTAGCCTGCGACGGGGCGTTAGAACGATAAACGTTCGTGACCTCGAGTTTCCTTAAAACATCACTATAGAAACCATCCTGTGAGTGGGATTTACGGGTACAGACCGCAGAACCAATCTCTTACAGCTTACCATTTAGGAAGTTTGAGCTTTTCCAGCTTCCGTGTCTGTTTGTGTTTGTGATCCCCAAGCATCCCTGCACTGCATCCGTTTGCATACCATTGCATTTGCATTGCATATCATTTTTTCCTTCCTCAGAGTAAGCTCATCCTCGTCCTGTGTTCGTAACCCGCAGTTGATTCCCCGACACCTACATTGGACTTGAAGTAGTTCCTGATTGATCATGGACCCTGAAGGACAAAAGCAGACTGCGACAAAGGGAAACTTTGATTTGACAAAGGACCAAATGAACCAATTCATGGATGATGTAACAACTTTGATCAGGAGAGGGGATAATGTTCAACAGGCTGTCGTAACTGGGGATGTCTCTGCACCTCAAAGGAACAGTTTGTTCAACCTTAGCCTGCAAGGACCCCAGTTGGGGCATCCGTTATTCAAGAGCATACCATTATTCGAGATGGAAACTCCTTACCTCACGATGTCGTTGAGTACCAAAGCTTTGGGTTATCTGAGCCAATTTCCCAAGGGGCAATCCTAGTGAGAAAGACCAAGGGACCAGACGTTGCTGAAATGACTGAGAAATGTCGAATGCTGAACGAAAGACTCAAAGCTCTAGAGGGGTAAAATGCTTTTGACCTAGATGCTTTAAACATGTGCTTAGTACCTGGTTTGGTTATACCTCCGAAGTTTGAAGCACCTGCTTTTCAGAAGTACAAAGGGGATAGCTGTCCAAAGCACCATTTGGTGATGTTTTGTCGAAAAATGACTGCATATGCTTTTGACGATAAGTTAATGATTCACTGCTTTCAAGACAGTTTGAGTGGGGCACCGTTGAATTGGTACATGGATTTGGAAAGAAGTCATATTCAGTCATGGTTGGACCTAGCCAATGCTTTTGTGAAGCAATACCATTACAATTTGGAAGAAGCTCCCAGCCGCTTTCACTTGAAAGACATATCTCAAGAAAGTAATGAGCCATTCAAAAGGTACGTCCGTAGGTGGAGAGAGTTTGATGATCATGTTCAACCACCGCTATCAGAAAAGGAGTTAGTTGACCTGTTTATGGACACTCTGCAGAGCCCGTACTTTGAGAAGATGGTAGGCACTACATCAATAAGTTTCTCTGACCTGGTAAAAACGGGAGAACGTATTGAGTTTAGTCTCAAAAGAGGGAAGATCCAAGGCGCCTCAAGCAACCAGGCCAGTAAGAATGAATCCCTCAGTAGTTCCCAAGAGGAGGAAGAGGATGTAATCAATGCAGTCATGGTAGACGTCAAGTATTCTTGTGGTGCATCAGCAAGACCCCATGACCCTCCATCTTTTCAGCAATCACTATTCCATATGCCTCATCATCCTTGTAGGCAACCAACAATGTTTAGGGTACCTTGCCAGCAACCCTGGATTTCTCCTCATCAAAGTCAGCAAGCCAAAAGCCGAGGATATCCGAATCAGCATCAGAGTCAGCATAAGCCTCGCAACAATTGGAAAGAAGGAATGCTCATCTTCATCCAGTACCTTTATCGTACACTCAACTTTTGCAACCTTTGATTCAAAGCTCATTGGTGGTTCCCAAGTCTCTCAAGCCATTGACAGAGCCATACCCGCCCGAGTATAATCCACATGAGCAATGTGGATATCATGATGGATCAATGGGGCATTCAACTGAAGACTGCAGAGCTTTTCAAGCCAAGGTACAACATTTGATCGACAAAAAGTACATATCCTTTCCAGAAGGAAACCTGTTGGTGCAAGTCAACCTCTCACCTGGGTGAGTACAAAGACTCTTCGGGGCATCTCTTGAAGACAGTGAGTCAAGACATTTTCAATTCCCTAAAGCTGGCAATCACCTGTTTGTTTCAGCATTGTTGTTATTTTTCTTTGCATGTTGATTTTGTATTTGCTTGTTAGCATTGTTGTTTTCGAATTGGCAAAATTAATGAAATGTTTATGCATATTTTGAATCAATTCAGTCGTATTCACTCGTTTTATTTCATTGTTATAAAAAACAAAATACATTTGTATCTTTTTGTTTATCAAACTTTTGTTTTAGCAAAGATTGGAGGGAGGATGATGAAAACCAGATACTTGAATTCTCCATTTGTATACTCTCAATTAAAACCTTGCCAATGATGTACAGTCATTGTTTCAAATTCCCAAACACTGGTGAAATAAGGATGACAATCCCTCGCTAACCCCTTAGATCCTAGAAGTGGGAGTTTTCTTTTTCGAAAAAATGCAAAAACCCTTAATTTCAAACCTGGGGCAGGGTAGTCGGTTCAGTTAATCTGTTTGCATTCAATCTTCAAGAGGTTCAATCCATCATTCAAGAAGGATCAGCTACATACTTTCATTCACACACCAGAGAGGTCGTGAAGAGCCAAAAGTTTGTAGTACGTATTCTCTATCCTCCAATGAAATGGCAGTCATAACCACTCAACAAAAGAATGACATAAGGAAAAAGAAATACAAAGAAAAAGTCCGCCAAGTCAAAAAACAGAAAAAGACGACTTAGGCGAAAATTAATGAAGTCATCAAATCCAGCAAAGCAAAAAGAAGCAAGGTGGATGCCATCACTTTCAAATCCTGATCCTTATCACGCATTGTCAAAAGAATTTTAAGATATGAATGCGTATGTCAAATTAACTGAACATAGGATTGGAGTTCATCACGAAGATGGGGTGGGTTACAAATAAATTTTGAGCCTTTTATCTTTTGTTTCATAAACCTTGAACTAAGCCATGTTACAACCCTTAAAAGACCTAATTGAGGCAGGTTTTACTTCGAGAGCATACTACAACAAGGTTGTGTTAACCTGACTCCTAAAGATCTTTGTTAATCATTTGTATTGATCACTTCATCTACCATTCCATAAATGGCTAGATCCACTTTTTATTTTATTTTAATCAACTCCACTATATCACTATCATACCAATAATTCGTGATTTCAAAACTTGCATAAACGTTGCATCAAAATTTCCAATTTTTGAATAAATAATGTTTATTTGCAAATCAATTCGACATCAGGGGAATCCCAACAAATTCAGCCAGTTAGGGAATTTAACTTGGTAAGAGAAGCCCAGCCAGGGGCAACCACTTGGAGGATAAGTCAATCCAAATCCATCTCCTCAAAAGCTAGCTACTCAGAGTTTGAACCTTTTTCAGACTAGAGTGAGTATCACAAGAAATTCAAGAGCTCAATGACCAGTCAAGGATCAAATAACCAGGGGAAAATCTCAAATAATCAAGTACTGGGGAAACCATCTCAAGGGCCATGTCTTGGCAGGCTGATCCAAACCTTTTGCAAAGAGGAAATTGATTCAGGGGCAAGATGAATCACACAGGGGCAAGTCCTCTCCATGCCTACAAGTTGTTCAAGCAGGCCCTATGCAACAACAATTTTTGAGTTCGAGACGGGTGTCGGGAATCATGTCGTCATCCTTGCCTCCTTTTAAAGAGTCGTATTCCAAGACTATTCCATTCTGACCCACGCAGGGGCATATTTTGAAAATCACGGAGTCAGTACATAACCACTCTCATGCTTTAGTCATGTTGCTCCGCTCTTAGTGTTAAACCTTGCATATCGTCTCACTCATCTAGCATATGTCCAGGTCAAAACCCAGGTAAACTAATTCCCGTATGGTATTTCTTTTGAAATTTATTTCACAGTCGGTTCTTGTCTGACAGTCATTTCTTTTCAAACCAGTCTTGTCTGGTAGTTTTTTTCTTTTCAAACCAGTCCTGTCTGGTAGTCATTTATTTTCAACCCAGTCCTGTCTGGTAGTCATTTCCTTTTCAAACCAGTCTTGTCTGGTAGTCATTTTTCTTTTCAAACCAGTCATGTCTGGTAGTCATTTTTCTTTTCAAACCAGTCCTGTCTGGTAGTCATTTTCTTTACAAACCAGTCCTGTCTGGTAGTCAATTTCTTTTCAAATCAGTCTTGTCTGATAGTCATTTATTTTCAACCCAGTTCCTGTCTGATATTCATTTTCTTTTCAAACCAGTCCTGTCTGGTAGTCATTTATTTTCAACCCAGTTCCTGTCTGATATTCATTTTCTTTTCAAACCAGTTTTTGTTTGTTAGTCCATTCTGAACCAGTTCCCACCTGGTATTTCATTTAAAAGTTATTTGACAGTCGGTTCTTGTCTGATAGTCATCTCTTTTCCAAATCCAGTTCAAAACCAATTCTTGCTTGGTAGACCATTTCCAAAGTCAGCCCCGCCTGACAATGAATCAAAAGAAACTCGTTCCCGTCTGGCATGTCAAGGAAAAATCTTTCGTCACTAGAAGCTTTGTCTGAAAATCCATTGTTGTTGACGCCCTTTAGTGTGGTTTATCAAAGTGTTTTCCCAGTAACACTAGTATCCCCTGCAGAGGTCCTCCTTGTTATTGATATCCACCCTTTTACCACCAATATTTTCTCTTAAGTCCAATCGTCATTGGCATAAATCCTTCAAGTTCTTCATTTAGGGAATTTCCGGAGTTTGGACGTTTATCTTGCTTAAAACTCCAACATTTTATTGCCAGCCGGTCTCTTGGAGCCGTTGACTATTTGAGTACGATGTTTTCTACCTCTGGTATCAGTTGGTTGCTAGAGCCATTGCCCAAACTTTGTATTCATTTTCTTTATTCTCGGTATCAACAGTTACACTTGAACCTGTTGATTTATCACTTTGGATTATTTACCTGTTATTTTATTTTCACGACCACCGTGTCGACGTCTGTCATTTTATTTTCCCGACCACCGTGTCGACGCCTGTCTTTTTATTTCCTGACCACCGGGTCGATGTTTGTTATTTTATTTCCCGATCACCATGTCGATGTTTGTTTATTCCTGACCGCCGTGTCAATGTCTGCTATTTTGTTCTTCTGACTGCCAAGTCGATGTCTTTTCCATTTTTTTTTCTCAATCACCGAATTGTTGCATTGGGATCCCCAGCAACCACCTTGAATTTGCTAATCTATCACTTTGGAATGCATCTTGTATCTGTCTTGTCATCCCCAGCATATTGTTATCCCCAATGAGTCTTCGCCCTCATTTGCATTTCTATGGATCTTCATTGCATTTGTCCTCATCATACCATTTACATCATATTCATCATTAAAAAAAAGTCAGCATGATAGGGTTCATTGCATCTCGCATGTCATATCCCAGCAAACAGGAAAGTCCCTCATAAATTCATGGTATTGCACAACATTGCATTTCAACTGCAATCGGTCAAAATTTCAGGTATTTTTAATATTTAATCCTCTTCCACCTCGAATGTCTAAAAACTTTGTTATTTATACGTTCAGGTCCAAGAAAATTAAATAGGGGCAACTGTCACACCCTAAATTTTGACCGAGTAATTTTCAAAAATTTCATTTATCTGACGCATTTTTATCAATTTATTTGATAGTCAGTCATTTTCGCGTTTTTTGTTGCAATATCATTAACCATACATTTTACCATTCCAATGTCATCTTTCATTTTAGAGTTTGTGTCGTTTTCAATTTAGAATGTCTGTTTATATTTTAATCACTATAATATAGATTTTAGAATTTTAATTCAATCTTAGAATTTTTATAACTTATTTTGTCTCACCTTATAATTTATTTGTTTTCATTTATATTTTTTATCTTTAGTTACATGTTAGGCTAGATAGAATTAATTATTTCATTTCCAATACAAATTTTTATTTAATCTATGTCACATAGGTTTTTATATAGGATTTATTTTATAACTTGAATTGATTAGTTTATTTGTTTTAATGTAGTTTTTGTTTTTTAGTTTAAATTTCTATTTAAATTTAATCTTTGTAACTTGAGTTTTATTTAAAGTTTGTTTAAATGTTAAGTTTAGTTTAGTTTTCATTCAGTTTGTATTATATAATTAACCTTTTATTTAGTCAGTTTATTTTATTTTTAGTTAGCCCATTCAGTTTGGTTTTCAATACTTGGTTGGTTTAGAATTATTTAGTTAAGTTTTAAAAATATATGTCAGTGGTCCAAGTCAAAGTACAGCATGTCTACATACTACCTACACCAATTGACTTTACACTTTTGACCTTGAGTTTGCATCAAATTAGAGCAACATATTTTTGCTATTCCAAAAGCTATCACAAAACAAGCCAATTTCCTGCAACCTACAGCCTGTAACTGCATACTACACACCTTTCACCAAATTGTATGAAGTAAAACCTGCATTATGTAAAGGAATCATCAGACAATACAAGGAGAAGGAAAAGCTTGTTGATTAAGATTTGTTTTATTTTATTAAAAAAAGAAAAAGGATCCCAGGAACTCAATCAAACAGAAACGAAAAGCATAAAGGGGGGGCTGAACACATGCTTCAAAAAAAACACCTGGGAAAAAAAGGAAAGAAAAAAAAAACAACCACAAAATTCACGAAAGAAAAGCAGTTCAAAAAACAAGCTCCAAGAACCTCTGTTTTTTTTTTACCTTTTATCAGGGGATGGCATCAAGACATTAACACCAGAAAAAAAAAACCAGCAAACCCTCTTCTCCACTCAATCAAGACCCTTCTCAAATCCCCCCGCAACACACCCTTCTTCATAACGGTCCCCTTCACCTCAAGCCAAAACAGCAAACCTCCATCCAACCTCATCTTCACCGAACCCGTTTTTCTGCGACCACTTCACCACCATAAATCGAGTCGTCGTCTCCTTACATCAACAACCATTGAGATCATTCAAACAACCATAAGCAAGAATCGAAATCGCGGAAAGCAACAAATGGAAAACAAGCTGTAAAACCCAGAAACCATAAAAAATCCCAGCAACAAAACAAAGTCACAAAACCTTCACTTTACCTTCAACTCCTCACGCCATCGCCAACACAGAACCTGATTTCTGAGTTTGGAAACTGAGAGACGAACGAGGGAGAGAGAAACTCGGTCTCAGCCGCACGAAAATCCACCGAGATACTCACAAACCGTGTGTGATCCGCTAAGCTGAAGCCCACCTTCTTCAACTGAAATCGTGATTGAGGGAGAGAGAAACGCGATCTATACCACTGTGCAAATCTGCAGGCGAAACCAAGAAGGAGTGAAACCGGAAAGATGAATAAAGAGTGAGTTGAGGTTTATGTTTTTTCCTTTTTTCGATTTGGGGAGTTTTATGTTCGTTCTTGGTATAAAAAAAAGTGGTAAGAGGCGTGTTTACCTCATTTTTTGTTGTTGTCATTACTTAGGGTTTTCAACCAATCGCCTTTTATTCATTATGGTTGAACCGGGTCATAGTTTGACCCGCCCAAAGTGTCATTTGGGCCCATCTGATTGTTTCTTTTCTTCAGCTTGTTTTGTTTCTCTAAGGCTAAATCTGTTTCGTTTCCGTTTTTGATATCCCTCCTTAAAATTGCTTTTTTTATTTTATTTATTTGTTAATATTACTCTTTCCCTTTTAAAAAAAAAAAACACATCACACAGATTTAAATAAAGGCTATGTTAATTATAGTGAATATTTTCTTCAACTATTTTGTTAATGAATTATAGTAGATACTAGTATAAAATTTGGTTATTTATTCTTGAATTTTCACTTGATCACATTCGGGAGAGGCTCGTTTTTTTATTTTATTTCACATCTAGTTGTAATATATGACTCGGGCAAGCGCGAACCTCGTCTTCGATTTTTTATCGTAATTTGTTAAGCCATACATGGATATAATATTTTAAATTAAATCATGAAATATATATAGTAATATTCTTTGGTCCAACGCAAATCAAATGAATCATTTACGTCTACATTTTTTCACACACGTAAGTCGATCACTAAGTGATCGCCGTCTGCACAATTTTTTATCACGCCTTATTTAAATTAACAAGGAATAGAGCCCCGGAGTCTAGCACTCCGCACATTCTAGAACGAACTACAACTGGGCTAGCCCCACGCGTATATTTTGTTCACTCCATCGTTTTAAAACACATCAATTTAAAAAACATCTAAAAAAACAATTATCCAATTTATCTAATTAATTTAATACGGAAACGGAACTCCGGAGTCTAGCATTCCGCACGTTCTGGATTGGACCGCTACTGGGCAAGCCTCACGCGATGTGTTCAATCATCATTCGTATATCAAAATATTTGAATCATTTTTATAAATTAAATTACGAAAAACCGAACTCCAGAGTCTAGCACTCCGTACGTTCTAAAATGGATTGCAGCTGGGCTAGCCCCACGCAACGTGGTCCATTCGCATCTTTCATATCTTAAAACAACTTAAAACTTACCAACCAATTTAAATCATTTTCATAATTAATCAGCGAAAGACGGAACTCCGGAGTCTAGCACTCTGCACGTTTTGGAATGCAATCACTCATGGGCTAGCCCCACACGACGTGGTTCATTCGCCCTTTCGCTTAAAACATCTTAACAAAAGTCAAATACTTTTCTCTAAAACGAACATTGTTTAAATCATTCTATCTCTCGAACAAGCTAGCGCTTCAACCTCCACCGCGAGTATAAGCCAACGCTTAGCAGTAGGATGCATTTTAAAACAACTGTTCAATAAAAACCGCAAATTGTAGTCGCACGAACTACGAAGCTCTGACTTTCCCATTGCACAAGGGAATACGTAGGCACAGGGGTTTTAATCCTTCGCGAGCACAATAATAAAAAATTAACTGTCTTTCCGTCACCCTAATAAAAAATTTAATTATTTCTCTGTTTAAATCACAATATAAAAAAAACTTTAATCTTTTCTCCGTCTTAATAATAATAATTTAAAACTTTAGCAAACATATTAATAATCATTTAGAAGACAAAAACTTAAGATCAAGCATTTAATCGCATAATTAGCTAAGAGGTTCCCGTTGAGTACAACGGACGTGAGGGGTGCTAATACCTTCCCCTTGCGTAACCGACTCCCGAACTTAGAATTTGGTTTCGTAAACCATTTCTTATCCTTTATTAGGTTGTACCTATATCTCCCTTTTCTCTCATAGAATAAATAGAATTAGGTGGCGACTCTGTTGTTTGTTTTAGGATCGTATTTTTCGAGGTACGACACATGCAATGAAACATAAAAATACTATTAGATGTATTATAAATTAATTTTTATATTAACTATTTTATATTTCTTATTTTAATAATACATAAATGTTGAGATAGGAAAGGACATTTAGTGTCCTAAGATAAAAGAAGGGTACCGTACATGTAATCCATTTCTTTTAAACCTTCTGCTTTCCTATACTGCTGCGATTGTTTTCAAGGACTATAACTGGAAAAAAAAACTATGGATGCAAGTGCTGAAAATGGAGTGCCGATGAGATAAAGTTAATTGTTTTCAGTCTTTCCCTTAACTTCTTTGAACAATCTTTAGTTTGATATTGAAATATGATGGCCATGTTTAAACCATTTGTTTGTTTGTGCACATTCTCAAGGATCTGTGTATTAAGTCAATGATGCATGTTATTTCTTGGTTGTATTTGTGTCATTAATACCTGATGCGTTCATATCTGAGTCATGTTGAAAGGTTTTTCTTTTAATTTTAAATGAGTGGATTTTTGTTGATGCATGTCTTTCATCCCTCTATTAATACCTGATGCCTTCATATCTGAGTCATGTAGAAGTTGTATTTTTTTAGTTCAGTCATTTTTCATGAATATTTGTGTATGATCATTTCAAGTGATTGATTACTTGATATTTGGTATTACGAATTATTAAATAAGTATTTGTGATGAGTAATTAATGTTTTTTCTCTTGGTTGAATTGTCTCTGATGTGCAATTTATGTTGGTATAGTGCTTCTAAAAGGACCATATAATGGGAAGAAATGCAGGCTGAACTAGAGAATTGGGAGAAAGTATAATACGGTGATTCGAAAAAATGAAGAATAAAATCATGTGTTTTGAAGTATACCAAGCCAATAATGATATAGGTGAATCATTCAGATCTGCATCTGTTGCTCAATATCCAGAAAAGTAAGTAAATCCACCCTATCAAATTTTTTGAATGAAAATATAATGCTGTGAAAATTTTCCATTGTTTCTTAAAAATACTGATTTGTTGATATGTTTTAGTTTGAGCATAAGAGATAAATGGTGTTTTTTAGTGCTTATACAATGTAGTGTGAAGTATGATATATATATATATATATATATATATATATATATATATATATATATATATATATATATATATATATATATATATATATATATATATATATATTGATATATTGATGGTTTATTTGATTCAGTTCTGATGGAGAGGTGTTGATGTCACCGTCAATTTTTTGAACGAAAATAGAATGTTGCGAAAATTTTGTATTGTTTATTAACGACACTAATTTGTTGATATATTTTAGTTTGAATATAAGAGATAAATGGTATTTTTTAGTGGTTATACAATGCAATTTGAATTATGATATATATATATATATATATATATATATATATATATATATATATATATATATATATATATATATATATATATATATATATATATATATATATATATATATATATATATATATATATATATATATATATATATATATATATATATATATATATATATATATATATTGATATATATTGATGGTTTTTTTGATTTAGTTCTGATAGAAAGGTGTCAAGGCCACCGAGGTTCTATGTTTGGAAAAGTAAAATTCAATCCCGTAAAACAGCCCAGAGAAATATCTTGGTAAGTTTTATAGTATCTTATAAGTGTATCATCTTGTGCATGTTTGTATTTATCTTGATATTGTTTTTTGTTTTATTTATTTATTTTATTTTATAGAAAATCCTCAAGAAGTGATTAAAGGGTCGTTGAAAGATGCATACTATGTCATTCAGATGGTTGATTACGACACCCAAGAAATATATAAGTGTGAGTTACAAATGTCTGAAAGGATTCATTGTATTGAAAGGTACATTGGACACAAATGGTATGAGTTTGTAAAGATGAAAGGATTGAAAGGAGGAGATCAGACGACCTTTGTACTCTGCTACCCACCATGCGACCGATTGGTTGTCAAGGTTGTTAAGCGGATGCAAGTTTGATACAGTTGTAGGAACTAAACCTTATTTGGAGTGATGTGTTTTAGTTATTGTGATAATATATTATATTTGTTATGTGTGTGTAGTATTTTGAAATTGTTTATGATTTTGAATTGTTTAATGTATTATGTTTGAATTTGTTTGAATATATTATGAAGCCTCATGAACAATATTAAGTATTATATGTATTTGTTGGATGTATTATGATATTATTGTGAAGGACTTATGTAGGTGTAGTATTATACGTGCCTTGCATCAATCTTCAATGGGTTGGTTGGTGTAATATGTTTAATACATGAGTTTATGTTAGTTGAAGTATCATATCACATTAAGTGAACCTATAGATTTATCATGTATAATAATAAATTGTTTCTTTATCAAATAAGTTATAATGATTACTTATTACCCGTGCATCGCACGGGTGTTACACTAATTTTTCACGGGGCAGGTCAAGGTTTTAACCTTGTAATGTGTTTGTCCCGTTTTTTAGACTTTTGCATGCACGAGCTTTTACATACAATTTTATAATATTTAGACCTAAAATGCTTAATGTCTGCGTGTCCGCCCAGCCCTACCCTCACTTTTATACTAGACAAAGTACGGTTTTAGACTCTCACTCTCAAATATGTTTTTCCCACCCCATCCATTTTCGTGGGATTTTTGTAGGACGGGCATAAACGGGATGGACATACTCGTTTGCCACCCTAGATGTCACTTAGAGCTTTGAAGCACAAACTCTGACACCAATACTGAGACACAGCGTGCCACAAATGCTATAATATTGATAATATGAAAAATAGAATACCGACATCATGATACTCCCTCTATCCCAAAATAAATGTCGCTTTAGCACAAGAATTTTATCCCAAAATAAGCATAGTTTTATTTTTTGAAAGCAATGTTAGTTAATTTATTCCAACTTTCAAGTCATTAAGTTCTACTGACAATTTGTAATAACCAATAGTAAATCGGAATAGTTTTGTAAAATTTTTCCATTCAATTATTAATTTTCTATTTTTGTGTTAAGAGGTGTGAAACAACTTTAGACTACTTTTATTTTGAAACTAATAGTATTTAAACTTCATTTTCTATCTATTATTGGAAAAGAAAAATATTCTAATTAAAATAAATATCTTTAATTCTTATAATATTGATTCAATAGATGTCCAAAAGATATATAACGTGTGTTGAAGCATAGGAATAAAAAAAACTGGAAAACTTAACTGAAATAATTTAGTATGTATTGTATAAGAGTTATAATAGTGTAAGATTCTAAAATTGTTAAAACAGGAAGAAGAAAAAAACTTGCGAGAGAATACAAAGTACAGATTGCACATGGTTAGTGGAGTAGGAATGGAATCCACCCATAAAGTCCTATGCTCAATTTCTCTTAGTGTGAAGAAATTTCCTTTGATTGATTTGAACTTTGGGAGTAATTCACATCCTCTAGTATAGAAAACCTAAATCAGGACGTTCTGATAAAGTTTTGATGATGATTTGATTTTCAATCACATGTCACCTCTCTAGTTTGTGTGCCTTAATTTTTTAATGAAAAAAAGGACTTATCTACTTTTAACATCAAAACATGATTTTTAGCTTATTTTTAGAACACATAAAAAAGTAATGTTACATGTGACAGGGGTGTGTGGCTTCAGTTTATGTGAAAATGAAAAATGAAAAATAAAACAGAATCATTAGTTGTGTGAAAGAGTAAGGAAATGACATGTGATTCAATGAAACTCACAATTTTGCAAATTTTTACACATCAAATTCTACACTGGATTCAAGACTTTCAGCAATACCACTTCCATTTTCCTAAAACTACCTGATATCAAGCACAGAACTTCTTCTGTTTTTTAAGCAATTAAAAATTTACACATTAGATATGTCATCTAAATTCAAGCCATGATCAGATACTAGATATTGTTTCCAAATCTGCAGAAGGATGGAATAATATTCACCTTCTCAAACATGTAAGAGAATATGTGTCTCTATGTTTTGATTATTGAGCTGCTCGAGGTGCTTTCATACCGAATCCATGTTTCACTTTCTCCACTCTGCAGAATCATAAGTGCATTAAAACAATAGAAAGTAGAAAATGGTTAGAGAATAGAAACAAAATCGACCAAAAAAAAAAAAAAACTCGGTACTAACGTTGGTGCGAGTTTGCCAAGGCAGTCCAGTTCTTCTCCTGTGTCTTCGTCGAGGACTCTTCCAGAAATTTCGATAATATAAGATCTATCTCCATCAGATGGAAGTCCTCTTCCGGAAAGCAAATCCAAATCTTTCTGATGAAGTTCCCTACCATTTACAAAAACACCGGTATTCCCGCCAGAGCATTTTTCTGGCAACGGATGATTGAACTCTTCTATAAACGGCTGCAGGATAAATTGCATCATTTTGTTAAAATATCACTAATTTAGACTTGCATGTATCCGACCAATAGACTGAGCTAGAATAGTAAAACTTACTGGAATTATTCCAAGACAAGGCCCGCTGATGATGCCCCAAAATCCAGCCCGAATATCATACCTGTACATAGGATTACAGTTTTATATTGCAATCTAGCCTAGCATCAAGTTTGAATGGTTCAAAACATTATATGTAAAGCATACTGACCAATAATTTCCAGGCTGGATAGGTCCTGCGAGCTTTTCAGCCTTCTTAACCACACGATCTGACAAGGGCTTTCCATTCACGGTAACATTAATTTTTCCACGGTCATCTGTTTGACTAGATCGTGAGAAATCTCGGAAGCTTTTCTTGATTATGTTTGCAAAGAATGATTCACCCCCTTTGTTAGATCTAGGATGATCGTGTTCTCGGCTAGCATCTCTGGAATCCTGGGAGACTCCTGTGTTAGAATAATCAAGGACATCCATTTCAGTTGCAACCGCTGTTTCTTTCAAAGAATTTTGACGCGATGTAATCTTTTCTATCTTTGCCTTATCTTGCTCTGACCGACTACTTCGGTTTCCTTTTCCAAACCGATTTACAGTGCGGTTAGTATTAGAATGATCAATATACTCTTGCGGAGGTGACCCAGAAGGAGGAGATAGAGAGTCTGCCGTAGGCCGGAGAATAGACTTCACAGCCTCCCTTGAAGCAGTCATAGCTTCTGAACTATTTTCATCTTCGGATGTACTTGGAGATGAGGAATGAAAACTCGGCATTTCCTGCGACTTGTTAGAGTTTAAAGCAACTGCTGAAAAGGTTTCTTTATCTACCGAGAGAAAATCATAACCAGAATAATCATCTGATGAGAAGTTGGCACGGCTCCTGTTTGCAAGACCGCGGGCATGTGACACTCGGTTATTCAAAACCTCGTTATACCTATCATCGATCCTTGAGGGAACTCCCTTCATTTCTGAATTAGGAAATATAACCAGCTTTTTATTGATGACAGAAATGCTGATTTCTGAAGAACAAGCTCCACATCGCACTTTCTGCTGATGATTTCTCGCAAGAACAAGTGCTTTTTTAGGCAGTTGCAGTAACTCGAAGCAGTTATGACACGTGATGAAAGGTGAACCACCGGCTACAGGACGGCAACGCCGGCTACTACTAGCTAGCATTACCTTACGAGGGCGGTTTCGAACAAGACCACCCAACTCAGAGTTGAAGTCACTAGGCCATCTCGTATGTGATTGATTTTCACCAAAACGCGCTGCAGGAATCAAAGCTCTAGAATTATGAGCATGTGATCCAAATGCCCCAGGGATCTCGTGATGATGATATAACATACGATCATTTGGGGCATCAGGAAACCTGCTGTTAACGAATGAAGCAGGCGGCCCCGGAACTGAACCTCTTCGTTTGTTGTCATAGCAATGGAAACAAGAACAAGAAACTGGATGAAGCATTGCATTATTACTATTATGTGCATACAGTTCGTATGAATCTGGATTAGGATCAACATACCGTCCAGGAAAGTAGGGATGCAATGGTTGCTGTGAGAATTGATGACGTGGACCTCTCGGCATTTGAGACGCAAAAGGATCCCCATATTGATTTGGATTATGCATGGAAGGATGGAAATTAGGCATAGCCGTTTCATGACCGCCTATATAAGGATACGGATCATGATGATAATCACGATGAGGGGGGCCTGCCATATGTTTATCAGGTCCCAAAAACTGCCTCGAAGTCCGGTTTAATCCCGACGATCCATCTGGAAACCAAGGATCCGAGCCACCAAATTGACGATGAGGATCTGGAGGAATCATCCTTTCATCAAGAAGAACCTTTTCCTTCTGGTTGTTAATCACTTCAGAAGACTTGCTAAGCTGGTGTTTCAACTCGTCGAGCTTCCTTAGAAGCTCGGCTCGATCTTGTTCAAGATGCTGAACCCTATTAGCACCATCTTTTTCTTTATGATCCCTCCACGATTCTTTATAACTACTAGAAAAACCAGAATATCCATTTGAAGGTCCCTCATCAGGATAATTCGAACTAGCAAATCTCACAGTTTCCATTTCACCTCGCATCTTTCTCCGAAACCCCTCCATCTCAGTTGTCTCCCCATTTTGCAAACTAGAATTTCTACCAAACCCATTTTCACCACCGATTTGAGACTTGGGTTCCATCTGTTTTCTTTCCATTGCTTTACTCACTTCATCACCATTGTCTCTTACAACATCAACACCACTCTCCAAAACCCCTTTCTCATCGGCATCCTCCGATTTACTCGGATTTCGAATTCCATCGTCGTTATCCCTAGAGGGAGCATTACTAGATTTAACATCAACAACATTAGAATCATCCCTAGAATCAACTAATCCTTTCTCTAATTTTCCAGAACCTTGTCCAACTTTTCCCTCATCCGATAAGCTACCACTCAGATAACCTTTATGTTTTGCTAAAATCAAAAAGAAAAACCGGAACTACACATAATCAGCAACTAAAAAAACACCCTTTCTAAATTCCATTACGAAACAATTAAGAAAGTGATTAAACGCATGATCGAGTGTAAAACATTGAAATAAGTAACTAATAATAAAGAAATGGTAGAAGTAGAAAATGAAATAGAAATAGTATACCTCGAAGAACAGCACCGCAACCACCACATTGATAAACAGAATAATCAGCAAGTTCAGGAAGTAGATTTTCACATTTGGGGCAACGAACCAAACGCAAGGTAGAGGAATCAGCCATAATTTTGAATACACTAAGAAACCAACATGAGGTAAAGTGAATGTTTAGTTTTCGTTGGAGAAAACAACAACGTTGGAAGAGGTTGCTGTTAAGCAAGGTTCAACAAAGTGAAAAAAGAGACAAAAACGCTGAAAGAAAGAGAGAGAAAACTGAAAAGAGAAAGAGAAGTTCTTCTTTTTGCTTTTTCTTTTTTCTGCGGCAGATGCTGATGCTGATGCTTCTTCTTTCTAGTTATTTTCTTCTCTGAATCCAGACTCAAAAAATTATAATTGGTTAATTTAATTAATACAAGGAAATAAAGTCTCACATTTTAACGCAGGACTCGGTATAATGTGTGTCAGCTCATTTTTTTATTTTATTTTTATGGATCAGTATTTCTCAGCGAAACTGCATAGATTTTTAAAGAAATATTTTATATGCTTGTCACAAAGATTGGATAAAATTAAATTCTTTTTGAAAACCTTCTAAATTTAAATAATTAAATTGAATTAAATTAAATAACATTAAATAATTGATTTGATTCTTGTCAAGAAATGTGATGTTGGATTGAAAAATATGGGTATTGCATATAAACTTTTGATCTATACTAAACTAATTTAGATAATCCAAAATAGTAGTTTTTAAAAAGTTATAAGGAAAATAATTTTGAAAGACTACAGCTAATATATATTTTTAAAGAATTTAAAATTAAAAACCAACATAATCCATATCAAATAATATGTTTTTTTTTATTCTTACAAATGTAGAGGTATAAAATTAAAAATTCATGAAGCCTAAGCTCAAAAATGATATGGAAAAATATTTACATATTATCTATTGTGATTAGATCTTAAATCTGCATTGTTAGAGAGATTAAATAGAAAAAAGTGATGAAAAAAGAAAAAGAAAGAGGAGCGTTTTCCGAGGTAGTTGATGATGGTATAGCAGGCGAAGCAGGAAAAGAACAAAACGACGTGGTATGAAGGATTCGTTTCTAGTGGACATATTATGAAGCATTATTACATGTACTAGATGTGCATTGGGAATGGTTTTTGAAAAGGAACATGGTAATGGTAAACTCAGTAGAGTTTTCTTCTGAGATGAGACCTTTTCTCCTCTCATCAATTATTATCACTTGTGTTGTATTTTACTGGAATTATATAGCTTTCTCATTAGTACTACCTTTTTTAATCTTTGTGAATGATATCATGAATCCTTCAACGAGTGAAAGTTTCATATGATACAATCTAGCATAATAATAATAATATAATGCAAATTTGGAATTGTTCATTTGTATTGGTACGTCTTGTTTTGATACGGTCAAACATCTATCACATCATTTTTATTTTGTTTTACTAGGGTATTTTGTAGTAATCGATAGATGACATTAGCATAATTTAAAGAAAAGAAATTCACAAATATACTGTGGTTGAAGAACTGTCACAGCAGCATAATAGTAAAGCAAAAGTTTAGCCAAGGCTGACCGGTCCACGATATAAGCTATAAGGATTACAACGATAGTGCATTGTGGTACCCACTCCCTGTATTCACCTATGTTATTATTGTCTAATCATATATCTTTGACTTCATGTTAAGGAATTTCCCTCCAATATATGCCAACATACTGCCAAACTTTACTTCCAAATATTAAGCAATGATTGAAATAGTTTGAGAAAATCCATTTCAGTTTGTTACTTTCTTCTTGTACAAGCTACAATCCACATCATTTCTTATGTATATATGTTGTTGATTAGTGAATCAATAAATTAACACTATTGAGTTCAAGATTTTTAATATGGTATCACTCCTAAATCTATTTCGACAACAAACATGATTATCCTCCTTATTTTTTTAACAAATAGACATCTGCTAGTGCATACAAATCCAATTCTAATAGTGGTGATGTTAGAGAAGAATGCTCATCAAGTAACTAACCCAATATTACTCGAGAGAAATATTATCAACTAATCAATTTGTTACATGGAAATAATATTTTTTGTCCAAATCCTTTTTACATTGCTTTACTTAGTACTATAATAGTTAAGACTCTCTTTTCTGATTTTGCAAGACATTTTTTTAGTATATTTTTTAAGTCATAGGATAATAAAAGATCTATTTGATAATGGTATTTTCTTCACAAAATTATAACTTGTTTTATTAATTTATAGTTTATTTTTTAGATATTATTTCAAATAACATTTTAGTTTATAGAGAATATCTTATCATATTTTCTTTCATTTTTATCCTTATTATTTTAATTAAAATCTACTATAATCATTTATAATTTATTTAAATTTAAAATAAAACAATTATATAATAAAAAAATTATGTCATTTTAATTTATTTGATAATTAATTTGTTAATTTTACCTAACATTTCAATTAATTTATCAGTTACAAGTCATTAGTCATCATCTATAAATTATAAGATATCAGTCATCAGTTATCAATCATAAAATATAAATTATAAACTACATTGTCAATCAATAGTAAATTTTACCAAATTGATTTTTTTCCTCATCTCTACTTAACCAATATTTATATTCTCTAATTTATCTTAAAATCTTAAGTTTTTAAATTATGTCATTTCCTTAATTGTATTTTTGGTGGGAATAATGTTTAATTAGACCAAAACCATTTATCTTTGAGATCAAACTCTGGATTACTAATATCTCTTTCTCTTAGGAATAAAATAGTGAGAAAAAAAAAAGAAAAAAAAAACCTAACTTACTTTCACTCATGAAATTAGGAGAGAGTATTTTTGAAAAAGAAAATTAAATAAAGTGATCATGTATGTCTGAGAAAGTGTGTTCCGACAATCAACATACTTTTATATCATTTGTCTTCAATATTTTTAGTTTTCTAGCATCACATGCGATGAATATTTTACAAATAGTACAAACATTCATGTATAAAAATATTGTGTCACCTAGAACAATAAATATATTTTTTTAAGATATTGATTTTATCATCTAAAAAGAAGTCGTGACACAACTTATTATATGTTTACATGTTATTTCTTTCTGTATAATTTTGATTATGAAGGCTCATGTGAGTTGGCACTGATTTTGGTAAAACAAATTGATTGAAGATGTTGGACATGATGTCCTATGTTGATTATTATGAAGATGTCAGACAAGATATCCTAATTGTGTTACTCGACAACTTAGTCTGCTAGCTAGGGGTGACAAATGGGCATGTTCGACCCGTTTAGGCCCGACCCTCAAAAGCCCGCAAAATTGAGGATGCGGACCTAAAACCCAAGTCCTCCCCGCAAAAAAGTGAGGGCGGGGCGGGGAAAGTCCGCGGGCATTGTACTTTTTAAGCCTAAAAATACAAAAATTTAAGTAAATACGCATGCCCACAGAAGGCCGCGACGAAAACGGGGCAGGGTGGGGCGGACACCTTAAAGGGTGAGAGCTTAACCCCTTAGTCCATCCCGCACTAAAGTGCGGGCAAAACAAGCATGCCCAAAAAGCCTGACCTATTTTGCCACCCTTACTGCTAACTGATATTTGAGAATATATTTTATGATAAGTATTAGAATATTTCAGATTATTGGATAATTATCCTATGTGGCACTTAGATTAAGGAATCGGGAGGATTCTCAGAAGTGCACAAGACAACACAATGGCTCCTAAAGATGTGGAGACATTTTAGGAAACTTGTGATTGAAGGAATCACTTTATGAAGGAATATTCTGCATGATTCATGGAGATTACTTACTACAGATTAGAAGCCCAAGTCTAGTCCTATTAGGTTTTAAATAGGATGGACTTGATCTAGGTTGAGTATCGAAAATAAGGATTGTTATTTTTGTTGTGCTAAGGTATTAGCTTATTGTGAGCCTCTCTTGTAATTTTGTTTCTATAGGTAGAAGACTAGGATTGGGTAGTTTTAGGAGAAGTTACAAACGGTGGAGTTTGACTTTAACTATACTACATAGTGAAGATCCTGGATTGGTATCCCCCGGAGTAGGTTGTTAAATCGAATTGGGTAAACAATTTTTGTGTGTTCTTTAATTTATGTACTGTTACTATAATTTTTGTTTTACCTTTTGTCCTACTAGGCAGAGATCGAGTGTTCTAACATCTTGTTAGGACATCTTCGAGTATCTGCTATACCAGAATTTCAATTGGTATCAGAGCAGACATCTGGCTCTACATCTGGGTGAGATTCAGGGACGATACTTTCTGGTGCAATGGACATGGAAGATAATCCGTGGAATAAGCCTCCGATCTCCTCTGCATCCGAGCAGACCTTGGAATCTACGTTAACAGTCGTTGAAGATTCTGATCTCAGGTACGATCATATATATTATTAAGAAAAATTGTATTATTAATTCGTTATAGATGTATGATTATTTAAAAGCATAACTCACAAATATGATTGTTTATGGTTTGCTAACATGTTAAGATGGATGCACACCATTGTATCGACATTAGAATCAATAAATAACACAGTGTATCAGTGCCCATTTCATAGGTTAGTTGCTTCTTCAATTAGTGAATTGTTTAGTTGCATCATGTTTAGCTCAGATAAACTAAAATTTTAGTAGTAATTCAATACCAATATTTCATGGTCCTTGACTTTATCAGTACTCTATTTTATTTTCATTTTTTGTTGATAATATTAATTAGTACTCCATTCTAGATAGTTGGAAATTGTCGTTAGGTTTAAATTTGGTCAACCCTGAATTTAATGAATATGATATGAAAAATGTAAAAATGCAACTACTATGTTATTGTCGGTTGAGAATGTCTAAGATGTAATTGATGAAGCATATGACCAATCCTTTGTTTATTGAAATATATTTTTGGTTTTAGACAATCTCCGGTGTCTTATTTAAATTAGGGATAATTATACAAAACCCCCTTATCATTAGGGCGAGATTTGATATTACCCCCCTGAAGTTTTATTTTTATTAACTCCCCCTTATAAAACCCAAAATCAGATTTAACCACCCCCTATTACCATACATGCTGACTAGATATGTATTAATTGATTATGTGGCTTCCACATCACCTTTCCTTCTTCCCCATTCCTCATTTAACTCATCTTCACTCATATACACCCATTTCACATCATTTTATTGTTTTTCTTTAATATATTGAAGGGATCAAAACTATAACATTGATACAACAGAAAAGAACTGAACTCAGAAAAACACATAAAAACAGAAACAAAGAGATATGGCTTTTCGATGGAGGTTGAAGGCGATACGAGGTTGAAGGTGATAAGAACTAAAAAATGAATATTGAGTGGGCGGGTCTGTTTCGTCGGTTCTGGTTCTTTGCAAGAATTTTGTCAAAAAAGGTTTAGTCGATTCAATTGTTAGTTCATGTTTTGTTTGTTTTGACAAAACCATTTATGAAGAGGTGATTCAGATTGATTGCAACATATCAGACAGTTTCAATTCATAGTCCTTATGATATTTGTATCTCGCTGAATTACTCGTACTGAGTTGTACCGAAGAGTCAGCATCAGACCTTCTTTATATGACTTAAACCAGCTGCAGCATTTTTGAATATTTTTTTGTCAAGTCAGTATGCCTCTTTGGTTGTGCAAGGATGGTGTGAGGTTGGGAGTCTTTGGTTGGAACTAAGGATTATATGATGGTGTTTGTATGTAGTAAATTCATAATGATGTTACTGAGATTAGACTAGGTTGATAGGGAATGAGTTTATCTACACCTCCAAGAAAAAAAGATTGAAATAAAGCTTGTAAGGTTGAATTTACACTTTGAAAGATAACAGCGATATACATATTTTCATCAATTTGACGTGCTACACATTGCCACTTGCGAACAAGCTTTGTTGCACTTTGTTCCAATATTTGTGGAAGATTAAAAAATGTTGCAATTGATGGAACTTGAACAAGTTTTATCTACCATGAAATCATACCACAAAAACTTGCTTTCATAAAGTTTTTTATCACATGATTTAAACTATTTTTGGTTATGTATGTGGGATGTTTTGTACTGATCAGGCATGACTTATGCCTTTCCTTCATTCAATTTATCTATTTGTGTGTGGAGATTATAATTTTGTTTTTTTATGAGCCACTATTCAATATTTCTTTTTTAGTGTTGTTGGAGTATAAATTGTGTCTTTCATGTCATAATGGTGGTATTAGTATTTTTTAATTATTAATAGAATTTAAGATAATCTCTTTCACTAAATGAAAAATTGAAAAAATGAGTCTATAAAACTCTGATGCAACTTAGATTATGGTTTCATTTCTTAAATTAAGATTAAAATTAGTTCTGTTTTGCTTTAGTTTGATTTGTTGTAAAATTCAACTTGATTAGCTGTCAAAAAATTGTCCTATTATTGTCAAATATTTTCTCTGATTTGCTGTAAAATTTGACCTGATATGATGTAAAAGTTGGCATATATTGGTCCATATTGGCTTGGAATTTAGAACAGTTCAGGCCATGACAGTTTGTAATACAAAATGGTTGCAAAATGGTAATCCAATATCTGCACATTGGCTTGCAAAATGGTTGTCATATTGTCTTGAAAATTGGTTTGAAAAATGGTTGCCAAATTACAACACTTCAATACATGCCAAATTTCAACTGCTTATTCATAAACTAAATCTCCATCTTTAATTCATCATCTTTATTATTGCCTCCACTCCCCTTATTCTTCTTTATAATCAAACTTCGGTGCAATGAAATACAAGACAAGAACAAGTTCAATGATTTTCGTCCTCTTCATCTTCAATTCATCATCTTTATCCTTTTGTGACCCTAAATCAAATTGGGGTTTGAGAAATTTGTGAAAAATTTTAAGAGATGAGAAATTTGGGGTTTGAGAAATCAAATTGGGATTTGAGAATCAAATTGTTTTTAGAGAGAGAAACAGGAATGAAGAAGATGAGGTGAAAAACAATTTTTCTGAAAAATCAAATTGGGGGTTAAGTGAATGAAGTTGATGAACGATGTTGTTGTTGCAAATGGGAGAAGGAAATAAGGTCAAAAATAAGTCCAGTCAGCAAGGTCAGCAAGTCCACTCAACAAGGTCAGCACGCCCTGTCAGCATAGAAGGTAAGAGGGGGCGGTAAATTCTGATTTTGGGTTTTATAAGGGGGTCTTTATTATAAAAAAAATTCAAAGGGGGAATATCAAATCACGTCCTAATGGCATGGGGGATTTGTATAATTATCCCTTTAAATTAATAGTCTGCTAGAACGAGTGCTTAGAAGTACTATTAAATAATTTAAGTACTTTTATATTTTTTTATAAAAATATTAAACATTTTAGTTTCGAAGTATTAGATATGCATATTTTTTTAAAATAGGAGTGTTGACAACTCTCTTTTTTTAACATTCTCTTAAAGATTTATCTTTTTTATTGATTGAAATATGAGTGGATCTTTTATTTTGGAAATAAATCTCATATAAAATAATATAACCGTATATATTTTAAAATGATAAAATGAGTGTTAGAAAGAATATAAAAAAAAGAATGTTATTAATATTTCTCTTTTTGATAAGTGTTAGTAAAAATTATTTATTTTAAAATATTAAAGAGTGTATGAATACTCGTTATATTTCTCTAAATTGAAGTAGTTTTTTTTACCATAGGTCAAAATGTGTAAATTGGTAAAAAGAAAATGCAAAATAATCTTTTGGTTATTTGTTTTACAAATCAGATATATATTAACAAATTCATTCCTTCACTCATCATCTTCTCTTATTATATTATCATCATCTTCATACTAGATGCATTTTGTGGAGAGATTCAGAATCATTCAGAACTTTGGTGATCAATGTTATCTTTAATGCATGTCAATTACACTTCATTGATTTTTAGAATTGATCTTATTGCACTATTGGTTGGAAAGCTTAGAATGATGAAAAACTTAGACGGGGAATTAAAATGATTTATTAACATTAAATGAGCACAAATAAGAACTAATATGAAAGTGAATTTGAAATGAACACAAATATTAGTAATGTATATATATATATATATATATATATATATATATATATATATATATATTTCAATTTGGCCAAATGGGTTGGACCCCAAAAGATATCCAATTTTGTAAAAGAGTTGAAAGTTTCGTGGAAATTAATTAATATTAATTAATTAATGTTAATGATGTGTCACTCATCAAAATCTAGGCATAACCTAGTTTTTCCTGAGTTTGACTTATCCTTCGAGAATAAGTCAGAGTCTGACTTGCTAACCAAGCAAAAAACGATCGGTAATGGGCCAGAAACTTTCAACTTCTTCCCACGATTTTCGCTCCACTCAGTTGAATACCTTGATTATAAATAGAGTTCCTCAGTTCATTTACTCCTCACTCTAAATTTCTGAACCATTCAGAATCTCTCTTCTCCCTTTCATTCTCTTCATCACAACTTTTTTTTGTTCTATTTTTCGAGTGGCTTATCGTGCCATCAACGACTGAATTATTTCAAGATACTACATATTATTTAAACACCATCTTAATGTGTGTTTCTTCGAATGATTAATTAGAGTGCAAGTGATAATCCTATTCATGACATAACAAGTCGTGTTAATGGCATTCACATAGAAATACTTAGGAAATTTACGTTCAGTTTAGTCCTCGCTAACTCCTCAAGAATTCTATTTTTACGTTCCATAACACCATTTTATTATGGAGTTCTAGGAGCGAAAAAGTTATATTCAATGCCATGTTTGTCACATAATTTTTGAAAGAGGTGATTTTTAAATTCTCCCCCATGATCACTTCGAATTGAAATGATTTTCAAATTCATTTTATTTTGGAATAATCTAGAAAATTCTTTAAAAGTAGGGTAGGTCTCATATTTAGTAGACAAGAACAAGACCCGACAAAATATTGAGTAATCATCTACAATAACAAAGCCATAATAATTTTCACATATGTTTTTGGTCCTTGAGGGACCAAAAAGGTCCATATAGAGAAGTTTGAGAGGTCTCGAGGTAGAAATAAGATTTTTCTATTTAAAAAAGATCCTCGTTTGCTTTCCCATTTGACAAGCTTCACATAAATGGTCTTTAGTGAACTTTATATTAGGTAGACCAGTTAGTAAATCTTTTGAGGATACTTTGTTCAATAGGTTAAAGTTAAGATGAGATGGGCGTTTATGCCACAACCAAAAGTTTTCACTCATGACAGCTAGACACTTAGTTCCAACCAAGGACACTTCATCTAAGTTTAGAATATAAGTATTATTAACCCTTAAGCCTTTACACACATTCCTTTTTTTCATCATGCACAAACAAGCAACAAGTTTTTGTAAAGGTAACTTTAAAACCAATGTCACAAAGTTAGCTTATGCTTAGAATATTATGTGTAAGGCCATCAACTAGCATTACATCAGAGATAGTAGTAGATGATGGATTACCTACACTACCTTTTCCAAGTATAACACATTTGTTATTATCTCCATATGTGATGAACCCCTTTCTATTTGGTATGAACTCAATGAAGAGGGATATGTCACCCGTTATGTGCCTTGATCATCCACTATCAAGATACCACATCTTTTCAGTAGAAGACATTCAGCCTGGAAATTTAAATAAAGGAAATAGGTACCCAATTTTTATTGGGTCCTTGAAAGTGTATGAGATCAAAGTTGCACTTAGGCGACCATTGATCAACTCCTTTAGGAACAAAAAGTTTCCTAAATTTTCATTTTCAACAATAATGGCAAGATAGGTTTTTATGAGACATGTCATTTCTATTTGAATCCTTATACATATATTTATGCTTCTTTTTAGAATGATTCAAAGGCTTTTCAACCTTATAAGAATCAATAGCAAACACAATCTTAGGTTTCAAGGCATCACCCAATTTGACTTGAAGATATTTTACTTCCTCTTATCTATTATGACAATGTTCACAACCAAACCTAGGAGGTTTTATATCGTCACTCCTGTCACTTTGAATATCTATCATAAATTTCTTAATAGCTTCGAACTTCCTTTCAGATTCTTACACTTTAGCTTCTAAATTTAAAATAACTTTTTCATGTGAATCTAACTTGTTAAAAGCTCTTAAAACTTCTCTATTAAGATCTTAAAAGGCTTTTTGTAATCGAAAATAGGATAAATCATTAATAGATTCAAGCTTACAAAGACTTACATTTTTATTTTTCTTTCTATTTTCCATGAGACAAATTCGAGCTAGGAAAATGAGCCCTTGCTTATGCTCTTCCAACTTATCAAACAAAGTTGTGAGATCAAACGACTTAAGATTATTTACCTCTTTGATAGTGGTGACCGTTGGTTGTCATTACCTACTTAAACACCTTAACACTTTGTTAGTATAAAGTTCAGTGGAACAAGATTACCTAGCGCATTTAATTGATTAATAAGTTATGTGAACCATTTTTTCATGTCCATAATGTTTTTACCTTGCTCAATACATAACAACTTAAACTTTTGACTTATTGTGTTGATCATAGCTTGTTTGACATCATTAATTCCCTCATGGGCAATATCTCATGCGTCCCACATAGCCTTTGAGGTCTCAGAATGAGAAACGCGATAAAACTTATCAACACCCAAAATGAATGTGAGAATATTTTTCGCTTTCTAATCATGTGACCATAATTTCCAGTCATTAACATTCCATTGTGCTTCTGGTTTAGGTATGCTAACACCTTCATTAGTCATGGTTATTTCATTCTGACCAGTTTGAATAGTTTCCCATATACCTTTGTCAATGGAGTTGACGTGAAAACACATAAGAGCTTTCCAATAGCCATAATTTTCACTGATGAAAATTGGTGTTCTATTGTACACTCCCTTAAGTTCGGTAGCCATTCTTCTAAAAAATAAATCTTAAGCACATAATTAACTGGAGCTCTTGATACCACTTGTTAGACGATATATTTTGATCTATATGGGTGAATAGATCACAAATTTAAAAACAAAATTTTAACCTAAATTGAATCATCTAACAGAACCTACTATTGAAAAATATGAATATGCGTAGTGTAAACCAATGGAATGATAATGAACACAAATTGGTCAACAATGCTTAATTCACAAATCAATAAAATGCAAAGCTATACATAAAGCTTATTTCCAATGAACACAAAGTAATAAAAATACTCAAGTGTAATTTATCAAACACTTTAAAAGCCAATCAAAATCAAAGTGATTATGATTATATCAACAACAAAACTTTAAAAGATAGTTGAAAAACAATTTCCAATCGAATCAATCAAAACAAAAACGAAATTGATAATTTGCAAGAACAAAAATTAAAGAGATAAAGAGCGAGACACAAAGATTTGTTTAGGCAGTTCTCCAACCGGCCTCGTTATGGGTATGTCTTATCTCAATCTGAAATCGAATTGAGATACTTGAAATTAAACTTTACTTTGCAAAAATATTTATACAAGAGATGAAAAATTCTAACCCCACAAACCATATGGTTTGTTGTTGATTCAACCACCTCCAAACTCTTGATCAAAGTTTGATTAAGTCACCAACAATGTTGCTACAATCCACATGTTCTTGACTACTTCCTTGCAAGACATCCTCATATTCAAGGTTTTCGTTCTGTCAGATTATCCCTAGAATGCACTTGTTGAACCCAAGATTCCCGAACACGATTCCCCTTCTCGCGTTATTCCCTTGCAAGGAAATCATCTTGTCTCAAGGCTTTCTCTCGATCGAATTCGTGTTAGTATGATCTTGTCCAAAATATTCAAATCCCAATGATCTTGAAGGAAAATCCCAACTTTGTTTTCTTATTTTAAACATACAAAGATCCCAACCCAATATTCTCGGTTACACCAACCTAATTGGACATTATCGACCCTAATCTAGATGATCGCCCAATAAAAAAATTATTATGTGTAGTTTGATTGTGTGTATGCATAGAAGAAAGGTTAAAGATGATGGGAAAACTTTGTAATTCTTGCTAGAAAAAGGTACATGTATGAGTATATATAGGTATGAGAAATAATGAGAAAAAAGAATGCAATTTGATGGAGTAAAAATGACAATTTTGATATGGGATATTGTATGTTTCAACCTATCAAAACAATGGGTTAGCCTATCAAGGTACTCAGGTCGGCCTATGAAGGTCTCAGGTCAGCCTATGTGAAGGTTTCGTTTTGCCCGACCCATGCGCGAATTGTATCAAAATATGTTCCGGAGATACATAAATGGAAACTTCCGGTGATATATCTCCGTAACAAATCAGTGTTGAATAAAAAAAATACGTCCATATATACATCTCCAAAAATAGAAGGGTATTTTTGAAAACATACATGATACCTAAAAACCCCAAAGGATGGTGTTCTAGACTGGCCCAACGAATAGGTATGGCCCAATCCTCTCAATTCATGTAACGGCCCAATGGCCCAAATGTCAAGGAGACCCATCATATTCCTGCTCCCCCTGGATTGGCCGCGTCTTATCGACCTCGTCTAGTCGTAGTCGACCCATCCTCCTTGTTCTTGATCTCTGCCCGACAATGGCAGGGATCACCTAGATTCGACCTGACTAGTTCATGCCCGAATGGTATTATGCCTGATGCGCCATTACCACAACCAGGATGCTCGTCTAACGGTTAGTTTCTGGAAGTTACCTATTTTTGGGGGATCCGCGATCCAGGCCCAAAAATAGGAACCGTTGGCCATGCATTGGGGGCTCTCTATATAAACCCTCTCACTTTAGAGGGTCAGGTATCAAATATTCATTCCCTGAACACTCTTACTTATACTTTCCATCTCTTGTGCCCGTTCTGAATTTGGCATCGGAGTACCTTGCAGGTAAACCTCCGATCTCCTCAGCATCCGAGCAGACCTTGGAATCCACGTCAGCAGCCATTGGAGATTCTGTCTCAAGTACGATTAGTGGCACAGTCTGTGGGAAATTTGTTGCCTCGTTTTCTCATCCTCGGTTTGTGAAAACAAAAACATCATCGTTCAATCTACTTCTCGATGGTCACCAAGAATATTCCATCAGTGCTCGCCTCGTCACTGGCATTCCCATTAAGCAACGGGAATGTGATAGAACTAACCCTCCCCTTGGAGAGCCGGATCTTTTTCTTGACAGGCGAACTGCCTCCCCATCACCTGAACCTTCCCAGCAACCTGAGATCACCGATGCAGATATCCCACTAATTTCCATCCCCGAAGGGAGGAATCAGACACTAGCGGTTCTGGTCGAAGCGATCAACAACATCAACCTCCTCCTGCTCCTCCAGGGCGAAAGTTTGGAGATTCTTGAAGAAGCAAGACACCTAAGGTCCCCCACTCCCACGAGGAGACACCGCAGGTCCCGTTCAAGATCGCCCAGGCAGATGAAGGACCACCATCAGCCCGAGGCCTCTGGATGCATCAAGAAGAGGACCCATTCGTCTCCTCGATGAAATAAGTTCCCGCAAACAAAGAAGACCCAACAAACCCTCCAACTGGGAGTGCGACCCTCACAAGAAGGAGCGAGAAACCACTTGAAATCTCCTCTACGCATGCATAAGAACGATCATTGTCGCTCTGTCTCCCTGTTCTCAAGCGACGAGGACGAACCCCGTGGCCCCTTTCAGAGGAGATCATGTCCATGAGGCTCCCAAAAGGGATTGAGAAGCCCCCACCACTGGGAACGTATGATGGGACCACGGACCCGGACGAGCACATCAAAAATATCGACGCTCTGTTAACTACAGAAGTGTCCAGGGAGCTATCAAGTGTCGCCTCTTCCCCATGACCTTGAGAAAGGGGGCGATGGCTTGATACAAAATCCTCCCTCACGAATCTATTACCTCATAGAGGCAGCTAGGGAGAACATTCTCTCAACACTTCACTGCCTCGTGACGCCATCCCAAAACCGAAGCATATCTGGAGGCAATTATTCAGGGGAAGGATGAGCCCCTCCGAGCGTACATCGATAGGTTTAACAAAGAAGCTGTCTAGGTCTCGACCATGGACGATATGAAAAAATACCTTTTGGAACAAGGACTCCTCCCCAGAGTGATTTCAGAAGAGTCGTGGGAATCAAAACACCGGCCACGCTTGACGCTTTACTCCTCAAAGCACATGCATACATACAGTACGATGAGAAAGAAGCAGCGAGCACCGCCTGTGACACCCGGCGTAATGAAGACGTTAAACCTTCCAAGCATGATGACTCCTCAACATCCCGTCGGGGAAGTGACAAAAGAAAGGAATATCATTCCCGTGAACCGCGAGAGCACAAGGGTCTCCATGAAGGAGCACCAAATGCTAGCATTCCTTTACTAGTTTGCGCGCAGATGGAAAATTTCGATGTTCGTAGGATCCTTGTAGATCAAGGAAGCTTTGTCGACATAATGTACTCCCAGTTGTTCGCGACCCTTCAACTGAACGAGACGCATTTGACTCCATATGTAGGCTCAGATCTCCAAAGGTTCAATGAGACGGTTTCCAGACCATGGGGTTACATTGACCTGATCGTCACATTTGGTGCTAGGGATACCGCGAGATCCATCAAGGTGAAATTTCTTGTGATAGATTGCTCGTCCCTATACCAGTGCATCTTATGACAACCCACCCTGGTCGAGCTCATTGCAGTACCTTCCACGGTGCACCTAAATATGAAGTACTACACATCGTCAAGACAGGTCGCCACCCTCCACGGGGACATAGAAGCTGCTCGTAGATGCTATGAGGCCGCTTCCAAAGGCCCACACGCCATCGCCGCCAAGCCTAAGCCAGTCAAAGTCGTCCTCCCTCACACTTCCGAAGAGCCAAAGGTGCTACCCTGCGTGGATTCCATAGATCTCAATAGCAGATTCACCGATGAAGAAGAGAAAAAGCAGTTGGTCAAGAAGAATTTTCTGAAGAGACCTATCTGCCCACAAACTATGGAAAATATTTCTTATTCACTCTACAACTGCAGAATTCTGTGAATACAATGTGTTGGAATGATTACAAAATAAGTGTTACTCCCTATTTATAGATTTAGGTTAGTTTTCTCCCAAAGCTAAAAGCCCAAAACTACAAAAGCCCAAAATACCTATTTTGGAACTAAATCAAATATACCTATTTTTTATCTAAATAAAATCTATCTATTTTTTATTTAAATCAATCTAAATCAAATCTGACACAAAGAATTACATTTTCAATGCACCACCTAATTCACTATGTCCAAGTTTTCTACATTCACCATAGACCTTAGCTTCATGAATTGAACTCCCTTCATCATGATATCTACAATCTAATTCTCAGTTCTACAGTGTTCCAAGTTCATCTTCCCATCTGCTACTTGATCTCGAAGATAATGGTACCTCATTTTGATGTTCTTGCTTCTACCATGCACTATCTTCTTATTCCAAGCTCTCAGAGCTTGCTTAAGTCCATACAAGGCTTTATGCAGCTTGAACACCTTTCTTTCTTCGCCTTGTTTCACAAACCCAGCTGGTTATGCAACATAAACTTCTTCATCTAAGGGGAAATTGAGGAATGCATATTTCACATCCATCTGACACTTGTGTAAATTTCTCATGTTCACTAGACCAACAACCAACCTGATTGTTTCGATCCAAGCAACATGTGCAAAAAGTTCATCAAAGTCGATCCCTTTATTTTGAAGAAATCCTTTCGCCATAAGTCTCGCCTTGTGTCGAGTTACTTTCCCTCTTGGATTCATCATCACCTTGTATACCCAATTCATATCAACTGCCTTCTTGCCTTGAGGTAATTCGACAAGTGACCAAGTGTTGTTGACTTCGATTAACTTCATCTCCTTATTCATTGCTTTCACCCACTTCAAATCTTTCAATGCCTCAATTGTATTGATAGGTTGGACATCTACATAGAAAACATAATATACCAGCTTACATTCTTCATCGACTACATCATCTGATGTATTCAAATATTCTTGCAAACTTGTAGGCATGTGTCTTGTTCTTTGAGGTCTGCTTGGGCTTACTTCACATCTAACTTCTTCTTGTCGAACATCTCTTTCGACTTCACTAGCTGGTTTTTCACATAAGATTCAAACTGAATCTTTCTTGACATTTTCAGTCCAATCCCACTCTTTAAGATCATTTATGATCACGTCCCTACTGATCACAACTTGCTTGTTCATTGGGTCGAACAACTTGTAACCTCCAGTCGAATGATATCCTATCAGAATCATTTGACTAGACATGTCATCAAGCTTTCTTCTCAACTGATTTGGCACATGTCAATGTGTTATAAATCCAAATACCTTCAAATGACTCACGCTAAGTTTGAAACCAGACCAACATTCTCCTGGTGTGACTCCTTCTAGCTTCTTCATCGGACATCTTTTCAGAATATATGTTGCAGTCGGCACAACTTCTCCTTAGAATTCTTTGGCTAAATGCTTTTCTTTCAACATACTTCTCACTATATTCATGATGGTTCGATTCTTCCTCTCTGCAATTCCATTCTACTGTGGAGTGTAGGGTGGAACAACCTCATGCATAATCCATTCTTTCACACATAATGCATCGAAATCTTTCGACACATATTCTCCACCATCATCGGTCCTCAAAATCTTTAGCTTTCGACCACTTTGTCTTTCGACTATAGATTTAAACCTGGTAAATACCTCGATCACTTCACTTTTCTTTTTGATCAGGTAATAAGTCCATAGTTTTTTACTGAAATCATCTATGAAACTGACAAAGAATTTTTTTACCTCCAATCGAATCCACCTGGATATGACCACATACATCAGAGTATATGACTTCAAGAATTGCCTTCGACCTGCTTCATGCATCCTTGATGAAGTTATTCTTGTGTCTTTTCGCCAAAACACATTCTTCACACACTTCGTTTGGGATGTCGATTTTTGGAAATCCCGAAACCTTATTTCTTCTCTTTAAATCTCTGATGTCTTTGAAATTGAGATGGCCAAGTCTATAATGCCACATCCATTCATCTTTGCTAGCTGCAGTTGCAAGGCACTTTTGCTCCATCACATTAAGTTCGATATTGAAGGTTCTATTTTGATACATTGGAACCTACAAGATCAACCTATCACCTACGTCGAGAACTTTCATCATCTTGTCTTCGATCAAAACCTTGTAGTTTTTTTGACCAACTGCCCTATACTAAGCAAAATGATCTTCGTGCCTAGTATGTACAACACATTGGAAATTACTGACCTCTTGCCATCTTTCCTCATAATCAGAACGTCACAAATACCTTCAACTGCTAGAGTATTGTCATTTGCAAATTTCACCATGTTCTTCATCGAGGGCTTCATGTTGATGAACCAATTTTTCCTACCAATCATGTGTGATGAGCATCCTGAGTCCAAGTACCATTGGTCCTAGAATCTCTCTTCATCTCTCGTTGTAACCATCAACAACATTTCTTCTTCTTCATGTTTTGCTAGCTTAGCGTCACTTTCTTGATTCTTCTGTTTTTCAGGACAATCACTGAAATAGTGATCATACTTCTGACAATTCTAACACTGAATGTGACTCTTGTCAATTTTTTGACCACCACCTCTTCCACTACCTACAACATTACCTCTTTGGTTGCCTTGGCTCCAAGGTTTTCTTTGATTCGATCAGCTCATTCTTGTTGATTCCGACCATTCGAATTGTTGTAGACTCCTCTGCCTTTGTTGTCAATCCACTTTCCTCTTCCTTTCTTATCTCTTGTTGATTGAGCCTGCAGAGCCACATCACTTTTCGACTTGCCTGTAGCTCTTTCATTAGTTCTCTGTTCATGAGATTCAAGCATCCATTGAAGTTGTTCCTTTGTCAATCTTGACAAATCTTTCGACTCTTTTATGGCTACTACCACGTGGTCGAACTTTGGAGCCAACAATCTCAAAATCTTTGAGACAACTGCTTTGGTCGTCAGTGCTTCTGTACATATTTTGATTTGATTCACAAGTTCCGTAACTCTTGTGAAGAAATCTGTTATGCTTTCCCTTTCTTCTGTCTGAAGCAATTCATAGGTTCTCTTGTGAGTTTGTAACCTCGCCTTTTTCACCTTCTCTGCACCTCCAAATGACTTCTCCAAAATTTCTCATGTATCTTTCGCGGATTCAACATTACTAACTTTTTCAAAGTTATCTGGATCAATACATTGACGGATTATAAAGAGAGCCTTATAATATTTCTTCTTCAATTCTTTGTGTTCAGCCTTTTCTTGATCTGTTGCGTTTTCCACAAGAGTTGTTACTCATTCCTTCACAAGATCCCAAAGATATTTATAACAAAAAACAATATTTATCTGCGTGCACCAACTCTTATAATTATCTTTCTTGAGAATTGGAAGGTTTTTCGGAAAATGTTTGTTCCGATGATTCATCGTCATCATGATTCTTGCCCTGAATCGCTAAAACCAAGCTCTGATACCAGATGTTGGAAATCCCTGAAAATTTATGGAGAATTTCAATCAATCTTGATGAACAAGATTCTTGCACATCGGAAATTAAAAGAAGAATTGAGAAGAGAAATATTAGGGTTTAAGGATGAAGAAGAAGAATTTTCTGCAGAGACCTCTTTGCCCACAAACTGTGAAAAATATTTTTCATTCACTCTACAACTTCAGAATTTTGTGAATACAATGTGTTGGAATGATTTCAAAATAAGGGTTACTCTCTATTTAAAGATTTAGGTTAGCTTGCTTTCCAAGCTAAAAACGCAAAACTATAAAAGCCCAAAGTACCTATTTTGGAACTAAATCAAATCTATTTATTTTAGATCTAAATCAAATCTATTTATTTTAGATTTAAATCAAATTTAAATCAATCTGACACAAGGAATTACACTTTCTACAAAATGTCCATATATACATCTTCTTCTAGATCACCATTAAGAAAGGCATTTTTAATATCTAACTGATGTAGAGGCCAATCCAGGTTAGCAATAAGAGCCAAAATAGAATTCTGACAGTATTCAATTTTGCAACAGGAGAAAATGTTTATGAATAATCTATACCATTGGTCTGAGTAAAGCCTTTAGCCATCACTCGAGCATTGTACCTTTCAATTGATCCATCTGAATAATATTTCACAGTAAAAACTCATTTGCACCCAACTGTCTTCTTGCCATATGGTAGTGACGTAACACTCCAAGTTCTTTTCAAGAGCTTTCATCTCCTCAAGTACAGTTTCCCTCCACTTTGGAATTTCTAGAGCAACCTGTACACTTTTTGGAATTTATACACTAGACAATTTTGAGGTGAAAGTAGACATACATGAAGACAAATTTGAATATGATATAAAATTGGACATGGGGTGTTTAATGCAATATCTGACAGGTTTTCTAATGGCGACATGATCATCTATATCAAGATACACAATATGACTCTCACAAACAAAGATTGACTTACCTTTCCTTTTGTTGTTATTCGTCATAGGAAGCTAAACAGGTATGTGAAACGGGTCGGGTAAGAAAACGGGTATGTGAAAAACTTTACAGGAACGCCTAACCCAGTGCTCTTGATAGCATATTGAAAGAAATAGGTAAAAAATGTTGTGTCTTATTCCTCAACCATAGACTGGTTTATATAGTGATGATATAATTATTACATTGATTTTCTCCTTTGTGGAGAATAAAGAAAAATTAGGGTAGTATTAAAGACAATAATAAAATCGGAAATAAAACCGGAAAAATTAGGGTAGTATTAAAAAAACATATTAACAGAGTAAATTGAAGGAAAAAAAGAGAAGGTTGAAATTAATCTTGTTCATAATACTCACCAACGGCCGTCATGAACCAAAACCAAAGAAGAATCTATCACCGAAAAACACAAGTATCGTTGTTTGTATTTCAGCTCCAACCACCATCACCCCACGAAAACGCAGATCTGCCAACGAAATGCAATGAGATGATAGATTCAAAGACAAAAAGATGAAGAAAGTTGAAATAATGAAAATGAAATGCAGTTTATGGTTCTAAGCAAATAGAGAAAAAAATGAAGAAAGTTGAGAGGGTTAGATGTGATGTGTTTAGAGAGAGAGAGAGAGAGATAATAATACAAAATGATCCACCTATTTTGAAAAGAAAAGAGGGAGAGAGAGGGGGAGAGAAAAGCTATAAGAGAGAGAAATAATAATACAAAATGATCCACCTATTTTGAAAAGAAAAAAAAAGACGTATAAGCATAAGAAGGCATATTGCTCTGATCCACCCTCCAAATAGTAACTTTGGACCAATAAAAGAAAAGAGTAATATTGACTTTTCCATAACAATTTGCTTTCTTATATGGTTGAAATTAATCTTGTTCATAATACTCACCAACGGCCGCCATGAACCAAAACCAAAGAAGAATCTATCACCGAAAAACACAAGTATCGTCGTTTGTATTTCAGCTCCAACCACCATCACCCCACGAAAACGCAGATCTGCCAACGAAATGCAATGAGATGATAGATTCAAAGATAAAAAGATGAAGAAAGTTGAAATAATGAAAATGAAATGCAGTCTATGGTTCTGAGCAAATAGAGAAACAAATGAAGAAAGTTGATAGGGTTAGATGTGATGTATATAGAGAGAGATTGAGAGAATAATACAAAATGATCCACCTATTTTAAAAAGAAAAAAAAAAGAGAGAGAAGATATAAGAGAGAGAAATAATAATACAAAATGACCCAAGGAAAAAAAAAACGTATAAGAAGGCATATTGCTCTGATCCACCCTCCAAATAGTAACTTTGGACCAATAAAAAAAGGGTAATATTGACTTTTCCATACCAGTTTGCTTTCTTATATGGCTGATATCTATTAGAAACTCAAATATCATCCAAGACACAAAATTAGACCAAAATTCAAAGTATGGAAGCATACTAAAAGATATTAAAAAGAGCTAGAAAGTTGCATAAATGTAAATATAGATTTTTCTTATAAAACAAAAGAAAATTCATAGATGACATGCTATTCCAATTATTATTCAATTAAAGGCAGTACTGAAAAATCTATTAACAACATTTTCACACAAGATTTGCAACACAATGTTATGCGTTGGACCTACACATCTTGGTGTCTTATACTGACTAACAGCAGTTCCTAATCCAAGATAATGATCAAGAATCTTCTGAAACGTTCCTCTTCTAACAACTCGAAGTTCCAACGCTCCAATGGCATTAACTTTGCGCGAACTAGTGTAGCCTGCATCAATAAAAGACTTGTCCAAACAGTTGCAACATTCAGACAACACTCGTTCACTTGCTTCGCCGCTGATTTCCCAGAAGATCACGTAGTGTCCTGGTTCTGTGGATAAATCAACATGGCTTGTGAACTCAACAACTTCTAGTTTCTCTTGTACTAATAACTTTGCTGCGGCTTCCACAGCTAACTGTAAATCTTTCTCCGTGTTCTTGTCGATGTTAATGTTTAGAAGAAGAGTACTCCGACGAATAAACTTGAGTTCTGGAGTTGAGTTATGGAATCCAATAACCTTTACCACATCTCCTAACCTATATCTGTATAAGCCTGAAATATAGCCACCAAATTTATATGATTATCACTATTATTAGTTAAGAAAATGGAAATTATCTGTGATTTTTAAGAATCTTAGACGGTAAAGTTGTGTACACTTTTAATGATCTACATTCTCTAGAGTAAATACATAGCTATAAGCTCAGCTAACATATCACTATATAAGTAATGTTAATGTCAAAAAAAATTTGTTGCCTTTATACCAAATTAAGAAAAGTACTTTGGCACATGTGAGGTATGTAAGTAATTAACAAGTTTTATTTTCAGTTTTCCACATGTGAAAGTTGTATGTAAGTTGTTTTATATGTGAAAGCAACATTTTTCTTCCAATATGAATGAAGAAAAATAGTATAGGTGGTCCTTAGTAATTTATGATGCAGACACTAATGTACCTCCTCCGTTCGTTTTTATTTTCCGTTTTGTATTTATCATTATCAAAGGTCAAGATAACGACACTAGACACAACTTTGACAATCTCAAACATCAGACACCACCAGACACGTCTTTGTTCAGAGGTGTCACACATCAGACACCAAACATGTTTTTGGTCATAGATGTTGATGGTAATATGACAGCTAATGAGGAATCTAAGTAACAAGTAGTTACCTGAGAAAGTGGTCATAACAATTTCATACTCTTCACCAACTTTCACCTCAGTGAGTCCAACTGGCTGAGGATCAACACAAGAAAAAGTATCTTCATTCTCAAGCTGTGAAAGAGGAATGAACTCAAAATAAGCAATTTGAGGAAGCACAGCATAAGTTGCCAATTCAGGTGGAAGTTTTGGATTCACATTTGCAGCTATCCATCCTTCAGAAGCTCCATAATCAGCAGTCAGCAAAGGTATCACACCTGCATAGTGTCTCAGTTTTTCCAAATATGGTTCCATCGAACCTGTCATGATTCCATAAATGTACTTTGCATTCGGAAAAAGCTCTGGTATCAAACCATACCAGTTGCTTAATCCCGAACACTTTTTATGGATTATGTTTGCTAATTCTGGATTCGGTTTCAGCAATTTCGACATAGCTGTACGAATGGACGGAACCGTGACTCTGCTAGTAAGAACACCTTCTCTTATATCATTACAAAGCTCTTCCCAAACTTGTTCAAAGGCTCTGAAAGCATGAACAATGCTATGCGCAAATGTTGAAGATACTAACTGAACTTCTTCTCGGAAAATTAGGCCGCATAATAGATGACAGTATAATGATTGGAAAAAATCACCGCCGAATATCACTTCATCCGGACTGCAACATTGGGATTGAAGGGCTTTCATTGTAGGTTTGTAAGATGGATTGCGGAACACGTTTGTTGTAGCAGTTGTTGCTATGAGTCCCCCTTTTGTTTTGAACTGTTTGCTACCATATATAAAGTTTAAAGCCTTTCCATTTCTTATAGGAAATTCTCTGCATAAAGGAATTGTGTCAAAAATCATGGTATGAGACAATCTCTAACACGGATACACCATAGGACACAGATGCGTCCAAACAGCTAAAGTAAAGAATATAAGATCCTTATATTGTTACATATATGATAGTATTTGACCTTCATTTATCTATCAAATTTAGTGTTTTAACCCTAATGTTTGGCATATCTTTAACCGCTTAGATGTGTTTGAAATTTGTCCAAAAATATATATATATAAGGTGTGTCAAAGCAAAGAAAAAATAAATTCGAGACACTTGTAAAAATCGTCCTACATGTGTCGTATGACTAACATACAAGTTTCAATTATCAACTTAAAAGAGTGTCGAAACAAATAAAAAATCATTTTTCTGAGACACTTATCCGAATGTTCCTACATGTGTGATATATGAATGTCAGACATTGTAGTATATGTTCCTACATGTGTGATATGGATGCCAAACATCAACATGTGACAGACATCAACGCATATCGGATATCGCGACATGCCTACTCGTAGAGATGTATGTTGGTAGGCTATGATTGGAGAACAATAAAAATAGTTCTGTATTCAATTTGTGTATAATTTTGTGGCAAAACAAAATATCTATTCAAGAAACAAATACTATAAATGAAATGAAAATAACTACCTGTTCCTAAAAGCAAAAGAGGTTTTATATATCTGCATTGTGGATTCAAACAATTCATCATTCCATGGTATATACTTTGGCTTCCCCTGAGTAGTACCAGAACTGCAAAACCAAGGTTCATCAGAAAACCAAAAAATTTCAAGTTCATGGAATCTACGAAGCTCGGACACGCCGAAATGAATATGACTCTGCCACTGACACAGACACAAAAATATCGGTGGTGCATGTGTCTAATACCAACACAACACAAACACAAACACAAACACATATTCTTTTAGAGGTATCCGTGCTACATAGACTAAAATATGAAAGAAGAAGAAAAAAAACACCTTAAAGACATAGTAGTAATGGATTTTCCAGTGAGAATAGGAGAATCATCATCACCCTCGAGAATTCTATAGATAAAAGGTTCCAAGTCTTTATGAGTAGCAAGTGGAACACAAGCCTTGAAACTCTGAGGATCAGTTCTTCCATCAAGACCCAAATTCTGCAAATATTCAGCTGATGAATTAACCTCTAAAATCCTTCTCAGTGTTTCCTTCTGAACCCTTTCTGCATCCTTAGTCATTGACTCAAATTCTTCTATAACTTTCTCCATGTTAATCACTTCCACTTTCTCTAACATTCTCACAAACCTTCCACACAGTTTTTTTAGCTATCTTAGTGAAAACAAAAGTGTCACAAAAATTAACATTTTCATAAAAAATAATTGAAGATTAGTCAATTCTTGACAGAGAGGATACACCAAAAACTGAAATTTATTTTTTCCTAAAAAACAAACAAAAATTTCAATACATTGTACCATGGTAGTAAAAAGTGAGATAAATGCTAACATAATATACACACTCATTCATTTTCTTTGAATAGTTAAGAGTCCTGTAAACAAAGGCAAATGCACGTGCTACACTCATAAAGAACCTTTGAGATAAAAACACCAAAAAAAGAAAATTATTTTTTCCTTAAAGTAATTATTATATTTTTGAAAAATCAAAGGAACATTATTAACTAAATTAGGCTTAGTAGAAATCATTCACAAAATAAATTCTATATCTTTTATTTTTTTTCTTTTTTATTATTTTCCTTACTATGGCAATTGTTATGTAAGTCAACTCACTTTTCTGTTTACAAGAATCAAGTACTCTTGAATATGAAAATTTTCTATAAAACCAAATCAATATGATTTAGTATGAAAATACTATCAATATTATAAAAAAGTTATATTTTTATATTTATTAATTAAAAAATAAATTTAGTCGTGCATTAATTATTTAATAAATAAATTAAAATATTTTTGTTATAATAAATAATAGGGAGAAGTGAATAGAAATTAATTTGTACTATAAAAAGTGACATAGAATAAATTCTGTTGATCTAAAATTTATAAGCAAAGGTGTGAAAGAAAGAAAAAAAACAGAAGTAAAAAGGCAGAGAATTTTACCTAAAGTTGATATAGTATGTGGTGTGGCAGAGAATCTTGATGAAATTATGTGCAGAGAAATGGATGATGAGAGTTGAAAGCAATTAGGAGGTAGAGAAATAGTGGTTGCATCAGAGGATTAGGTAGAATTGGCACATAGGAGTAGCTAGTAGTAGTAACAGAGTGAAGAAAAAAATGATGGATTTGGTTGAAGATTCGTTCTTGGGAGATGGAATAATCAAAGATATGTGGAGTAGTTGGATTTATGGTTTATTGTCTCATGATTTTTGTGTTTCGAATACCGATAATACCCTTCTTGTCTTGCGACATTTACGAGGGAATATTGTGTTTCTTGTTTTGTTTTTTCTGGGGGACATCCCTGTCCTTTTGTTTTACTAGACTAACTTAATGCCTTTACCGTTCATTTTATGTTATCATAATACTCTCATTATTTTATATATCAAATTATATATCTGAATAATTAACTAAAAAGAGTGTATAAATTTTTTAAAAAGAGACCAGAAAATTGATAGAGAAGAAATGCAATAGAATTCCGACGCGATTGTACCACAAGGTAGAAGTGAATTTGTAAGATTTGTATTTTAATATTTAGATTTATGAGATTCATATCACCCTAGAAGAGTCTTACACCTTTTTTCATACAAAACTTTGAATGATATCATTCTAATACCAGAATGATAATTTTTATTATACGTAAGTTCAATCAATGGTAAAAATCGTTACAAACACTTTCTTGCTCTAAGATACAAGCCTTCAATAAGTTTTCTAGAGAATGGATAGTCATTTCGGTCTAACAATCGATTTGTAGATGATAGACAGAACTGAACCTCAACTTAGTACCTAGAATCTCCAGTAAACTCTCTTTAAACCTGGATGTGAATCTCAGGTCTCTGTCAAGCACAATACTTGATGGAATGCGATGAAGCTTCACGATCACAACAATATAAATCTCAATCAGCTTATGCAATGAAAAATTGATCTTAATGAAGGTGCGCAAAACACAAGGAAGGGGTGTTGGAATTGGGTTTTGTTTGACAATTAAAATTAACTTCTAATGACACGTTTAATTTATCCTGGTTCGTTTGAACTCAAGCTACATCCAGTCCACCCGCCAAGGTGATTTTGCCTCTACTGAGGTCTTAATCAACTATTCAATAAGAATACACACAAATACCTATAGTCAATGTCCTCTTGAGTCTTCTGACTAAACTTAGTCACTCAAGGAATAAAAAGACTATTACAATATATAATAAAGAAGTAACTTAGAATGCTTCTTGATAAGCAAGGATCACTAAGTGAAAGTTACAATAGTAAGCACAAGATGATTCAATCTGTTTGCGTGAATGTATTGAGATGTGTGTCTTTGAAATCTTCAAATGAAATCCTTTATATAGTACTTGAAGAATGTAGCCGTTGGAGACATCTTTGAGTTAAATTAGGATAGACTTTAATACCATAAATTCCTTCCATAAGTAGAGATACTTGTCTTTGTTCATTAATTAAAATATCCTTTAATTAATGTCTTTAATAAGGATACCAACATCTTCTAAGCGGAGATCAGAGATAATAAATATAAGATGCGCAGCCAATAAATATGTTATTTAATGCTGGATTCTCCTTTGAGAGTATCTTCTGTATGTGACTAAATGAATCTTCTAAGCACGTACGGTTTGCTTAAATAAACTTGTCTTCTACACAATAATAAATGTATTCATTAAAACTTCTATTATAAAAAGCTTTGTTATCATCAAAACACTTAGAGGTTCAGAACCATAATTGTTCTAACAATCTCCCCCTTTTTGATGATGACAAAACATTTAAATAAAGGAAATAGAGTTTAATAAGATTGAGTGAACTCCCTTTGATTTAGAAGAGAATTCTTCAGATGTTCCATGATTCTTAGCTCCCCCTGAGTTGATTACTTGACCTGTTTCTTTTCTATGATAACAACTCAAATAGTTTTATTAGAATTATATGTAAGAGGCAAATTATGGTAAACTGCTATGAATCAGAATCATTTACTTTTCTCCCCCTTTTTGTCATAATCAAAAAGAATTAAAGCACTTGACAAAAAACAGATAATAACCAATATAGTAAAATTATATTTAAAACAAAAACCAGTAGAAGTTTAGAGAGTCATTCAGAAGCAGAAGATAAAACAGAGGAACAGCTAAGGTAGAAGATAAGCAAAAAGAAGAAAAAAAATTTAGGAGTTCATCTTAGTAACTAAGGTCTCCAACAAAGATTTGATTTCTGATGATGATTCCACTTGCTTGCCAAGCAATGTCTTCATTTCAGCAGTGGTTTCGTCTTGCTTATCCAGACGTTGTTTCACCAGCTGATTCTCCTTCTTCAGCTCTTGTAGAGTTTGCAGAACAAAATCTGTAGCCAGAGGTTCTTCAACTTCTGGGGCAGCTTGAGTATCAGGTTCATCAACATGCTCTTCTTCAGAAGATACCAAGACCATTTGAAGTGCTGAGAGTTCATCCAGAGGTTCTGACTCTGTCCAGGGCTTGTTATCCAGCAGAAGAGGTTTAGCCTGTTCAACATTTGAGACGACTGCTTGAAGGTACTCACAGAAGTTCTGGTGAGCAACATCATAGCAGATGTCCTTAAGTCTTTTGGACTCAGCATTAAACCACTTTCTGAGGGTAGCCCACAGAAAATCAGAAGCAGCTGGATTTGTAAGCTCTGAGCATGCAGACTTCAGATCCTCTAACTTTAATTTCAAGCCTGTTTCGAAAGCAAGAAGTAAAGCAGAAATGTCTGTTCTGGATGGTTTTGGTTTTGGTATGGGTATTGCTGTTTTGTTTGATACAAAGGACAGTTTTTGTAGTGCTTCAAAATCAACAGATGTTCTGAGAGGATTTTCAGTTTCAGTTTCTTCTGGGCTGTCAGGAATGTTTATGAATATAGGTGAGTTTGGTGGTGTAGATATATAAGAGGATAGTGATCTTTCTCTTATGGGGGATAGTCTAGGTGCATGTTCAGGAGATGGAAGTTGGACAGATTCAGAGTCTTGAAACTGTTCAAGATCTGATAGGGCATGTTGCAAAGCAGTTTGTGTTTCAGTTGTTGGAGAGCGATCAATGTCAGATAGTGGGGTATTATCAATTGGTATGTCAAAATCAGAAATAGTTTGTGGTTGATGAGTTTCAGCTTCTGGTGGATATAGAGATGAGAGGATGGATGCGACAGCAGCAGTTGCAGGGATTTCAGTTTGAATAGGAATAACAGATTGAGGTGGTTCAGAGGAAAGGATTTGTGCAGAAGGAATATCAACAGAGGATAGTTGGCTAGAAGGTAAGTTGCTAGAAGGTAATTCAGACACTTCTACATTAACTGCTTCTACTACAGAAATGAATTCAGAGTTAGAGGCAGAAGTTTTACCTGATGTTCTAGATGATTTTGGCATCTTCTGAGAAGGTCCTTCAGCAGTCCTCCTCTTCTTGAGTCTTACAGAGGCAGCGTCTGGGGCTTTCTGTTTGAGTTCAGTAGGCTTGAACTGGGGGTCCACACCATGTTGCTTGCAGATATCCAGGTAGTTAACTACAACATCTGGAGGTGTGTCAGAAGAGAAGAGAGGGAAGTTTTCCAATGGGATCCTTCTGGTGATGATTACTTCTCTAGAATGAAGAACAGGTTCTTGCTGAATAGAAGTAATGAACTTCATCTTTTTCAAGTTCTTTGCATTCAGAGGTTTTCCAACATCTGTTTCTAGAAGATCAGTTTGCTTCAACTCTGCTAGAAAGTCTACTAGCTTGTTTTGGCAAAGGATGTCAGAAATAATACGTCCAAAAGGAATCCAATCCCTTTTGGTCTTTTCACCATCTCTTGTTTCCTTCACACTGGCTCTCAGATTCTGGAATAGAGTGTGTGCAAGGTTGATCTTTCTCTTTTTGGCAATGAAGTAGAGAAGAAATTGTTGGTCCAGGTTGATGTAATCTGGAGAGTTGGTAGGTTTCCTGTGACAGATTGTCCCAAGAATAATTTTGGCCCAAATACGGAGAGGGGTCTTCAAGTCTTTGATTTTGTTGGAGGGTTTGCCAGAGGTAAAAATTGCCTTTGCTATCACAGTAGTATCAGATACTTTGTCCATGTCACTGCACTTGATGCCATTTCCATCAGCTTCAATAAGTTTAGCAAGATGGTCTTCAGAAATAACCACCCTTTTTCCAAGCACGTAAGAGGTAACATGTGCGTTGGTTGCTGTTGCATAAACCCAGAATTCTTTAACCAGTTTTGGAAAGACTGGTCCCATTAACCGGTCAAAATATTTTTCCCAGCCCTGAGCTTCAACATACGGGTAGAGATCAAAACCATTTTCCTTCAAACTGTTGAAATCCACAAATAACTCACACAGCACTTCCAATTTGTCAGACGGAGTTGAGAGAGTCTTCATGGGCTCAACATAGAACACATCAGAAAAATCTTTGCGTTGATGAGAAGATGAAGCCATTTAGTTACTAAGATGATATTTGAAGGTTTAGGGTTTTTGGAAAAAAAAAATTAGAGAGAACGCAAGAGTGAGGGTAAGAAAATTCAGTAAGAATGAAATACGGGTAAAAAATGAAAGAGAGAGAGACACTTGACATATATAGAGAAATAAAGCATTTAATTAGTTGAGAAATTAGTGGGAAAATTTAAGTTTAAAAACATAATGATTGAATGCAATAAATGCGCTGACATAGGGTAAGGCGTAAAAGATTCTGGAACAGTTACCCAAGAGATTTTTGCCTTTTTGGTGTCAAGTTTAGCCGTATCAGATTCCAGAATACCAACAGTTGTCCTTCTGAAGCGAACAGTTACCAAAGCATGTTCTGTCACTTTTTAGAATTTGGACACTTGTTTTAATTCTGATGGAAATCCTTAGAGCCTTGTTGACAATTTTTTTTGATTTGAAGATCTGCAAGTTAATCCTTTGAACATAAGTTCTAAGAATGAAACAGTTAGAGCATAGCATCTTCTGAGATGACCATATAGAGGATAAATATCAGAACTTCTAAGTGATAACCACATATAATTAAAGCATTTTCATTCTGGACATAATTTCATGCTAAGGTTAGTTAGTATGAAATTAAATCTATCTTCAGGAAGGGGTTTTGTGAAAATATCAGCCCATTGGTGATTTGTGTCTATAAATTTTAACATTAAAATTCCCTTCTGAGTATAGTCCATAATGAAGTGATGTTTAACTTCTATGTGTTTAGCTCTAGAATGTAAAATTGGATTTTTAGAGAGACAAATAGCAGAAGTATTGTCACAGAGGATGGGAATGTTACTCTCATAGATATTGAAGTCCTCAAGCTGATTTTTCATCCAGAGCATCTGAGTACTGCATCCAGCTGCTGCAATGTATTCAGCTTCTGCAGTTGATAATGCTATGGTTGACTGTCTTTTGCTAGACCAAGAGATTAGATTGTCTCCCAGAAATTGACAACTTCCAGAGGTACTTTTTCTTTCTGTTCTGTCTCCAGCAAAATCAGCGTCACAATATCCTACAAGTTTATACTCTTCTGATCTTCTGTAGTACAGACCAAGATTAGTAGTACCTTTCAGATATCTAAAGATTCTCTTAACTGCTGTTGAGTGAGTTTCTATAGGATCTGATTGGAATCTAGCGCATAAACATACACTGTATAGAATATCTGGTCTAGAAGCAGTTAGATAAAGGAGAGATCCAATCATACCTCTGTAGAGCTTCTGATCTACTTTCTTACTTACCTCTTCTTTCTCCAAAATACAAGTAGGATGCATATGAGTTTTAGATATAGTGCTTTCTGATAAATCAAATTTCTTCAGAAGTTCTTTTACATATTTGCTTTGATGGATATATGTTCCTTCTGATGTTTGATTTATTTGAATTCCCAGAAAGAACTTTAGTTCTCCCATCATGCTCATTTCAAATTCTGCCTGCATAGATTTAGCAAATTCCTTTCCCAAGGCACTTTTAGTAGAACCAAAAATTATATCATCTACATAAATTTGACATATCAGAAGATCATTTTTAATGTTTTTACTGAAAAGAGTTGTATCCACTTTCCCTCTGATGAAGTTATTTTCCAGAAGAAAATTACTTAGTCTTTCATACCAAGCTCTGGGCGCTTGTTTTAAACCATATAATGATTTTTTGAGTTTGAAAACATGTTCTGGAAATTTTGTATTTTCAAAACCAGGGGGTTGGTGTACGTACACTTCTTCATCAATATAACCATTTAAAAATGCACTTTTGACATCTATTTGATATAGAATAATATTATGATTTACAGCAAATGATATTAGAAGTCTGATTGATTCTAACCTGGCGACTGGTGCATAGGTTTCTGTATAGTCAATTCCTTCTTGTTGACTATAACCTTGTGCAACCAGTCTTGCTTTGTTTCTGACAACTTCTCCTTGCTCATTTAGCTTGTTTCTGAATACCCACTTGGTGCCTATGATGTTGAATCCTCTGGGCCTAGGAACTAGATCCCACACATCATTTCTGGTGAATTGATTTAGTTCTTCTTGCATAGCCAGAATCCAATCATTTTCTGAGAGAGCTTCTTCTACGGAAGTTGGTTCAATCAGAGAAACAAGTCACATTAAGGTCTCTTCAGAGTTTTTGAATGAAGATCTTGTTCTGATTGGTTCATCTTTCTTTCCCAAGATTTTATCTTCTGGGTGATTAATATTGCTTCTGGATAGTTTCTTCTGGATGGGTTCTTCAGATGTTGTTGGAGAAATTGTATTGTTTTGGTCTTTAGATGATTGATCCTTAGAAGTTCTGTTTGTAGAGATTTCTACTTCTATATCTGCAGAAAATTCATTCTGCTTTGGTTTTTCAGAACCAAGCTTATCATCAAATCTGACATGAATAGATTCTATCACAATGCGTGTTTCTGTATTGTATACTCTGTATCCCTTAGAACGTTCAGAGTATCCTAACATATAACACTTTTGTGCCTTAGAATCAAATTTATTCAGAGTATTAAGAGTATTTAAGATAAAACAAATACATCCAAAAGGATGAAAGTATGAAATGTTGGGCTTTCTGTTCTTCCACGATTCATAAGGAGTCTTTTCAAGAATAGGTCTTATAGAGATTCTATTCTGAATATAACATGTTGTATTTACTGCTTCTGCCCAAAAATGTTTAGCCATATTAGTCTCATTTATCATGGTTCTGGCCATCACTTGTAATGTTCTATTTTTACGTTCTACAACCCCATTTTGTTGTGGAGTTCTAGGACAAGAAAAATCATGAGAGATGCCATTTTCATTAAAAAATGATTCTAATTGTTTATTTTCAAATTCTCCACCATGATCACTTCTGACTTTAATGATTTTAGATTCTTTTTCATTTTGAATTTGTTTGCAGAAGTTAGAAAATACAACAATTGACTCATCCTTGTGTCTAAGAAACTTTACCCATGTCCATCTGCTGAAGTCATCTACGATCACTAATCCAAACTTCTTGCCACTGACAGAAGCAGTTTTTACTGGTCCAAACAAGTCAATGTGCAGAAGTTCTAATGGTCTAGAGGAAGATACAACATTTTTAGCTTTAAAACCAGTTTTTGAAAATTTGTCTTTCTGACATGCTTCACACAGAGCTTCTGAGTTGAACTTCAAATTTGGAAGTCCTCTGACTAGATTGAGTTTGTTAAGTTGAGATAATCTTCTCATATTAACATGTCCCAATCTTCTGTGCCAGACCCATTGCTCAGTTTCCACAGACATTAGACATTTTACATTTTGAATTTTTAATTCTGAAAGCTTTATTTTATAAATGTTGTTCTTTCTCTTTCCACTAAAGAGGATTGCTCCATCTTTCTGACTAACAGCTTTGCAGAACTTTTGATTAAAGATTATGTCATAGCCATTATCACTTAATTGACTTATGGATAATAAGTTATGCATTAATCCTTCTACGAGTAGAACATTAGAGATAGAGGGAAGATTTCCATTACCAATAGTTCCAGAGCCAATTATTTTTCCTTTTTGATTGCCTCCAAAACCTACGTGGCCTCCATCCTTTAATTCAAGACTTTGGAACATATGCTTTCTTCCCGTCATGTGTCGTGAGCATCCAGAGTCCAGGTACCATGATTGGTGTTTCAGTTTTGCTGTTAAAGATATCTGCAACATACACAATTTTATCCTTGGGTACCCATATTCTTCTGGGTCCTTGTTTGTTAGTTTTTACAAACTTCTGATTCATTTTAGGTTTCAAATCAGAACTTGTAGAACAAGATGACTCACCAGTGTATATAAGATCATGATTATGACCATAGGTGAAATGAGAGCTTAGAGGAGTATTTGTATTTATGACAATGTCATCAATATTTTTTAGCTTCAGAGTTTCTTTATTTTTCACATAGCCTATGCCTCTTCTTTCGTTTCTGCTAACACCATAGATCATAGATGCAATCTTGCTTCTATCTAAGCTTTTAGTAAGAAATTGTTGAAAGCTATAATCGTATTGTTTAATGATATTATCAAAATTGATTAGATCTTCTAATTCAGATTTCTTCTGAGCTTTAAGTTTCTCAAAAGAGTTTTTACATTCAAAGAAGTTTTCTTTCAGCTCAGAGTTTTCTGTTTTTAGTTTTCTAACTTCTTCTAATTCAGATACTAGACTTTGTTTAATGTCTTTGTATTTGAATTGAAGCTTCTGATATTTTTCAAGAATTTCTGAGAGGCTAGCTTCTAACTGAGATCTGGAAAATTTAGAAAATACCTCTTCTGAATCTGATTCCAACTCTGATTCTGATGAGTGATCATCTTCTGATATGTTTGCCATTAATGCAATATTAGCTTGTTCATCTTCAGAATCTGACTCTGCTTCAGATGATTCAGAATCATCCCATGTTGCCATGAGACTCTTTTTCTTTTCTCTGCTGAATTTGTTTCTGGGTTTTTCTTTCTGAAGTTTTGGACATTCACTTTTATAGTGTCCTGGTTCTTTACATTCGTAGCATACAACTTCTTTGCTTCTGGGTTTCTTATGACCAGATGCTGATTCAGAATAATTGTTTGTTCTTCTGGTATTTCTGAACTTCTTCTGACGATGTTTCCAGTGTTGTTGAACTCTTCTGGATAGGAGAGATAGTTCATCTTCTTCTGATGAGCATCCAGAGCTTTCTTCTTCTTCTGCCTGTAAAGCTTTAGAAACATGTTTGTTAGATTTAAGAGCTACAGACTTACCTTTCTTCTGGGGTTCATCTTCTTCTAACTCAATCTCATGACTTCTCAAGGAGCTGATCAGTTCTTCTAAGGAAATATCATTCAAATTTTTTGATAACTTTAAAGCAGTGACCATGGGCCTCCAAGCTTTTGGTAAACTTCTGATGATTTTCTTCACATGATCTGCTGTTGAGTAGCCTTTGTCCAGAACTTTTAGTCCAGCTACCAGGATTTGGAACCTTGAGAACATTTTTTCAATGGTCTCATCTTCTTCCATCTTGAAAGCTTCATACTTCTAGATGAGAGCTAGAGCTTTAGTCTCCTTGACTTGAGAGTTGCCTTCATGTGTCATCCTCAGAGAATCAAACATGTGTTTAGTTGAATCCCTGTTTGTGATTTTCTCATATTCTGTGTATGAGATGGCACTTAGAAGTATGGTCCTAGCTTTGTGATGATTTCTGAATTCCTTCTTCTGTTGAGCTGTCATATTTTTTCTTTCAATCTTCTGACCATCTGCTCCAACAGGATGAATGTATCCATCTGTCACCATGTCCCAGAGATCTCCATCTAGAGCTAGAAAGAAACTCTCCAGAACATCCTTCCAGTAGTCAAAATTGTCACCATTGAATATTGGAGGTTTGGCATTGATCTTGTCATTCTGATAGTCATTGTTGTTAATTCCAGTTTCTGCCATGTGTTTAACTTCTGGATCTTTTACTGACACGGTTAAGTGTATTACTCAGAACCTAGCGCTCTGATGCCAATTGAAGGTGCGCAAAACACAAGGAAGGGGGGTTGGAATTGGGTTTTGTTTGACAATTAAAATTAACTTCTAATGACACGTTTAATTTATCCTGGTTTGTTTGAACTCAAACTACATCCAGTCCACCCGCCAAGGTGATTTTGCCTCTACTGAGGTCTTAATCAACTATTCAATAAGAATACACACAAAGACCTATAGTCAATGTCCTCTTGAGTCTTCTGACTAAACTTAGTCACTCAAGGAATAAAAAGACTATTACAATATATAATAAAGAAGTAACTTAGAATGCTTCTTGATAAGCAAGGATCACTAAGTGAAAGTTACAATAGTAAGCACAAGATGATTCAATCTGTTTGCGTGAATGTATTGAGATGTGTGTCTTTGAAATCTTCAAATGAAATCCTTTATATAGTACTTGAAGAATGTAGCCGTTGGAGACATCTTTGAGTTAAATTAGGATAGACTTTAATACCATAAATTCCTTCCATAAGCAGAGATACTTGTCTTTGTTCATTAATTAAAATATCCTTTAATTAATGTCTTTAATAAGGATACCAACATCTTCTAAGCGGAGATCAGAGATAATAAATATAAGATGCGCAGCCAATAAATATGTTATTTAATGCTGGATTCTCCTTTGAGAGTATCTTCTGTATGTGACTAAATGAATCTTCTAAGCACGTACGGTTTGCTTAAATAAACTTGTCTTCTACACAATAATAAATGTATTCATTAGAACTTCTATTATAAAAAGCTTTGTTATCATCAAAACACTTAGAGGTTCAGAACCATAATTGTTCTAACACTTAATTGGGATGAAGTGAGTCAATTTAGTCAGTCTGTCCACAATCCGTCAAATTCCATCAAATCATCTAAGAGTATTCAACAAACCAGTCACAAAATTCATCGAGACATTATCTCACTTCCATTTAGAAATATCCAATGGCTGCATCAGTCCAAACGACTTTTGATGCTTAATATTCGACTTCTGGAAAGTCAAATATGTATAAACAAACTACACAACATCTCTTTTCATTCATGTCCACCAAATCATCTTATTGAGATATTGGTACACTTTAGTATCCTTAAGATGAATACTCAAACTGCTTCGGTGACTCTCCTCCAAAATCGTCTTCTTAAGTTTCGGCACATCAGGTTCACAGACTCTATTCTGAAACTTTAAGATCTCATTCTCGTCAACTCTGAAGTCTGCATATTCACTTTGGTTAATTGATGACAGATGATCAACCAAAGTTACCTCCAATTTCTGACCCTCTTATCTCATCAAGAAAACCACTTGTCAGCTCTAATATATATAATCTCACACTATCAATAGTCACCTTGCATACCAATCTCAAGTCTTTGAATAACTCGATCAAATCCAACACTCTAGCCATTAATGCTGACATGTGTAAGGACTTCTAACTCAAAGCAGTTGCTACGATATTGGCTTTATCAGGATGGTTATTCAAATCAAAGTCATAGTCTTTCAAAAAATCTAACTATCTCCTATGTCTCATATTAAGTTCCTTCTGATCTAACATATATCAGAAACTATTGTGATCACTAAATACTTTGAATCTAGAACCATAAAAATAATGTCTCCAAATCTTCAACATGAATACTACAGATGCCAACTCTAAATCATGGGTAGTGTAGTTCCTCTCATGAATCTTCAAATGTCGCAAAGTATAAGCTACCACCTAACCATTATACATATGCATATTGCCTAACCTTATATTGGAAGCATCACAATATACTACAAAAGGTTCCCTCGGGTATTGTAATATCAAAACTGGTGATGTCGTCAACTTCTTCTTCAATTCCCATAAATTTTCTTCACACTTAACATCTCAGAAAAATGTTTGACTCTTTCAAGTCAACTGAGTCAAATGTAGAACTAACTTCTGAAGATGAGAAAAACACAAGAAATTGGGGGTTTGAATTGGGTTTTCAAAAACAAAAGTTTTTAATAGCTCAAAATCAACACTGATGAAAAGATCAAAGAGAGAGACACTTCGATTTTTATATTGGTTCGCTTGAAAAACTCAAAGTTTATCTAGTCCACCCGCCAAGGTGATTTCACCTTACACCCAAAGACTTAATCCACTATAATCAACTGATTACAAATGCATTAAGAACCGTTGGTGACTAACAAACCACACATACAAATAGTCAATGTCTTCTCATGGATTCTGACCTAATTGGCCCCTTAAGGAATTACAAACAAACAGTTTGAATAAAAAATTTGTTTACAAAATTGATTCTACACAAGCAGATATACACAAATGAAATACATCATATGCTTAAAGAAAATCATGCACAATATTTCTAGCTTTTTCACGTAAAAAACAATCTTGTCAAGATTGGCATTTTTCTTCAAGTCTCTGAGTCTTTATATAGCCAGTAGAAAAAGATGCGTTGAAGGGAAAATTTGGAATCTTCATAAGTGAGTTGGCGACTTGAATAACTATTAATACATAGGGGACAAAAATCGTACAACATAAATATCCTTACTCCACGAAATCCACATAGTGGAAGGAATGTTTTCATTTATACTATGTACTATTTTTCCCACGTAACACTTAACTGTATCTTCTATTCTTCAGGGGCTTATGGATAAAGAGTTATTTGAAGCATGGGTAGAAAAGATGACTTGCTTGAGTTCAGAATCTTCAATATCAATTAGAAATTTGATCACATCAACTTCTCACTTGAGATCTTCAAAGTCTTCAGAACCTTCATCAAGATACTTTGGAAGTTTATCTAGTCTTCATAAGTAGATGATCAGAGTCACTATTAGAAGCAAAAACTAAGAGAACATTGCAACAATAACATAGTGTTTTCCCAAAAGCTTTCCAATCGTGAACTAGTGTATAAGTGATTTATATCAAATAATTCAGAAACTTGTAATGTTACACGTTAAAGAATCAGAATTATGCATGTTTTCTAAAGCTAGACAATGACAAACTATTAGGGTACCAAAATTGTTCTCACACAGATACTAACTCGTTATCATCAAAACTTAAAGGTATATATGCAAAACCAAATATTGTTCTAAAAATATCCCTCTTTTTGATGATGATAAAACAATGTATTTTGATGAACACTTTTTGTCGGGTAATAACCTAAAAATATATCAGAAAGAAGCACAAAGCTCCCCCCTGAGATGTACAACCCCAACAAGATAATCAGAGTGAAATAACACTTCCCTGATTAACCTTTTTGTTAAACCAGATGAATCTTTTATTTAGACTCGGGTTTTTCTTCAGAAGTTTCTTGGACTCGTTCAGATCAGTGTTATTAACACCATGTAGGATCAAGCGTTTTACCACTAGGCTAAAAAATAATTTTTGTTGTTTTAACGCACCACTTCTGATGAACTTTACAAACTCATAATTTTCTTAGAAGTCTTTTCTCATTCAAAATGAGTTAGAAGATGAGAACCATTTCCTCAAAATGTAGTTTCCTTATATTTTGATCTAAAACCTTCAAGAGTTTCTGATATATCATGTTTCATATGATTTTTCCTGAAAAATATCTAACATAATAATCTTCAAGCAAGGGTTAGTACTAACATTAGAAATGTTTGGGTTTGATTAATGAGTAAATAGGTAAATCAAAATCAATATGTTTGTCCCCCTTTTTGTAAGAAATAAAAAAGAATGTGCAACAAGAACATGCAACAAAAAGATATTCATTAACTAAATATGCCTAGGGCGCAACAATAGAAGAACCAGAAAAATGAACAAAATAAACAACCACTAAAACAGACAGAGAAACAAACAAGTAAGTGCAAAAACAACTAAGGGTTTTGGTTGGATGAGGGGAGTTTGGCGAGAATGAGCTCAAGCATTATGTCCTGCTTATCCAAGTGTTGCTTAAGTTGATCTTTGTCCTCCTTCATCTCAACAAGTGTCTTCAGAATTTATAGAATCACCCCAGAAGTTGAAGTCCCAACAGTAATGGAATTCAAACTTTCAAATGGCGACTTTTTGGATTTCTTTGTTTCTTCTCGATGTATATGATCAATGTAACAAATACATATTTTGTACTTATCAACCTCATCTCTAACCTCCTTCAAGTCTTCTCTTGGAATAATCCAAACAATATCACCAACAAGGAGGGGAGTCAGGTTGATAAATGCATTATTCCTGGTCTTCTCAGCATGCATCCTCACAAAGATCTTCATCATGGTGTTCTTCCTCATAAGAATATGCAACAAGAACATGCAAAAAAAATATTTATTAATTAAATATGCCTAGGGGAACAACAATACAAGAACCCAAAAAAGAATAAAACAAACAACCACTAAAACAGACAAACAAACAAACAAACAAGTAAGTGCAAAAACAACTAAGAATTTTGGTTGGATAGGGGGAGTCTGACGAGAATGAACTCAAACATCATGTCCTGCTTATCCAAGTGTTGCTTAAGCTGATCCTTTTCCTCCTTACGCTCAACGAGTGTCTTCAGAATTTCTGGAATCACCCCGAAGTTGAAATCCCAACAGTAGTGGCATTCAAACTTTCAGATGGCAACTTTTTGGATTTCTTTGTTTCTTTTCGATGTATACGATCAGTGTAACAAGTACATATTTTGTACTTAGAAACCTCATCATTAAACTCCTTTAAGTCTTCTCTTGGAATAATTCAAACAATATCATAAACAAGGAGGGGAGTCAGGTTGATAAATACATTGTTCCTGGTCTTCTCGACATGCATCCTCACAAAGATCTTCATCATGGTGTTCTTCCTCATAAGAACCACCGAATATCTGAGGAGTCTAAAAATAAGAGTTGGAAGATTAATTTGAACATCTTCTTCTAAAAAGAAGATCACGCACTTGTGGGACGTGAAAATATGATCTTTTTTAGATCAGTGATACATGCTTCCAAAAACTATTTTGAACCATATCCACAGTATGTCTTCAATCTCTTTGAAGAAATGTGTTATAGCTACCATATAATCTTGTTTAGATTAGATGATATGAAACAAAATATATTTCCTTTACATATGTGATAGATAAACTCAACAATGGTGTTTTCAGTTATCATTATTTTTCTGTTAGGAAAGTAACAGATAACCTTATCCTTTTCGGTTGAATATTATTCAAAACATACTCAATAAGAATTGGAATAATGGTACCATTTAGCTTTTCAAAGAAGGTTTTCCACCATTGAAATTCATGTGATCCGGTAAGATCAAAATTATTAATGTCTTTGTAGTTAATAGTTGTTTCACAAAGTACAAAAAGATCTTTAACCGAAGTGTTCTGGACTGGGCCACGATGACATGCACGGCACGGCCCAATACACGTCGGGCATAGGCCCATACATCCGAGCTGATGAACATGTCGGGGAAAAACCCACATATCCGAGCTGATGACACTCTGCCTCGACATCCCACTACGTGTCGGGAAGAGACACATGCATCCCTCCAGCCGACCCTCCTTCACACATCACCTGTCCATACTACGGGCATGCACACGATGTCGGGCAGAGACCATGTCTGCCAGCTCATCTGCCACATCACCCAACTGCCCTTCATAATCTCCTAAGAGATAGGGGCAGTTGGACCAGGGAGCAGACCTTTGGTCTAGGTCTTCACGCTTCTTACGCGTTCCTTGGCAGCTCCTCCTTGGGCCTAGCTAGATCAAGCCCATTAAGAGCCTTGGCCCAGCGCTGGGGGCTCAATATAAATACCCTTTCATGGCAAAGGGTCAGGTATTCTAACTCACTCTGAAATAACCTTAACTCTGTACCTTTTCTGACTTAAGCATCGGAGTACTTTGCAGGTACACCCCCTCTCTCCTCTCATTCTCTGGCCCAGTCTTCAAGTCTTTGGAAGGCCCTCCTGATCAGGTAAGATCAGTGGCGCCGTCTGTGGGAACTAGCTATCCCCATCTTCATCAACAGAAGATCAAAGCTCATTTATTCCTGTCCTTCCAACATGGCCGGAGAACAACCTAGCGAGCGCAGCCGCCCCCTCGTCGACTACACTATGGATGACGGCACGCAGTCCCATGAAGCAGACGCTCGAGACGGTCGTCCAGCTACCCCGTTGTAACACGGTGGGAGAACTGACTTTAAACAATGTTGCGGATAGCAAGAGTCGCCACCGACTTTTATTTTATCCATAAGGAAAGGTTATAAAAGAACAGGAAAGACCTTAGAGAATATTTTGGGTCCGGGGGGTAGGTTATGAAAAGAGAAGGTATTAGCACCCTTTTCATCCATGGTTATCCATGGGCTCTTAGGTACTTAAGCTCACTTTTGAATTGTTTTGAAAGTGAATAGCAAAAAATTTCAGAATAGTTTAATAATAATCCGTGTATGGATGTGTAAAAAACTTGTTTGAAAATTTGTTTGAAAATGTTAAGTGTTTGAAAATTTTTAGAAAGTGAGCAAGTACCTAGGAGTGACCTACCCTAATGTTTAAGGTCTTTCCTGTTTTTTTATCCTTTCCTTAGTAAGACTATCCCTACTATAATGGAGTAGGTAGTCCTTACTTTGGATGTTAAGTGACATGTGAGGGACAATTTGATTTTGAAGGCAATGGTGAGGTGTAATAAGCACATATAAGGGACTATCATCATTTATTCGAAAGAGACTCGATTCGTAAAGGCAACCATAAGGGACTTTGATGATTTTTCTATTTGAGGGACTTGCTTTATACACCCCACTTAACCATTGTTCGTAGGCAACTTGAGGAATAACCTTAGAAAGTGAGACGGCGATTAAAAATCGACTTACGTGTGTGACGTGTTTAATTTAATTATCTTATATTAAAAATTATCTAAATTTACTTTAATATTGCATACATGTTGTTTACACTCCCTAATTACTAACCATAATAATAATTAAATAATTAAACAACTTTACATCCAAGTAACAATTACAAAATAATAAGCAACATAATTAAATAGCAAAAATAAAATATAAATAAGCAATAATAAATAATAAGGGGTTAGTAAATAATAAAATTAATAAAGCAAAATAATATGGTTAGTAAAATAATAATAAGAATAATTAGAATAAATAAAGTTAGAAACATAAAAAATAGAATAATAAATAATAACATGGTTAGTAATAAAAATTAATTACAAGGTTAATAAAATTATAGTAAGCAAAAATTAATTAATAATAATAATAGAAATCAAAAATAATATAAGAAGAAATTAATATGCACAACTAAATAATTTTTTAATTCATATACTAATTATTAAATTATTATAATTACAAAATTTTAATTATTATATATATTTACATTTATATACGTAGTATAAGAAAAAGATAGATTTTAAATATCATATTAAAAATTTAATTCTATTAGTTATTATATTTACAAATTATTTTTAACTATATACAAAAATATAATTAGCCTAAATTAAATTACTTCTAAGCATTAAAAGAAAAATAATTTAGAGTATAAACATATTGACAAAATTTATAGAAAACATATATACATAATAATTATATTAGTAATTAGAAAATAAAATTATTAAAAAAAATAGAGTTAGGTTTTACAAAGTTAGGGTTTATATTTTTTAGGGTTTTTAATAATAAAAATATAACATGAACATAATGAATAAATGGAAAATAATAGAAAAATATGACAAATTGATGAAATTGGCTAAAAAGTAAGGACCTGGGATTTGAACCCAGGTCCCTAACCTGGATAGTGAAGGGAATGACCAACTGAGCTGCGCACCACCAATGCCCTAACCATGCGTTTCATTTGGTTTTCTTCCTTAAACTTGAAAATTCTGGAAAAAATAAGAGAAATAAAAAGGCCTGGGGTGGATTCGTACCCAGGACCTTTATATTCGCAAACACGCACCTCACCACCCGGCTGGAAGAGCCCACCTGATAACTGAATGAGAATAATACATAATATATGATATTCACTTAATCCCTGGAAAAAAAGAAATAATATGATCAAAAGCCAGGGATCGAACCCCTGCCCTTTGGTTTCACACGCTCAGGACCAAGCCAACAACCACTGGGACAACTACACAGTTGTGATAACAAACAGAAACATAAAATAATATTTTAAATCAGAAATTTGAATATGAACTTCGCGCCAACCAAGCTTCGTCTTCAACCTCTGGATTTTGAAATTTGCTGCGAATTTTGATACAACAATACCTGCGATTTTTCCTGCACTCTTAAAACCTACGAATTTCAAAGTACCATTAAACAATACAGTTTCATCAAATTGAGAACATTTTTGAATTCCTCATAACCTGTACAGTCCAATTTTATCAACCAAATTCATTTATAATGCGCAAATCAAACAACCCTAATTCGAAGGTCAAACCCTAATAATGGTGAATTTCGTTTTAGGCCATGGAGCTTCACCAAATCATCCAGATTTCATCTATAGTCATGGACAAACAAGTTTACATAATCAAAAGTCAGTAATACGCAATGAATTGTTAGAATCGAAAAAAATATGTTCAAGCCAAAGTTTGCTTCGGGTTGGCCAATGCAGGGGTCATGAGATGCATATGTGTGATGCATTAGCTTCAGGGATGTCCATAGAACATGTCTACGTTCTTAGTTTACCTTGAAATCTCTTGTATGGAAGAAACCGAATCTCACTTTTTTGCTTGAAATTTGAGTTTTGAAACTTACCTTGAAGCTGCTGGAAATCGTGTCCAGGGTTGGGTTTGTGTTATGTATATATATGTGAGTCATTCTAGGTCAAAAGTTTGATTGATTTAGTGGAAACTTTGATCTAAAAAGATTGAAATTGATCAAGTGTTAAAAGTCAAATATTTGTGCATTATGACTTGCTATTTTGGGAGAGATCACATGATTTCCTTCTCTTTGAGTTCCAATCACCCTTTAAGACTTTCTAGAAATAAAATTAAAATTTATTTTCATGATTTTATATTTTATTAGAATTTAAAATGACTTTTTAATATAAAAATCATAATAAATAAAAATAAAATAAATAAAATTATGAATAATTTAAATTAATTTCGTGCAAGTCATTATAAAGTGAATTGGGTCACAATTTGGGCAGCCCATTTGGAAAGATTTACTTTTAAGCCTCCATTTTCAACATAAACCATCCCAAAATTGCCCAACTTTGCAAGGACACATCTCCCTCAATTTTAAATGTATGAGGGTGTTCTTGGACTTTTTGGAAAGCTTGAAGAGTCCTCTAAACAACCCCATTGGTTTCAGGTCCATATCATTTACCAATCTCAAGTTATGCCCTTTTGAAGTTGTTGACTTTTTGTTGACTTTTGAAATGACCTATAATGTCTTAGATCATATCTTTCAAATGAAGCATTTTTGGGCTTAACCTTCAACATAAAAGTTGTAGAGAATTCAATTTCCTTCAAAATGAGCTTTGGATGGAGACTTGGTGATGAATTATGTGAAAGTTATGCCTGGTCAAAGTTCAGTTGACTTTTACTAAAGAAACCCTAATTTAGAAACTCCTGATTATTGATGATCTGGAATCTCCTTGATGAATCATGATCAACCCTTGATCAAATGATGAATTTTACTTCATATACTTGATGTTGGCAAAAAATCATGAAGTTTGACTTTGGTTTGACCACAGTTGACCTCAGTTTGACTTTTTAAATGCATTGACTGATTTTGACTTATCTGATCATCTGACTGAGCAAACCTTTGAGAGAAGTCTTGAAACTTGTCATAGGGGTTCTTACACACATATAAGATGTTATGAAACTCACTTGAGGTATTGGAAGTCCATTTAGCCTGATTAAAGTCAAAACCCTAGTTTTGGATGCACTGCTTAGGAGATGCATTGTCTGAGGGAATTGTCAACTTCTTTGACCAATTGTGAACTTTGTGAACCTTGTGAACCTTCATAAAATGTCTTGTGATACTCATGAGAGGTGTTGTGAAGCTTGTGAACCTTGTGAACCTTCAAGAAGCAACCTATGGACCTCATGAAAGGTCTTGTAAATGTTGGGAAGCTTGTGAACCTTGTGAACCTTCAAGAAGTGACTTGTAGACTTCATGAACCTCATTAAAGGTTATATAAGCATTGAGAAACTTGTGAACCTTGTGAACCTTCATAAAGCAACTTGTAGACTTCATGAACCTCATGAAAGGTTATGCAAGTGTTGGAGAACTTGTGAACCTTGTGAACCTTCTTAGAACACAAAGTCTTGTATTGTGAGGGCAAATTTTGGGGTGCAACAGCTGCCCCTGTTCAATTTTCTGAAACCTGAGGGGTTAGATTGGTATATTTGCCAGTCGTAACCTGGAAGGTTGAAGGGGATTGAACACAAAAGCCCAAAAATTTGCACTCACCAGTGCATAGAGTGATATTGATGGTTGGTTGAATACGATTGAGTGGGCTTAAAGATGCCACTAGGGGAAAGTTTTTCAGTAATATAATGAGAGCTGTCAGGAGTCTGGAGTAATATTGATGTAGCAGCATGTCTTCATGAGGATAGAGCAATCAATAATGATAACCCTAAAGCAGTCTTGAAGAAATAATATGATTTCAGGAGGATAGAGCAATCAATAATGATAACTCTAAAGCAGTCTTGAAAATATGATTCAGGAGGATAGAGCAATGGATAGCTCTAAAGCAGTCTTGAAATAATGATATGACTCCAGGAGGATAGAGCAATGATAACTCTAAAGCAGTCTTGAAGTAATGATATGACTCCAGGAGGATAGAGCACTGGATAGCTCTAAAGCAGTCTTGAAGTACTGATTTCAGGAGGATAGAGCAATGGATAGCTCTAAAGCAGTCTTGAAATTATAATGTGATTTCAGGAGGATAGAGCAATGGATAGCTCTAAAGCAGTCTTGAAATTATAATGTGATTTCAGGAGGATAGAGCAATGGATAGCTCTAAAGCAGTCTTGAAATCATAAGAAACTTATCAGGAGGATAAAGTAACCCTGAGATGACAATAAAGCAGTCCCAAAGAAGCTCATCAGGAGGATAAGGTAACCCTGAGGTTACAATAAAGCAGTCCCAAAGGTCATAAGTTCGTTTGTTGAATAATTAACCTGAAACAAAGTAGCTTTTGTATAATAATATTAGTCTATGCATTATGTATGCATGTATGATATGATGCACCTAAGTAATGTACTTTGTATCTATGGATGTATATGTTATGGTATGATGTAAATGATGTACGTATGATATGATACTGCCGGAAGCGTCTGGATATCTTCGTATAACAACTGCTGGCCAGGGAAAATAAATCCCGATTCGTTGCTGAAGAATATAAAACCCTCCGTCTGCTGAGGATAACAAGGTATAGACAACCTCCCGTATGCTGGGGATAGTAAGGTATGTATAACCTCCCGTCTTCGTTTGGTAGTAGGATAAGTATAACATTCCGTCTTCGTTCGTCGTACCCTTATTGGAAAGTAATTTCCCGAATATCCGTATGAGGATAAAAGAGATGGATATAAATTCCAGGGGAGATGAGACCTTATGAAGATGGATTTGTCCTACTGAGAGTTTTGTGATTGTTTTGTAAAGATGAACCGGCGAAGCTTCGTTGAAATCCTTCCCTCGTTCGTCCTTAGTAAATACTATTACTGCATTTTCATGCATTTCTGGTAAACATTAATCATATTAAGAGCATACATGTATTTCTGGTAAACATTAATCATATTCAAAAGCATACATACATTCAAACACAACCAATGGACGTTTCGCTTATGTAAATAGGGTAAAAGTAAATCTGAATTCAAAAGATGGAATTTATTTATATCAAAAAGTGACCCATACATGGGTAAGTTTGTACAAGGAGACATAAGCCCTAGTAAGAGGATTTTGTCATAAAGTTTTACAAAAGAGAATCAGCTATGTGGGAAACAATCCTATTGAGTTTCAATTCTACTATTGCCACTCAAGTATCTCATCTTCTTGCTGTTGAGACAGAAATGATTGGATTGAGCTTTATCTGTTCGAGCTTGAATAAGTAGTACAACTGGTTGCAGTTTCCTGGGTGATCCAAACGAGACATAGTCATACGCTTTAATCCCTAACTTTTGCCTGGATTGCCCTTTCAGGTTTTCAATCCACCGGGATACCCTTTTTTGCCCAAGCCGCCTTTTCAGGTTTTCGACTTGCCGGGTGTACATCTTTTTATATATATCCCTAATTTTTGCCCAAACCCTTTTGGTTTGCCGGGATGCCCTTATTTTTGCCTAGGCCTGTCAACCTAGCGGGTCTCTTTTCATGCGTAGTATTTTTTAACTATGTCTGCGTTTACAGGTTGTGGGAAGTCTTCACCATCCATTGTAGTCAGTATCATGGCACCTCCTGAGAATACTGTCTTGACTACAAATGGTCCTTCATATGTTGGAGTCCACTTGCCCCTAGGATCACCCTGTGGTAATATGATACGCTTGATTACCAAGTCACCAACCTGATATACCTTTGGCTTAACCTTCTTGTTAAAAGCTTTGATCATTCGCTTCTGGTACATCTGGCCATGACAAACTGCTGCTAACCTTTTCTCATCAATCAAATTTATCTGGTCCAGTCGAGTCTGAATCCACTCATCTTCATCCAAGCCTGCATCCTTCATAATTCTCAAGGAGGGGATCTGAACTTCAATGGGCAGAACTGCTTCCATACCATAGACTAAGGAGAATGGGGTTGCCCCTGTTGAAGTACGTATTGTAGTACGATAACCATGAAGAGCAAATGGTAACATCTCGTGCCAATCCTTGTAAGTAACAGTCATCTTTTGTATAATCTTCTTAATGTTCTTATTAGCAGCTTCAACTGCCCCATTCATCTTCGGACGATACGGAGAAGAGTTGTGATGCTTAATCTTGAACTGCGTGCAGAGATCAGTAATCATAGTGTTGTTCAGATTAGAGCCATTGTCAGTGATAATCCTTTCAGGGATGCCATACCTACATATGAGATTATTCTTAATGAACCGAGCCACAACATTCTTAGTCACAGATGCAAATGAAGCTGCCTCCACCCACTTCGTGAAATAGTCAATAGCAACCAGGATGAAACGATGCCCATTAGAAGCAGTAGGCTTGATCTCACCAATCATATCAATGCCCCACATGGCAAAGGGCCAAGGAGCAGTCAACACATTCAATGGTGATGGAGGTACATGGACTTTATCAGCATAAATTTGACATTTGTGACAAGTTCTGGAGTGTTGATAGCAATCAGCTTCCATGGTAGACCAATAGTAACCTGCTCTCAATATCTTCTTTGCCATGGTATGACCACTAGAATGAGTGCCAAAGGTCCCATCATGCATCTCTTCCATAATCTCAGTTGCTTCCTTCTTATCCACACAACGAAGCATAGTTAAATCATGATTGCGCTTATACAGAATGCCATTACTCAAAAAGAACTTAGCAGAAAACCTTCTCAAGAACTTCCTATCTTTGACAGATGCCCCTTCAGGGAATTCCTGAGCTTCAAGATATCTTTTTACTTCATAGAACCAAGGCTTCTCCTCTGCCCCTTCAGTGTCAATCTCATTGCAGTATGCAGGCTTTTCAAATCTATCAATAGTAATCTTGGGAGCTTCATCATCCCAGCTGATCTCAAACATAGATGCCATGGTGGCCAATGCATCTGCCAACTGATTCTCTCTTCGTGGAATATGTCCAAAGGTAATTTCTTTGAAATGTGGGATTAAAGACAACACATGCTCTCTGTAAGGAATGAGATTATCATGCTTGGTATCCCAATCTCCTTTAATCTGACTCACTACCAAGGCTGAATCTCCATACACATCAAGGAACTGAATCTTCATGTCAATAGCAACTTTAATACCCATGATACATGCCTCATACTCAGCTATGTTATTGGTACAATAGAAACAAAGTCTGGCAGTAATCGGGGTATGACATCCTTCAGGGGAACTAATTACAACACCAACACCATTACCATGTGCATTAGAGGCACCATCAAAAACCATAGTCCATCGGGATCCTTGTTCAGGTCCGTCATATTGTCCAGGTTCTTTGGTAACAGTCATAATGTCTTCGTCAGGGAACTCAAAATTCATTGACTGGTAATCATCTACTGCTTGATGAGCCAAATGATCAGCAACAACACTTCCCTTAATGGCCTTTTGAGTAGTATACTGTATATCGTATTCTGTCAAGATCATTTGCCATCTTGCAATTCTTCCGGAGAGAGCAGGTTTCTCAAATATGTACTTGATAGGATCCATCTTAGAAATCAATAAGGTAGTATGGGTCAACATATACTGTCTTAGTCGGCGAGCAGCCCATGCCAAAGCACAGCAAGTTTTCTCGAGCAATGAGTATCTTGTTTCACAGTCGGTAAACTTTTTGCTAAGGTAGTATATTGCCTGCTCTTTTCGACCAGACTCGTCATGTTGCCCCAACACACACCCCATTGAGTTGTCTAGCACTGTTAAGTACATAATCAAGGGTCTTCCGTCAACTGGTGGCATCAAAATTGGAGGTTCCAACAGATATCTCTTAATTTCATCAAAGGCAGTCTGGCACTCATCATTCATTCCATCACCTGATCTTTCTTCAACAACCTGAAGATTGGCTCACAGATGGTAGTTAACTGGGAAATAAATCTTGCAATGTAATTCAATCGTCCCAAGAAACCTCTAACCTCCTTCTCAGTACGGGGAGCTGGCATCTCTCGTATAGCTTTCACTTTTGCAGGATCCACTTCAATACCTTTTCCACTGACAATGAAACCCAGGAGCTTACCAGATCTAACTCCAAAAGTACACTTGTTTGGGTTCAATCTCAACTTGTATTTCTTCAACCTCTCAAACAACTTGTGTAGATGGTCAAGGTGTTGCTCTTCATTCTGAGATCTGGCTATCATATCATCCACATATACCTCTATCTCATGATGAATCATATCATGAAACAAAGCCACCATAGCACGCTGATATGTTGCCCCTGCATTCTTCAAACCAAATGGCATCACTTTATAGCAAAAAGTGCCCCACTGTGTCACAAATGTTGTCTTCTCCATATCTTCAGGTGCCATCTTGATTTGATTGTAACCAGAGAACCCATCCATAAAAGAGAATACCTTATGCTGAGCAGTATTGTCTACCAGAATGTCAATATGAGGAAGTGGAAAGTCATCTTTGGGGCTAGCCTTGTTCAAATCTCTGTAGTCTACACACATACGTACCTTACCATCTTTCTTTGGAACCGGTACCACATTTGCAACCCACTGAGGATAAGAAGTCACTGCTAAGAACCCTGCATTGAATTATTTCATTACCTCTGCCTTGATCTTTTCTGACATTTCAGGACGCATACGACGAACCTTCTGCTTTTTTGGACGACAATCTTCTTTCACTGGCAACCGGTGAACCACAATGTCTGTATCCAACCCTGGCATATCTTCATAAGACCAAGCAAAGATCTCCACATAGTCACGCAACATCTGAATCAACCTGCTCTTGACACTGTCCTCTAAATCAGCCCCTACCTTGACCTCTTTTCTGTTTTCTTCAGTTCCCAGATTCACAACTTCGACTGGCTCTTCATGTGGCTGTATAGCTTTCTCTTCTTGTTGTAACAACCTAGCAAGCTCTACAGGTATTTCACAATCGTCCTCATTTCCGTCTTCAGTTTGATAGATCGGATTCTCGAAATTGTAATTGGCAATAGTAGAACTGTTATCAACAGGATCCAGAGTGGATGAGGATCTGCATTTTAGTGATGTGGGTGTGTGTAAGAACACATAGCTGATAAAGCAAAAATAAAGAAAAAGAAAGACAAGGAACACAATATTTACTAAAGCGAAACGTCCACTGATTTTATTGAATGAAGTATGCAAATGAAATGACAACCCGTAACAAGCACACCATTGTGCCCCGGGTAAGGCACATGGCTTGAAAGTTTTATTGTTCAGAAATTACAAATGTAAAAAACACAACACAGTAATAGTATTTACTCCTGACTAAAGGAGATAGGGATAACATCTTCAGCTTTCCAATTATTGAGTCCAGCACCCACAGTAGGAAAAATCCATGCATCCAAGTTGTAGTCTTCATCTTGATCTCCCACAGCATTAATCACCCCTTGATTGGTGATACGAGCAGCACGAGCACGACGAACAGCCTTCTGGGACTCTGCAGTGAAACCCAAACCAAACTTGTCAGACTTGTATGGAATATCAGGAAGCTGACCCCAAATAGTACAACCACCTTCATCCACCACAGCTCTAGCATCATTGAGGGAGGCCATTGCCATTGTTGGAGATTTTCTGATGACCACAGGAACTTTCTTCACAGCAGGAGGAGCTACACAATCATTACCAACCCAGGGAACCACTTCAAATGACTGACACGGAGTCTCAATGTATTCACCTTCCACTTCCAGATACTTGAAAGTGTTTACATGGCTGACAAAGTATTCTTCCTCTCCAAAGACAGTAACAACCTTTCCATTCACCGGATATCTCAGCTTTTGGTGCAATGTAGAAGTCACAGCACCTGCCCCATGGATCCAGGGACGACCAAGCAGACAAGAGTACGAAGGACGAATATCCATCACATAAAATGTAGCAGTAAACACCTGAGAACCAACTTTGATAGGAAGATCAATCTCCCCATGCACTACTCTTCTAGAACCATCAAAAGCCTTTACCACAATATTACTGGGCTTCAGCACCGTATCTTCAGGACTCAGCTTATTCAGGACTTCCTTGGGCAACACATTCAGAGAAGAACCATTGTCTATCAGTACATGTGACAGGGTAGTGCCCCTGCATTCAATTGAAATATGCAAGGCCCTGTTATGGTCTCTCTTGGCAGGGGTCAAATCAGCATCAGAGAATCCTAACCCGTTGTCATAGGTCAGGTGAGCAACACAATTCTCAAATTGGTCTACAGAAATTGCACTGGGCACATGAGCAGACTTCAGAAACTTGATCAAGGACTTGGCATGAGCCTCAGAACACAGCAACAAGGACAACATAGAGATCTTTGAGGGAGTATGCCCCAACTGATCCACAATGTCATAATCACTCTTGCGAATGATTTTCAATACTTCTTCCATCTGCTTAGAGAGATCATCAGCAGCTGGCACATCAGTAGATACAGGCTCAATAACAGGACCTTTGCCCCGAGCATCAGTGGTGGAAGTAGCAGCAGGAGTAACTGCACTCTTAGAAACAACTGGAGGAGAGAAGACTCTTCCACTACGAGTGATCTTGCTAGATCCAGCAATATTACCAATGTCAGCAGGCATATCAGGTAAAGGCTCTTGCTTAACACCATGGATGTAAACATCAGACCCATAGTGCCAAGGCACAGCTTTGTCAGATGTATAAGGAATAGGGCCAGGAGTGGTAATGATCAGAGGAGCTACTCTGGCTTCAGCAACAACTTTCACAGGACCTTCAGCAGTAATCTTGATTGGACCCTGATGAGAGATTTTGATGGGCTTCTTTGAAGTGATTCTTACCGGTACTTTGTCAACCATATCAACCTCTTCAATCTTCTTACCCTGAGTCAGACGATCCACCATATCTTCTACAGATGCTGGTCTTCTTTCAAACACTATGGTATACTTATCCATGAGACGGTGAATACCATCTCTCAAAATGAAGCAACTATCTGGCTTATAGGTACAATACAAACAATCTTCACGACAACCTGGAAAGATCCCAGCTTGTACTAACCTCTTTTTGATAACAGACAATGGTGTGCTCAACTCCAGGACTGAATAGACATGCAGGTCTTCCTCAATGTCTTCATCAATGGCGTTGACAGTCTTCTCGTGATTTGGCAGTGGTGCTGTAATCACATTTGGTGGATCAAATTCAATTTCTCCAGCATCAATCATATCTTGAATTTTGTTCTTCAAGACCCAGCAGTTATTAGTATCATGTCCTGGACAGTTTGAATGATATGCACATCGCGCATTGGGATTGTACTTGGGAGAGGTAACATTGGGATTCTGAGGAGCCTCCCTCAGGGTAATAAGTTCAGCCTTCAACAAGTGTTGCAATGCCTGAGCCATTGACATGTTGATCTTCGTGAACTGTCTTCTAGCCCTCTGTTGGTTGCCCTGAGGCTGCTCTGTTGTTGCAGGAGTTGGATTTGAAATATGAACTGCACTAACAGACTGATGCCTTCTGTTACGATCAGGTTGACCATAAACAGCATTGGATTCTTTCTTCCCAGTGGGAGGCTTCTTTGCAGCACCTGATGAAGAAGTTCCCACTTGGATCTTACCATTCTTGATACCATTCTCTACCCGCTCTCCTGTCATGATCAACTCAGTGAAGCCAGATGATGAGCTTCCAATGAGATGACTATAAAACGGACCATTCAGCGTACACATGAACATATCAACCAATTCCCTGTCAGTTAAAGGAGGTTGAACTCTTCCAGCTAAATCTCTCCACTTCTGAGCATACTCCTTAAAACTTTCTTTGGCACCCATAGACATGCTTTGCAGCTGCATGCGAGTGGGAGCTAAGTCAGCATTATACTGGTACTGCTTATAGAAAGCTTCAGCAAGATCATTCCAATCTCTGATGTTGACACTCTCCAACTGATAATACCACTCCAACTGAGCTCCAGATAAGCTCTCTTGAAAGAAATGGATCCACAATTTCTTGTCAGCAGTGTGAGGTTGAATTCTTCTGACATAAGACCTCAAATGCAGTTTGGGACAAGAGACCCCATCATAAACAACAAAGGTAGGAACCTTGAAACCAATGGGTATCACAACCCCAGATATCAAACTCAAATCCTCAAAATCCAGCCCAGATGATTTCTGCAATTCCATAGCATCCATTCTATCCACCAGCATCTTGAATTTGTCTTCATTAGGCTCATGGTAGTAATTAGCCTCAGAATCAGAGTCCCCCATAGTGTTGTGGAGACTGCCTCTCTCTTTCTCAGATTCCTCAGATTCATAGTCTTCAACCTGTTCTTTGGTCTTGACAGGACCCTTGAACCTTCTTCCCATGTTGAGCAACCCAGCAGACCTTCTAGTCTTCTTAGTCTTCTTGGCCAGCAGTGCCTTCAAATCATCTTGCCCCTTGGACATGTTCAAGATCAGCTCTTGGAACTGTGCATTTTGTGCCTGAAGATCCTTAACTGATTGTTCGAGAGCCATTGCTGAAATAAACAGCGAGAAGATGAGAAACCTGTGCACAATTATAAACCTGTGATGCAATGAAATGATATGGGAATGCATATGCAATGTTTTCAAGGACCGCAGGATTTAAATTTGCTTAAACAAACAAGAAAGTAACTTTTTATTAGTAATAGCTTGTCTTGCCTTTTAGGCTTACAAAAATGGAAATGAAATAAGTACAAAAGATGGGGTTTTAAGTCTCCCATGGACGTTTCCTTTTTGTGTTGAGGTATGAGTTGAGGTTTCGTTCCTCGTGAAGTTGCTTTGTGAGCTCTAGGATTCTTGCTTGGCTTGCTTTGTAATGAGCCTCGAAAGTATCCCTTTGCTCCTTCAGTTGGATCCATGATCTCTGCAAGTCTTCCTTATCAGTAGGCATGTCTGGGTGAAGGATGGTATAAGATGTGTCTCCTTCAGCAACAGGTTCCATGGTAACTGGTAGGATGGCAGGATATGGCATCATGAGTGTCTGAGCACGAGATCGTACCCATCTGAGATAAGCCTCCATAGGAATAGTGTACTTAGGCTCCAGTGTCTTGCTGTCAATCCTGTTTACCTTTCCCCAAGCTCGCATGAATCTCTGACGGTAACCTTGAAGATCGTTGTCGTAATCAAACACAATGCCCTGAATCAACATGTCATGTGGACCATCACTCCGGGCGTAACCAAACTGTCGTAAAGCTAGAGAGGGGTTGTAGGTGATGCCTCCTCTTATGCCTAGAAGTGGCACATTAGGAAACTCCCCACAACGGTCAATGATAGTGACATTCTCCATAGATCTGGAGCACCAATGGATATCTGAGTGAGAAAGTGACATGATCCTCTTGGACCATCTGAACCCTTGCTCATTCTTCATTACTGAGCGAGGAAGGTGAGAAATAAACCACCTAGAAAGCAAAGGTATGCAGCACATCAAAGTTCCTCTTGCCCTTGTAGTACGGGTGTGAAGAGAATGCAGGATGTCTCCAAGCAATGTAGGCACTGGATTGTGACTCAGGAAAATGTTGATGGCATGAACGTCTATGAACTGATCTGGATTGGGGAACAATACTAAGCCATATATCAGCAAGGCTAAGATCTCCTCAAAAGCATCATAGCTCATGGCCTTCAAGAACATTTGAGCTTTATCCACTAATACCTTAGCAAGAATACCCTTGACTCCACTTCTCGTTTCTAGAACAATGTCAGACTTCTTCAGATGTAGAGCTGCAGCAATAACCTCAGGTTTAAGTTCCTTCTCCAAACCTGTGAAGGGTCTTTGATCAAGAACAGGTATACCCAGAAGCTTAGAGAACTCCTCCATGGTAGGGACTAACTGATAGTCGGGGAATGTGAAACAGTGATGTTTAGGATCAAAGAATTGAAACAGGACACTCATCATGTCTTCACTGAACCCTGAAGTGACTAGATCCAATAGGTGACCATGTCTCTTGTTGAACCGGGAGTGATCAGACATTTGAGAAACCAACTCCTTAAGCTTGGGAGGTATCCCCACAAAGTTGATCCTGATGGTGTTTCTACGAGCTGAAGCCATGACCTGCAACAAAGAACAAAGATAAATCCCTTGGTCCTTGAAATGGTTAGGGAAAATGCTATGCTTATGATGCATGATGATGTCATGATGTTATGCTCAATCACAAACATGTGGCACACACAAGCAAGTCACACAATAGCCCTAGGTTTAAAGGCTTGCATGAGGTTCAAAGGTAAGTACCCTCCCCTGAAGTTAGTTGGTTCATCCTGTCCTACAAAAGTAACCGGGTTCTAAGGGATCTCAATATCATTGATCCTTCACAAGGGTGGTTGATCAGAAGGCAACTTACTTGCCAACCAAAACCCTCCAAGTTTAGAATCTCAATGAGCGTAGTATCGAGTGTCAACCAACTTCAGTCTGCACCAAAGCCGGTTACCTCACTACTTTCTAAAGGCCAAGATGAGTTAACTAAGGTTCTAAAAGTTAGTTAGTGCATTGACAACATATGGCAGCCTCAATATTATCCTCAACTTGACTTAAGGAATATAAGCACCAACCAAGAAGTCGCACTAACTATGGCCACCAGATCAACCGTATCGATATACGTCGTACAGTTTCCTTGGTCTATTGCCATTTACCTAAGGTACACTAGATCCGGGTTAGGACCTTTCACACATAAGAGCACCCCAACAAGTAATATAAATCAAACAAGGCAAGCAATTCAAAGTGATCTTAATTCCTAAGGGTACCCCTCTTAAAATAGATCCCCAGCAGAGTCGCCAGTTCTGTAACACGGTGGGAGAACTGACTTTAAACAATGTTGCGGATAGCAAGAGTCGCCACCGACTTTTATTTTATCCATAAGGAAAGGTTATAAAAGAACAGGAAAGACCTTAGAGAATATTTTGGGTCCGGGGGGTAGGTTATGAAAAGAGAAGGTATTAGCACCCTTTTCATCCATGGTTATCCATGGGCTCTTAGGTACTTAAGCTCACTTTTGAATTGTTTTGAAAGTGAATAGCAAAAAATTTCAGAATAGTTTAATAATAATCCGTGTATGGATGTGTAAAAAACTTGTTTGAAAATTTGTTTGAAAATGTTAAGTGTTTGAAAAATTTTAGAAAGTGAGCAAGTACCTAGGAGTGACCTACCCTAATGTTTAAGGTCTTTCCTGTTTTTTTATCCTTTCCTTAGTAAGACTATCCCTACTATAATGGAGTAGGTAGTCCTTACTTTGGATGTTAAGTGACATGTGAGGGACAATTTGATTTTGAAGGCAATGGTGAGGTGTAATAAGCACATATAAGGGACTATCATCATTTATTCGAAAGGGACTCGATTCGTAAAGGCAACCATAAGGGACTTTGATGATTTTTCTATTTGAGGGACTTGCTTTATACACCCCACTTAACCATTGTTCGTAGGCAACTTGAGGAATAACCTTAGAAAGTGAGACGGCGATTAAAAATCGACTTACGTGTGTGACGTGTTTAATTTAATTATCTTATATTAAAAATTATCTAAATTTACTTTAATATTGCATACATGTTGTTTACACTCCCTAATTACTAACCATAATAATAATTAAATAATTAAACAACTTTACATCCAAGTAACAATTACAAAATAATAAGCAACATAATTAAATAGCAAAAATAAAATATAAATAAGCAATAATAAATAATAAGGGGTTAGTAAATAATAAAATTAATAAAGCAAAATAATATGGTTAGTAAAATAATAATAAGAATAATTAGAATAAATAAAGTTAGAAACATAAAAAATAGAATAATAAATAATAACATGGTTAGTAATAAAAATTAATTACAAGGTTAATAAAATTATAGTAAGCAAAAATTAATTAATAATAATAATAGAAATCAAAAATAATATAAGAAGAAATTAATATGCACAACTAAATAATTTTTTAATTCATATACTAATTATTAAATTATTATAATTACAAAATTTTAATTATTATATATATTTACATTTATATACGTAGTATAAGAAAAAGATAGATTTTAAATATCATATTAAAAATTTAATTCTATTAGTTATTATATTTACAAATTATTTTTAACTATATACAAAAATATAATTAGCCTAAATTAAATTACTTCTAAGCATTAAAAGAAAAATAATTTAGAGTATAAACATATTGACAAAATTTATAGAAAACATATATACATAATAATTATATTAGTAATTAGAAAATAAAATTATTAAAAAAAATAGAGTTAGGTTTTACAAAGTTAGGGTTTATATTTTTTAGGGTTTTTAATAATAAAAATATAACATGAACATAATGAATAAATGGAAAATAATAGAAAAATATGACAAATTGATGAAATTGGCTAAAAAGTAAGGACCTGGGATTTGAACCCAGGTCCCTAACCTGGATAGTGAAGGGAATGACCAACTGAGCTGCGCACCACCAATGCCCTAACCATGCGTTTCATTTGGTTTTCTTCCTTAAACTTGAAAATTCTGGAAAAAATAAGAGAAATAAAAAGGCCTGGGGTGGATTCGTACCCAGGACCTTTATATTCGCAAACACGCACCTCACCACCCGGCTGGAAGAGCCCACCTGATAACTGAATGAGAATAATACATAATATATGATATTCACTTAATCCCTGGAAAAAAAGAAATAATATGATCTAAAGCCAGGGATCGAACCCCTGCCCTTTGGTTTCACACGCTCAGGACCAAGCCAACAACCACTGGGACAACTACACAGTTGTGATAACAAACAGAAACATAAAATAATATTTTAAATCAGAAATTTGAATATGAACTTCGCGCCAACCAAGCTTCGTCTTCAACCTCTGGATTTTGAAATTTGCTGCGAATTTTGATACAACAATACCTGCGATTTTTCCTGCACTCTTAAAACCTACGAATTTCAAAGTACCATTAAACAATACAGTTTCATCAAATTGAGAACATTTTTGAATTCCTCATAACCTGTACAGTCCAATTTTATCAACCAAATTCATTTATAATGCGCAAATCAAACAACCCTAATTCGAAGGTCAAACCCTAATAATGGTGAATTTCGTTTTAGGCCATGGAGCTTCACCAAATCATCCAGATTTCATCTATAGTCATGGACAAACAAGTTTACATAATCAAAAGTCAGTAATACGCAATGAATTGTTAGAATCGAAAAAAATATGTTCAAGCCAAAGTTTGCTTCGGGTTGGCCAATGCAGGGGTCATGAGATGCATATGTGTGATGCATTAGCTTCAGGGATGTCCATAGAACATGTCTACGTTCTTAGTTTACCTTGAAATCTCTTGTATGGAAGAAACCGAATCTCACTTTTTTGCTTGAAATTTGAGTTTTGAAACTTACCTTGAAGCTGCTGGAAATCGTGTCCAGGGTTGGGTTTGTGTTATGTATATATATGTGAGTCATTCTAGGTCAAAAGTTTGATTGATTTAGTGGAAACTTTGATCTAAAAAGATTGAAATTGATCAAGTGTTAAAAGTCAAATATTTGTGCATTATGACTTGCTATTTTGGGAGAGATCACATGATTTCCTTCTCTTTGAGTTCCAATCACCCTTTAAGACTTTCTAGAAATAAAATTAAAATTTATTTTCATGATTTTATATTTTATTAGAATTTAAAATGACTTTTTAATATAAAAATCATAATAAATAAAAATAAAATAAATAAAATTATGAATAATTTAAATTAATTTCGTGCAAGTCATTATAAAGTGAATTGGGTCACAATTTGGGCAGCCCATTTGGAAAGATTTACTTTTAAGCCTCCATTTTCAACATAAACCATCCCAAAATTGCCCAACTTTGCAAGGACACATCTCCCTCAATTTTAAAGGTATGAGGGTGTTCTTGGACTTTTTGGAAAGCTTGAAGAGTCCTCTAAACAACCCCATTGGTTTCAGGTCCATATCATTTACCAATCTCAAGTTATTCCCTTTTGAAGTTGTTGACTTTTTGTTGACTTTTGAAATGACCTATAATGTCTTAGATCATATCTTTCAAATGAAGCATTTTTGGGCTTAACCTTCAACATAAAAGTTGTAGAGAATTCAATTTCCTTCAAAATGAGCTTTGGATGGAGACTTTGTGATGAAGTATGTGAAAGTTATGCCTGGTCAAAGTTCAGTTGACTTTTACTGAAGAAACCCTAATTTAGAAACTCCTGATTATTGATGATCTGGAATCTCCTTGATGAATCATGATCAACCCTTGATCAAATGATGAATTTTACTTCATATACTTGATGTTGGCAAAAAATCATGAAGTTTGACTTTGGTTTGACCACAGTTGACCTCAGTTTGACTTTTTAAATGCATTGACTGATTTTGACTTATCTGATCATCTGACTGAGCAAACCTTTGAGAGAAGTCTTGAAACTTTTCATAGGGGTTCTTACACACATATAAGATGTTATGAAACTCACTTGAGGTATTGGAAGTCCATTTAGCCTGATTAAAGTCAAAACCCTAGTTTTGGATGCACTGCTTAGGAGATGCATTGTCTGAGGGAATTGTCAACTTCTTTGACCAATTGTGAACTTTGTGAACCTTGTGAACCTTCATAAAATGTCTTGTGATACTCATGAGAGGTGTTGTGAAGCTTGTGAACCTTGTGAACCTTCAAGAAGCAACCTATGGACCTCATGAAAGGTCTTGTAAATGTTGGGAAGCTTGTGAACCTTGTGAACCTTCAAGAAGTGACTTGTAGACTTCATGAACCTCATTAAAGGTTATATAAGCATTGAGAAACTTGTGAACCTTGTGAACCTTCATAAAGCAACTTGTAGACTTCATGAACCTCATGAAAGGTTATGCAAGTGTTGGAGAACTTGTGAACCTTGTGAACCTTCTTAGAACACAAAGTCTTGTATTGTGAGGGCAAATTTTGGGGTGCAACACCCGTCTCCAGAGCCCCAAAATAACGGGGACGCCCCTTATGTTCAAAACCAAGGGGCCGAGGCATTTCATCCCATCCACGTCCCCGTCGAAGGAAACACCACCATGATTGCTATGGTGAACGCTCTCAACCAGGCCGGTTCTATGCTCTACCAGCAGCACGAGAGAATCATGGCCCTAGAAGCTGAACGACAGGAGGTCCGACCCCAACAGGAGAGGAGGACACACCAACGTCCTGAGACAACAAAGAAGCGGGGACGTCGCTCCCCAGAACCTCACGTCAGCAGGGCACGCGCCCGCCGCGACAATGGTCGATCAGGAACATCACCAAGGCGCGGACGCAGCCCCGACAACAATGAACTCTCTCCACTAAGGAGCAACGAGGAAGACTTGCATTGCCCCCTGTCACGGGCAATAATGGAAGCCCCGCTCCCCAAAGGCATGGAAAAACCTCTCAATCTAGTTGTGTACGACGGGACTACCGATCCCGACGACCACGTCGACAACGTCAACGCGATGCTCGACTACCGCAATGACATCACCGGCCACCTCAAGTGCCGGCTGTTTTCAACAACCCTCAGGAAAGGGGCCATGGCCTGGTACAAAAGATTGGCCCCCGAATCCATCACGTCTTGGAGATTCATGAGATCCATGTTCACAAGACACTTCACGGCTTCCCGTCGTCACCCCAAGACAGAGGCAATCCTTGAAGCCATAGTACAAAAGAAAAATGAAACAGTGCGCTCGTACATTGAGCGATTCAACCAGGAAGCTGTCGAGGTGGATACCACCGAACACATGAAGAAATACCTCCTCGAAAGAGGGCTCTTGCCCGGCAGTGAACTCAGCAGAGCCGTCGGGATCGAGCCTCCCTGCACCTTGAATGAACTTCTGCACAAGGCCCAGGCCTATATCAGATACGAAGAAAAACAAGTAGCCCACAATGCTCGCAGCGGTCGCAGCATTGGAGACACTGATCACCCCAAGCGCGAAGATCCAAATATCCCCCGTCGCAACGGGGACAAGCGAAGAGAGGAAAGACCCCGTGAGCTTCGAGAAGGAAGAGGCCCCGCAGGCCGATACAGCGAGTACACCTTACTGACAGCTCCCCGAGAGCGCATCCTCGCGGAATGCATCAACTCTGATTTCAAATAGGGCAGAGTAAGGTTCCCAAAACCATCTGCACCGAAGCCTCACACCGACAAATCCAAGTACTGCAGGTTCCACAGGAGCCACGGGCACGTGACCGAAGACTGCGTCCACCTGAAAGATGCGATAGAGATTTTAATATAGGAAGGGCACCTAAAGCAGTATACGAGGAGGAACAAAAACCCCAAGCATGACGAGGCAGAGAAGAAGAGACCCCGGGAAGACACCCCCCCGACAACTCTCCTTATCAAGTGGCCCTCCCCGAGCCACTTCCCGAAGGCAGAATCACTGCACTCAGCCCCTGGGAAGATTTCCCGACCGCACTAGTTATATCAGGTGGAGGGATTAACGGTGAGGCCGCTGCCCTCTCGGTCAAACGCAAGTTCGACGAGCTCCTTCTAACTGCGCCCGAGCAAAAAGCGACGCTGACAAAATATCGGGGTAAATCCAACCCAATATCTTTCTTTTTGGAGGAGCTTCCGGGCGGATCCCCGAATTCGGGGATCCCACTATTGATCAGGGCCAAGATGGCCCAGTTCGACGTCAGGCGCATCCTGGTCGATCAGGGCAGCTCGGTGGATATCATGTACGTCCACCTCTTCAAGACTCTGAAATTAGACAAGACCAACCTGGCCCCCTACGTCAGATCCGACCTCCAGGGATTCAACGGAGCAACAACAAGGCCGTGGGGTTATGTTTAACTCCTCGTCACCTTCGGGGAGCAGGAAACGGCCAGGGAAATCAAAATCCAGTTCCTGGTCGTAGACTGTCCGTCCCTTTACAATTGCATCTTCGGCCGCCCGACATTAGCCGAACTCACCGCGGTCCCATCCACCGTCCACCTGAAGATGAAGTACTACACCAAATTGGGCCGCGTAGTCACCATCCACGGTGACATTGAAGCCGCCCGACGGTGCTACGACGCCGCGGTAAAAGGACAGGCCACGGTCAATACAAAGAGCAGCAACAAAAAACTCAGGACCGAGGATCCTCCCCCCAGGGAATTAACGCCATCGACTTCGACTGCCGCATTGGTCTCGACAAAACTGAAGGATGGAAGCCCGCCGATGAGCGATCTCCCGAACGCCCGTTCCGACCGATCCCCGACGGAGAGTTCGAACTCATCCCTCTGGGGGACGATCCAGAAAGGACAGTCAAGATAGGCAAGGGATTGCCCGAGGGAACAAGGGAGAAGCTAGTAGCATGCCTCAAGGAGAACTCCGACCTCTTCGCCTGGAATGCCGCAGAAATGCCCGGCCTGGATCCCGAGATCGCGTGTCACCAGCTAGCTTTAGATCAGGCAGTCAAGCCCATAGCACAGCGTAGGCGCAAACAGTCTCCCGAGAAAGCAGAGGCTGCCGAGCGAGCTGTAAAAGACCTCTTAGAGGCAAATTTTATTTCTGAAACCCAGTACACAACCTGACTCTCTAATGTAGTCCTCGTTAAGAAAAATAATGGAAAATGGCGTATGTGTGTTGATTATACTGATCTTAATAGGGCTTGCCCCAAAGATGATTTCCCCCTCCCTAACATAGACATGCTCGTGGACAATTCTGCAGGTTTTAAACTCTTGTCCTTCATGGACGCATATAGTGGATATAACTAAATCCCTATGTCGACCACGAACAAGAGACACACGGCATTCATGACCCTGACGGGCAATTACTACTACAACGTGATGCCGTTCGGGCTCAAGAACACCGGTGCCACATACCAACGCATGATGAACAAAGTCTTCAAGGAAGAAATAGGGGACATGCTCGAGGTATACATGGACGACATGATCATCAAGTCACACGAGGAGGTTAACCATGCTCGACATCTATCCAAAGTCTTTGAACAGGCGAGGCAGTGCAAAATGAGGTTCAACCCTGAAAAATGCACGTTCGGAGTACGGGCAGGAAAATTCCTGGGTTTCTACCTCACCGAAAGGGGGATCGAGGCCAACCCCGACAAATGTCGGGCGTTCTCGGAATTTCCAACCCCGAGGACCAAAAAATCAATCCAGTCCCTTAACGGGGTGCTCACCTCACTCTCCCGTTTCATCGCCAAATCCGCCTAGCATGCGCTGCCATTCTTCAGACTCCTTCATAAAGAGGCCAGCTTCGACTGGACCGACGAATGTGAACAGGCATTACTCCACTTAAAGAAGGTCCTCTCCGAACCACCGGTCTTATCACGACCATTAGAAAAGGAAACCCTATACCTATATCTGTCAGTAGCGACCGAGGCCGTCAGCGCCGTCCTAATAAGGGAAACCGACGAGGGACAGAAACCCATCTATTTTACGAGCAAGGCACTCCAAGGCCCCGAGCTCAGGTATCAGCAAATTGAAAAGGTCGTCCTGGCCCTCATAAATGCAGCGAGGAGACTACGTCATTACTTCCTCGCACACACGATAAAAGTACGAACCGATCAGCCGATCAAACAGTTGCTTGGCCGTCCAGATATGGCCGGCAGAATGCTCAAATGGTCACTGGAACTCTCCGAATCCGACATACAATACGAAAATAGAAAGGCTTTGAAAGCCCAAGCACTGGCCGACTTCGTCGCGGAAATGACCCACTGCTCAACACCGGCAGACGGCGCCCATAAGTGGACGATCTTCGTCGACGGCGCCTCCAGCACATCAGGTGGCGGAGCCGGGATCATCCTCGAGAATGAGGACGGGATCCTGATCGAGGTCTCGTTAGCACTAGCTTTCCCAACGTCGAACAACCAAGCCGAATACAAGGCTTTTATCGCCGGTCTGAGATTAGCCGAGGACCTCAGAGCAAAGGAAGTAAAAATATCAACAGACTCCCAGCTCGTGGCCTCACAAGTACGAGGAGAGTACCAAACCAAGAACGACAACCTTGTCGAATACTTGTCTCTTGTCAAGGAAAAACTCGAAAAATTCGAGAAGTGGGAATTACAACACGTACCTCGCGAGCACAACACGCGGGCCGATATCCTCTCAAAACTAGCCAGCACGAGGAAGAAGGGCGGAAACAAATCCGTAATCCAAGAGATCCTTCCTCGGCCTAGCATCGAAAAACTTCCTCCTCCATTCGAGGTCAACGCGGTCGGGGATGCTCATTGTTGGATGACACCTATCTACAATTACCTAACAAAGGACGAACTCCCCGTCGACCCAAAAGAGGCGGCCACCACCAAACGACGGGCATGCTCGTACGTACTCCTCGAGGGGAAACTCTACCGTAGGGGGTTCTCCATCCCATTACTCAAGTGTGTCGAGGAAGAGAAAGTCCCCGACATACTTGGAGAAATACACCGGGGGATTAACGTTCAGCACCTCGGCGGGCGATCACTCGCGCGAAAAGCCCTTCGAGCAGGCTATTACTGGCCGACCATGCAACATGATTCGAAGGAGCACGTAAAAAAATGCGATAAATGCCAGCGACACTCCGACATGCATCTCGCACCCCCGAACGATCTAAAAACACTCTCCTCTCCATGGCCCTTCGCGTGGTGGGGCATGGACATCCTCGGACCTTTTGTGACCGGATCATACCAGAATAAATACCTCATCGTAGGGGTGGATTATTTTACGAAATGGATTGAAGCAGAGGCATTAGCTAAAATAACCGCACAGAACATTCTCTGATTCTTTAAACGCAATATCCTCGCTCGGTTCGGCGTGCCCCAGGCCCTCATCACGGATAATGGAACACAATTCACGGACGGGGGATTCCAAGACTTCGTCGCCAGCCTAGGTACTAAACAGCACTTCACATCCGTCGACGAACGGGCAAGCGAAGGCGGCCAACAGGGTAATCCTACGTGGCCTTAAACGCAGGCTCGGTGAAGCGAAGAGGGCATGGGTCGAGGAGTTACATAGCGTCTTATGGGCTTACCGCACGACACCACATTCCACCACCGGGGAGACCCCATTCCGACTGACTTACGGCACCGAAGCAGTCATCCTGGTGGAAATACGGGAACCGACGAGACGCGTGGAGGAACCCCTAGACGAGGAAATGAACGACGAGGCACTTAGAGCCGAGCTCGACCTCGTCGACGAGATCCGTTTCGAAGAAGCCCTCAGGGAAATGTCCCTCAAACAAAAAATAGCACTACGCCACGACGCGAAGGTCATAAGAAGAGAGTTCCAGGTGGGCACCCTGGTCCTTAGAAGAAACCAGAAAAACCCAAAAGAGGGTAAACTGGCCGCCAATTGGGAAGGCCCCTACCGCGTCCGCGACAAGACGAGCAACGGGGCCTATTACCTAGAAAACCTACAAGGGGAAGAACTCGCTCGACCATGGAACGCAGAGAAACTTAGACAGTATTACAGCTAAATACATCACGGGGAGACGTGGGAGGTACGACCACGCTCTTCGTCTCCAAAACGACAGAGAGGAATCGCAAGACCCGGGGACAAACCGACCCCTCCAGCAAACACAACCCTCCCCGACGATTGGGATCTCGATCGAGCACCAATGTCGAAGTACCACGACAGGCAGGGCGCCCAGCTCGCGATGGGAAAGCCCAAGCCTCGAAGCCGGAGTCCCAAACAACGAACTCGGTCTTCGATCCAAACGGGCACAACGCCCGACACTTCATCGGTTCCCTAAACCGAGGAGACTAACCATGTCGAGCAGAATATAACAGTTCATAAACATGAGAAAATATGGTACATAACCGAACAAAAAGAATGACAAAAAAACATTCATATATTTAAAAGCAACGACCGAGGCCAAGTACGCCCGAAGGCCAAATTACATATGCCCGAAGGCCAAAATACAGAAAAGGCACGCATGCCATACATCAACAAGGCACGCAGGCCATATGAAATACAAATCAAAAATTATAATCAAGACTCCGCCCGGAGCTCCTCTTCAACATTCCCCACCTCATCTTCATCATCCCCCAACTCCTCCTCGGCTTCGAAAGGGCACACAATCCCCCCTCCCGGACACAGTAGTTGTGGGCTGACCCCTCCGTCACCAACTCAGGATTCAGAAGCCTCAGCTGTTCGACGGCATTGTCAAAACCCTCCTTGAACACAGCCACGAGGTCCTGGTTAAGGGAACGTATATGCCCTAGCAGCTCACCACGGGAACCGAGTGCGAGCTCCTCCTCATTCTCATCAGCCAAAGGACGGACCTTCTCCTCGAGAGATGCGAGCTGAGTCTGCATTACAACATTATCCTCGATCAACTTCTGGTGCTCGGCCACCTGCTCCTCCAAGGTCACCTTGGCCGCCTTCAGTTGATCCCGTTCCTTTTCAACCTCTTCCAGTTTTTTGTTCAGCCCCTCCTGCAGCTGATGCTCCTCCTTGTAGTCCGACAGATCTTTGGACAGCTTGTCCTTCTCTGACCGAACCTGCACGAGAGCATCTTCCAGGGAGGCAGTAGAGACTGAGGTATCAGTTAAGACCATGGTCGTCTCCATCACCCGGATGAAAGCTGCCAGGTCTCTTGCCAGCTCCTTGCGCCAGACACCAGCCTCTTGATCCAGGATAGCCCTTGCCTCAGGCGCCGGCACCGCGATCGCATCCTCAGCTTTGAAGAAAGACCGCTCCACATAGCAAGGGGGCAATAGGTAGCTGTCGGGTCCGCCCGGACTCCCACTTCCCAGTGACGACCTCGAGAGAGTCCCCGCCGGACGCTTCCGTTTGTGGAGAGGAGAGGCTGATTGAGGCAAGCTGTCAGGAATATTTATCGTCGACGCCCGAGGAGGAGAGGAAGGTACCAGACTCGCTGTGTTCGAGGTCCCAGCCCCAACATCATCAGCGGCCACCTGAACACGGGCCACTGTTTTCTTCTTCTTCTTGGGCACCCTGTCCGGCGCACCAACCTGGTTGGCCAGCTTAAGGACCCGGTCACGCGCAGTGGGCATAGCACCTGCAAAACGTTACACACAAACGTTAGCGAGCGAAAACATAGACAAGAATAAAGACCAAGAAAAATCTTCCTACTCAATAATTTCAAAGCCTTATCCTCGGTCCTGCACTCAAGCAAGGATTTCGTATTAATAATGCGGGTCTCAGTGATCGGCACTCCAGCCTCGTTGAGATAAGGCACACCCTGTCGATCCGTTCAGACCCCCAGATTGAAACTCTGCACATAATCAACCAACTTCTTATATGCGAGCCTATCCTTGACTCCGAGCATCGCAAATTTGACCCTATAATGAGCAGTAGTGAGGTCGAAATGATCACGCTGCCACCTCAGCGGTATCTTCGACATCAATTTCTCCTCCCCATTTGCTGCCCATTGATAGTAGTAGAGGGAATGTAGGGCGACACGGGTGATCGGTCTCACCACATACCACCGACCCTTGAAGTGACGGGCAGAGTCCACGTACGTCTTGAACAAACGCACGAGCTGCTTAAAAGAAACCCAGTTGTGGCGCCCACGGAGACCGGACCGCTGGAGGTGGAAGACATGGAAGAAAAGGGCTCGAGTGCACCCAATGCCGAGGAAACGGCAGACCAACTCGAACGCCCGCATAAAAGCGAGGGCGTTGGGATGCAGTTGAGACGGCGCCAGCCGAAGCCATTTGAAGATGGACATTTGGAATGAATTAAAGGGCAGCCTGATCCCCACCTCCCGGAAAGCGAACTCGTACATCGTGAATTGCTTCCCCGGGAAATGATGACATATACGGTCCGCCTCCTTGGGGGCATGGCAATGCCAATTCTCTGGATCTTCCCGGCTTCTGTCTTCGACCACGGCGTAAGCGGGGATAGCCTCGTCACAGAAATAGGACTCCTCCTCCAAAGGTTCATCCGCAACCCAGGAGAGATCAATCTGCCCGGAGGACGAGGCGTGCTCAGTACCATCCCTGGCACTCCCATCCCCGACGGGTAGACGAGCGATGGCCGCATCTTCAGACGAGGACCCAAAGTCTTCTCTCCTCGGTCGTAAACGCCCGGTAGCACCTGAAACACAGACAGAAAGAGTGAATTCGACGTCATATCAAATCCACCCTTCCACCGCAGGTCAAGTGAAAGGGCGTAGCAGCAACGGACACTGACAACGTGTTCGACGCAAGAATACGCGTGTTCTTACGAGACCGGGCAGAAAGCTCATATATGCTTATGCAAATATTGCCCGGCATATGTAATTTCTGCCCGGGACAGTCTAACCCTAACCCTATTTTACCATCTATAGTCTATTTTACTATTCCTAAGCCAAATCTAACCAACCTACTACGGGTATAACATGCATTCGCAGATATTTGGCACAAAAAAGAGGGAAAAATAATGGATTAAAGAAGCAAAATGGTACCTGACATATGTGGAATTAAGAGAGAGACGGTGGCGCACGAGCAGCGGCGGTGGTTCAGGCGGCGAGACGGGCAGACGCAGGAGGATTCTTCAGAGCTTTCGGTGAACGTAGGAGCGAAAAAGTGAAAATGAAGTCACTCAACTTCATTTTATAGTCCCAGGCGCGTGGGCCAACGCGCTAGGTCATCATTGCCTACTGCCTACGCCGCCTTTGCACACAAAACGAAGCGACGTCATTAATATTGAAACACGTCTATCCATAAGTAAACTGAAGCGACGCCGGGCAACTATCCATCTCCCCGACTCTTCAGAACGTCCTGTCCCCGTAAGAAGCCCTCGACCTCTACGAGAAGGGTACGCACCCGTCGATGACTTTTCATCCCCGACACTACGGGGCATCAAGCCCCCAGAAAGATCAGCGATATTGCGGGCAATTCTATTAGAATCTTTCATGCCATACGTTCACGCTTTCTCCTCGACACGGGAGCCCCGGTTGCATTACAAGTCATCACTCTGACTCAGAGACTCGACTTGGGGGGCTCCTATTCTGGACTGGGTCACGATGACATGCACGACACGGCCCAATACACGTCGGGCATAGGCCCATACATCCGAGCTGATGAACATGTCGGGGAAAAACCCACATATCCGAGCTGATGACACTCTGCCTCGACATCCCACAACGTGTCGGGCAGAGACACATGCATCCCGCCAGCCGACCCTCCTTCACACATCACCTGTCCACACTACGGGCATGCACACGATGTCGGGCAGAGACCATGTCTTCCAGCTCATCTGCCACATCACCCAACTGCCCTTCATTATCTCCTAAGAGATAGGGGCAGTTGGACAAGGGAGCAGACCTTTGGTCTAGGTCTTCACGCTTCTTACGCGTTCCTTGGCAGCTCCTCCTTGGGCCTAGCTAGATCAAGCCCATTAGGAGCCTTGGCCCAGCGCTGGGGGCTCAATATAAATACCCTTTCATGGCAAAGGGTCAGGTATTCTAACTCACTCTGAAATAACCTTAACTTTGTACCTTTTCTGACTTAAGCATCGGAGTACTTTGCAGGTACACCCCCTATCTACTCTCATTCTCTGGCCCAGTCTTCAAGTCTTTGGAAGGCCCTCCTGATCAGGTAAGATCACGAAGTGTTAAAAGTGACAACTGGTGCATCAGGAATGACAAAAGACTTGTCTTGTTGTCAAGTTTGCGAAGAACGTTGAGATGATTCAGCCATTTGAGTGTTTGAGAGTTAGTTTTGAAGTATGAAGATGGACGGTTGAAGATGAACGATAACTCTAAGAGGTTTTAGGGTTTGAAAGATAAATGTGTGGGAGAAGTGAGTGTAGTGTAAAGTGAAAATGATATGGGTCTATATAAGAGCTAATAAAGTAATTAAAATAATTGATCATGATTACCTATATTAAATGCACAGTCATATGGGGAAGGCATAAAGATTTAACTTATTATCAAGAAGGTTACGAAACTCGATGTGTCAAATCATTACTACAAATGTTCAGCAAGTGAAACAATTGTCACCCCTAGAGTCCAGACGTTATCAGATGAAAAGACAACAATTAATGATTGTTTTTCATCTTTCTTTGTGATCAAGATACCGCCAATGTCGTCAACTACCAAAGTTTTATATTTTACAATCTTCACCTTATTCTTCATGGATTGACTGATGTTGAAAAACTAATATTTCCAACCAATCATGTATGATGAGCATCCTAATTCCAAATATCATTGGTCTATGTACTTTTCTTCTTCTTTTGATGTCGCCATCAATAACACATCTTCATCATCTTATTTCGAAATTTTGCATCATTTTATTGACTTTTCTTGATTTAAAAGCACTCACCAGTACAATGGCCATATGTTTTAATATTATAACATTGGGTGTTACTTTTTTCAAACTTCTTTCTTCCTTTTCTTCCTCTATTGGAACTTCCGCCTCTATAACCATTTGATAAACTTTCTTCTTACATGTAATTTATACCATTTGAATTGTTGTACCCACCTATACCTTCATTGTCATTCCATTTTCCTTTGCCCTTCCTATATTTCCTTAATTGTTCCTACAATACCACGTCATTTCTTGTCTTGCTTTCATATCTCTCCGCCATTATTTGCTCATGTGATTCAAGAGTCCATTGTAGTTATTCCTTTGTTAAACTTGACAAATATTTGGATTCTTCTATAGCTACCACAATGTGATCAAATTTTGGAAGTAAGTATCTCAAGATCTTTGCAATTGTTCACTTGGTTGACATCACCTCACCACACATCTTGATTTGATTCACCAACCAGGTCACTCTTGTAAAAAGAAGTCACTTATGCTTCATTTTCTTCCATCCTAAGCAATTCATACTACCTCTTGTGAGTTTTTAACCTCGCTCATTTCACCTTCTCGATATCATCAAACAGATATTACAATATATTACATGCCTCATTTGATGATTCAACATCTCCAACCTTCAAAGTTATTTGAATCAACACACTAATGGATTATAAATAAAACTTTATAATTCTACTTCTTCAATTCTTTATGAGCATTTTTTTATCATCATTGGCACAATCACTAACTAGTATAACACCATTCTTCATAAGATCCAACATATCTTGACAAAAGAAAACCATCTTCCTTTATTTGCACCGATTATCATAATTCTTTCCATTTAGAGCGGGAAGATTTGCAGGAAAGTGACCATTTGGATAATAATCCATTGCATTAGATCTTCTAAGAATCACATTCATGGCTCTAGATACCAAATTTTGGAACAAACACAAGAGCAAGAACACAATCACTTTTCACATGAGTGATGCACATACATATTAAATGCTAAAAAAAATTGTTCCTACACTCACACACTTCACATTATTGTGAATTGAGAGAAAAGATTAAATATTGGAATGGAAGGAATGAAATTATTGTACTAGTACTCAAAGATCACAAAGCTAAAGTATGTATACATAGGTTGCTTGCACACCAAGAAACTCAACAAACTCTTAATGACTCGACTTTACTATCCATCCTATCAAAATTCTATTATGACAGAATTTTCCACTTAATAAGCTTTTACTTGTTTCTCAAGTAACACCAAAAACAATGAATTATATATTTAACAAAAGTAAAAAATTTCATCACACATATCAACTCGCGGATTATCTGACTAAATATCTCTCAAAAGTTTGACGTGAATATCTCAAGCACAAGATTAAAGTTTCTAATGACACCCTAATCTTGAGGGGGTGTTCCACAAACAACTCAAGCATAATGCAACACAAACCTCCTACTAATCATTATCATCAGTATATTTTATTTCCTATCCATTGTAATTATTTCTTTTTGATTTATTGTAAGTAGTAGTCATAATTCTCTTGATATTGTCTAAATGCATAGCTTCATATGAAATAAAGATATACAAAAATATCATAGACATGACAATTTTAATTAGAAAGGAGGACAATAAATAAATAGTAACTAAACAAAGTAAAAATAAAAATAGCACTTTCCAAAATAAAAAAGAACTATTATTTTAGAAAACACTGTATAATCAAAACACCATATAAAATAGACAATGACCATCATTTGTGATAGCCATAAACCATTTTCAAGATTGAATCTAAATAAACATAGAGATACTTAACATCTCAACTCTTCAAAAATTATAGCTTATTAAAATACAAGCTTAATATTCCTTTTATTCATATATTTTAATCTCGGAAGTTCATTTTGGTTCTGTAACTTTAAAAAAAAATCATATTCGTCCTTTAACTCTTCAAAATATATTATATTAGTTTTTTTATCTAATTTGCGATAGAAAAATTAAAAAAAATAATCATTAAATTTGTTGCTAATAAGATAAAAATGACTAATATAATACGTTTAAAAAAATAAAGGATCAATATTTACTTTTTTAAATTAAGAGACTAAAATAAATCTTGAGGTTAAGATATGACACTAAAAAAATATTAAATTTAAAATATACACATGTACCAAATTATCGAATGTAAAATTAAAGTAAAACTTTTCTCTCCTTTAATATTCACCCTTAAAGAACTAAAAGCCTTAATAAAGTGTGTAAAGCATGTGACATAACTATCACCCCACACCTCAAATAAGATAAAAGATAATTCACATCTTTTAAATAATTAATTATGATTTTTAGCTACTAGAACACATAACACAACAAGTAACATTTGTAAAAGGGAGTTTGAACAATAATTTTGAATCTAAAATAATACTTGAAATAAAAAATAATAAAGGTTATAGCATAAAACTACAATAAAAATAATAAAGGTTACAGCATAAAACTACAATTAACTCTTGAGACAAAATCAATTACACTAAACAACATTCAACATATTAAAATCAATTCAATATAATCAATCTTGACGCCTCTAAAAATATATATACATACACTAGACCTATTTTGATGGTCAAAAGTTTATAAAAATTAAAATATTTGTTGATCATTTGTCAAAGATTAAAATAATATTCATATACCTTTATACAAATAAATTTAACTATGGAAAAAATATTAGAGATCCACTTTAATTTATAATTTTCATATGTCTTAATGTGTTGGGTTCTTGAGCATTGATGAATGTTGTTTTTACATTTTTCTTCCATGCCTGAAACAAGAAGAAACAATGATGTATTTATAATTGTTTTGTTCCAATGATTAGAAGAGTTAATGAGGAAATATAGAGTTACCTAGAATCTTTAATGGTAGTTTGAAATCTTGATGAAAATGCTTTCTTCCCAATCAACTTAGGTTCATGTTTGTCTTTTTTCTTGGCTTCTAATGTTGATATATATGTTTTATTTACATTAGCATGATCATTCTCCTCATGTGAATTATCATGAGATGAAGAGTTAGCCGAAGAAAGCATTACAAGCAACATGTTTAGCTCAACAATAGATGTGTTTGGAATTTGTGATGTTATATTTTCTTCATCTTCTTCTATCTCATTATCTTTTTCTTTTTCTCTTTCTTCCATGTTTGCTATAAAAATATGTCACTTCAGATCAAACTTTCATTTTCATTATTTTCTACGAAGTATATTAATAGATTAGACATGTAAATAAAGAAAAAGAAATTAAAGGGTGCAAAATAACTACCTATATTAAATATGCTCAATAAAGCTATTTACCTAATTTGACTTTGTCTATGTTGATACTCATGTGATAGTAAGGATCCCCACAACATAAGGATTCATATTCATTTCCTCAAATTTGATGCATCTAAAAGATATAGATTCATTATCAAAAAACACTGGTCCACCTGGACCGAATGTAAACCATCTGCTCCAACTTCCTCTTTCAAAGGGATATGGTTTTTTATACACACATTTGGATTCCATCTATTAAAATTCTCGACATGCCTCACTACATCACGAGTTATGTGATAACCTAGTTATTTTTAATATAAATCTCATCCATAATTATTTTATATTAACTTGAACACATAATAAGAGGATTAAAATTTATATATGTATGATCACTTTTGAAATAATGTTTCATAATATCAATTAGTTGATCTTTGGAAGGGACGGGTAAAATCTCCATCATGTATAACTTGTTTCTGTCTAATAATGTGGCGGTCAATATCCAAGTGATTATTCCTCTCATGAAATATAAGATTGTTTGTATTATGTAAATAACTTTGGCTATCAACTGGCTTCGATATCTTTGAGGAATTGGCCAAGCATGAATCATCCAGCAAGTCATAGAAACATTTTCTTTCACAAAACCAAATTCTACAGTTTGAATATACAACTTCAATTCCAATTAAATATTTAGGCAAAATATTTTTTTTCCTTAACTATATCCTTGGATTCAAATTGATTCATTAATTATTTTTTGTGTCAGATTGGTCTTTTAACTCTTAAAATGTGTTAAGTTAGTCTTTTTCGTATAATTAAGATCTAAATTTTAAGACTAATTAGTCACATTTGTACTAATAAAGATGTCTTTACCTCCTACACTACTGTGGGGGATGGAGAAGAACAAGTTTATCTTGGTGATTCTCGAACTGTTGCAGTTTCAGAAAAAGGCAAAGTTATGTTAAAACTCACATTAGGGAAAACTTTGACTTTAAGTGAAGTATTGCATGTTCCTAATATTAGGACTAATTTAATTTTTGAGGCTCTTTTGAGCAAGGGTGGGATTAAAGTGTCATTGGAATCTGACAAGATTATAATGACAAAGTATAATGTATTTGTGTGGAAAGGTTATTGTGACCCGGGATTCTTGTACTAAACATTTTTGAAGTTATGAGTAATAAATTTTTTTCTTCTGCTTATTTGATTAATTCTTATGGTATATGGCATGTTAGATTAGGACATGTGAATTATTTTTATATTAATAGAATGAAAAGTCTTGATATGATTACATTAAATAATAATCAATCTGGTAAATGCGATATTTGTATAAAATCAAAATTAACAAAGAAAAAATGTATGTCTGTGCAACGTGAATCTCATATTCTTAGTCTAGTCCATACCGATCCAGGAGACTTAAAACAAACTACATCTAGAGGAGGAAATAACTATTATATAACTTTTATAGATGATTTTTCAAGATTCACTAAAGTTTATTTGTTAAAATATAAAGATGAAGCGTTTGATAAGTTTATTTTATACAAAGTTGAGGTAGAAAATCAATTAAATAGAAAAACAAAAAGAGTTAGATCTGACAGAGGAGGAGAGTATATTTATTTTAATGATTTTTGTGAAAAAGAAGGAATAATTCATGAAGTAACTGCCTCTTATTCTCCTCAGTCAAATGGAGTAGCTGAAAGAAAAAAATAGGACGTTAAAAGAAATGATGAGTGTTATGCTAGTTAGTTCGAATGCACCAAACAATCTTTAGGGTGAAGTTTTGTTAACTGCGTGTTTTATGCAAAATAGAATTCCACATAGAATTACTGGTAAAACACCATATGAATTATGGAAAGGTTATAAGCCAACTTTGAAATATATAAAAATATGAGGGTGTTTAGCAAAATTCATGTTGCCTGATCCAAAGAAAAGAAAAATAGGTTCTAAGACATCTGATTATTTGTTTATTGGTTATGTTGAACATAGTGCTGCATATAGATTTATTGTTCTTAAAAGTGATGTGCTTGCTAATTGTTAAAACTAAAAATATTGAATTTTCGGAAAATGTTTTTCCTCTTAAAGTTGAAAATATGGTTGCTAAACCTTCTTTAGATATTTCTAATGAAAATTCAAGTGATGATTTAAGAAAAAGTAAAAGACAAAGAAAAGAGACATCCTTCGGAAATGATTTTTATACATATCTTGTAGAAAATGAACCTCAAACATTTTATGAAGCAACTTCTTTTCCTGATAGAAAATTTTGGAAAGAGGCTATTAAAATTGAAATGGATTCAATTTCAAAAAAAATCATACTTGGATTTTAGTTGATTTACCGAAAGGAGCAAAACCAATTGGTTGTAAATGGATTTTTAAGAAAAAATATTTTCCTAATGGTTCTATTGAAAAATATAAATCTAATACTAGCTGCAAAAGGTTTTACTCAAAAACAAAATATTGATTATTTTGATACTTTTGCTCCATTAACCCGAATTTCATCGATTTGTGTTTTAATAGCTCTTGTTTCTATATATAAACTGGTTATTCATCAGATGAATGTAAAGATAACATTTTGAAATAGAGATTTAGAAGAAGAAATTTATATGTCACAACCCGAAGGATGTGTAGTTTCTAGTCAAGAAAACAAAGTTTGTAAACTTCTTAAATCATTATATGGTTTCAAACAAGCACCAAAACAATGACATGAAAAATTTAATGAAGTTTTAATTAGTGATGGATTTTCATATATTGAAGTTGATAAATGTGTGTACACAAAATATTTGAATAATGAATGTGTGGTTATATGTTTGTATGTTGACGACATGCTCATCTTTGGTACTTGTATTTATATAGTAATTAGAACTAAAAAATTTCTTGCTTCCAAATTTGAAATGAAAGATATGAGTGAAGCAAGTGTAATATTGAGAGTTAAAATCATAAGGAAGAATGATAGTATATACTATTTCAAGAACATTATGTTGAGAAACTTCTAAAGAAGTTTCGTCATTAGGATTCAAAGTCAGTGAGTACCCCTTAAGATGCTAACTCTCAATTAAAGAAAAATAAAAGTGATCCTATTGATCAAACTCAATATGCTCAAATTATTGGGAGCTTATACAAGAAAATCGGCAGATTGCGACGGTTATTTTGGAAGGTTACGACGGTTAATACCGCCGTAATTTGCAAGTCACGACGGTTGTGGCACTGTTGCAGAAACGTGCGTCGCGAGGCCGCATTGCGTCGGTTGTCAAAACCGTCGTACCAACCGTCATTATCTCTCACGACAGGTAGGAAACTGGCGTAATATGCATATTGCGACGGTTACCAACCGTCGTAACTTTTCATTTGATTTTTGTTTTTATTGTTGATTACGACGGTTCTAACTGTCATAACTCTCTGTTCCACAGGTATATCTAAAGGTAAATTCGCAGGAAATTTTCTTTCCGTAGGTAAATCCGCAGGTAATTTATTTGTAAAATTAAAAAAAAAAATGCTTGTAGAAATATGAATAAAATGGGACAGAAAGTCACATATATTCTGAAATATATTTGTTTGCAAGTCAGACGGAAGCTGAGAATACATAGCTAATTTATTTTTAAAATACAAAAAATATTATTTGTAGAAATATGAACAAAATGGAGCAGAAAATCTCATATATTCTGAAATATCTTTGTTTGCAAGTCAGACGAAAGCTCAGAATACATAGGAAGAATTAAAAGTTTCGGAACTTCTTTGAATAAAAATGAAGTCATCTGCTTCATCCTTTTAGCAAGTGCATAGCAATCTGCTTCAATCTCGTCTTGGCCATTCATGAAGATAAGGATGTCACCTGGAGGGCTAGTTAAGTGAATAGTCATAACCTGTTTCACCGCACCTTCAACATAATCTTTGCATGGATTTTTGCGAAATGTTCTTCCAGGAATATGAAAGATCGGAACACTGCAAGGATACCCCAAAATTAGATTGATCTAAAATAAAGTTATTAACAGGAATAAGAAAGAATGCTTGGTGAGGAATAACATTACCTTCCAAAGAAATTTGAAAATTTTTGTGCATCTAGAGTTGTTGATGTTACAATCAGCTTGAAATCATGAGAATTGGCTACAACTTTCTTCAATATTCCAAAAAGGACATATGTGTTTAGTGACCTTTCATGGGCTTCATCCATAAAAATAATGTTGAAACAGTTTCAAACTGAATGTCTAGTTACATTGTCATTATTTTAAACAAACAATGATAAGTTGAGAGAGGGAAATTTATCAATCCATTACCTGTACTTGTCTGAATCAGAGTCTTTAAGTCTATCCCGAAGAAGTACCCCGTCCTCCATGTACTGTAAAATTTAACTATAAGAGTTTATAGCAAAGCACACAAAAAAAACAACGCATGTATATCTCAAATACTTTAAAGATAAATAACAATGATAACCGTGCACAAGAAGAATGACACTTGCACAAGTGTGTGAAAGAAGTGGCTTAATAAGAATCATATCCACTTAATAAGAAGTGTATTTGTTTGTTTTTATGCTTAGAGCATCACTGTTTCTAAATTCATAAGCAAACTTCACTTTGAGATGCATAATTCTTAATCTGCATATACAGTATAGAAAAGCCCTTTCAGATACATGAAAACTCGTCTTCATATTAGCCAAATGCAGCAAGGTATAGCCCATTAAATTGTGATACTATAACCAAATGCACCAAAGTATAATCCATTAAAATGAGATACTGTTGGAAATAAAAACACTAATATTCTACCTTCCTACAACTCTCCAAAAGTTCACTTAAGTAGGTTCCAAACAATTTATAGTATATTTACAAGTATATAATAGTATCAATGAAAGTTGAAATCAAATAAGACCGGATAGAAAATATAGTAAATCTTATCAAAGACAAAAAGAGCAAGTTCAACCATGCATATGCAAAAATAATAATAATACCCATTAACATTATAGAAATAAAAAACTCAAGGTTCTAAGCAATTTAAATTATAGTAAATATATCACTTTTAAAAGAATGTAAGAACAAAACTTACCTTGTAATGTGTAGTTTATTGGGATAGTAAAATATATAACTCTCATCCGTATTTAGTTTATAGTAATTAGCAATACTTAATTTTTAAAATGGTTAGAGGATGCCTTAAAATCTTTATGTTTTCCGAGTTGTTTAATGAGATATAACTGTGTTTAGTTTTGCTTTGAACAACTTTCTAAAAAACTCATATAATCAGCGACAACTGGCTATAACCTTCCTACTAAAGCAATCCACTTTTAATTGAAATAAACTAGCATCCACCCCAATCTTCGAGCTTATATTATTAATTTACCTTGGACAACTGCATTTCCAAGCTTCATTTGTCTTGAATATGTGTAAGCTCTTGAATGTGTAAAACTCTATTGAGTTTCGTCCATCTTTTGGCACCGAAGGGGCAATGCTACTAACTATCTCCCCTTTGTCAATGCACTTTAAGACATTCTGTTTCAAACAGAAAACCAATCTAGTAAACCACTAGAAATTGCAATGTCATCCAGATACAATATATAGTAACATCAATTACATGTTCCTCAGAAGTTGGTGCAGAGAGCTAGAGGCTCCAATGGCTCCAATGGTTCGTCAATTAGACGTATTGTGGCGTGTTTCTCCAAAGTTCCTTGCTGAATGATTGTCTTCCCATTGGTCCACTCTCCGAGCTTCACCTAAGACCATATCTCCATTCCTCCATCGTTCATGGCGTATAGAGGACTTGGTGTCTCTCGCTCTTCATCCCTCCAACGGTCATGACGTCCACTTTTAGAGTCAAGCACGGATGGCCTAAAGACGTCCTTTCTCTTATGGTCGTCATGAACATCTTCTCCATTTCCAGATGTCTTAATAGTCTCTGAGCAATTGCTAAGTGATGGAGGTGAGAAAACATGACTTTCCTGAGAAATAAATAAAATAGGCTGACTTAGAAGACATTATAAAATAATTTTCAAGTGACGTGTTCACAAAAACTTTACAATAGTACACCAAAAAGAAAAAATCTAATTCAAAACGTTGCAGGTAGTTGTTACACACTATAGTTCCTGCTCCAGGTTTTCCCTCCCATGGCTTTGGCAGAGAAGCCACTGCTGTGAGAGTGAAATAGGATTCTCAGAGCCTTGAAAATATTAACATATGTGATAAGAGCTTCAATTATTAAAGAAAAATTGAATATTTTAACCAATTTCAAAATTTTACCAAAGCAGAATCTAGGAGAAGTAAAACTACTGACATAAGTTTCACAATAGATATATAAACATGTACAAAGATTCAAGAAAAATTAATAGATACATGGTCAGTATATTGAATGCAGAACCTATTTAAAGATAGTTAAACCTCATCATGATTTTGATTAGGAAGACCCCCTGCAACATTTTTCTTTCATACAAATCAAAGCAGATATATAAGTAGAAGTAAGTTGGAATTGTGCATCATACGAATACCAACACTACTCCAGACTGATAAGGATACTACTCAACCCCTCCAAAACAATAAAACTTACAAATCATTTCAATACATACCAGCCCCGCCATAAATCAACAAACAACCATAATGGAACCATTACTCACCCTGAGCTTCCACCCGATCATTCACCACATCAAATGGACCCTAAATCTTCAAAATTAAACTAACCATAAATATTCAAATTAGACAAATAGGAAGGTAAATCTTAAACACTTATATAGAAATCACATAACATAGAAAAGTGAGAAAAATATTGAGACATGTAACTTGGAGTTACAAATTGAAGTCTAACACATAAGGAAAACTAATATATACGCACCAGAGGAAAAACATATCAGTCAAGACAAGGGAAAGAACAACCAAACTCATGCACGATTCATTGCTTCTCAGCCCCCTTTTCTATATCACAAGGAGCACAGTTTATCTCAAGCTCCTATATTAACAACATTATCCAGTATGATACACAACAATCTTTTTCAATACTCTCCCAAATCAAACTATCTAAGCTATCGAAAAACTGGCCCAAATTTTCATGCCTGCACAAAATTCCCCTTTAAAAATAAATCATTAACAACTTATTTTTTTTTAAAAATACAATATTAAAAAGTTGCCAAATCCTTGACCTACACACCTGTAACAAGGAGACAATACATTGTGTCAGAGACCAAACAGGAGATCGATATGAAATAGAAAAAATTAAACACGAAATCAAGATGAAGAAGAAAAAACTAATACTTTAGGGTTTTGATTTGAAGTTGAGATCTCCATGAGAAGCTTTTGGAGATTCGATAGATACTCCTTATGGAAACATGATTGAGCCATCGATGATCTTAAAATAGGAGGAGGATTGATACAAGTTCTTAGAAATGAAAGACAAATCACTCCAAACAAAGCTCACAAAATACCTCTATTACCCTATACCCCATGCTTCTGCTTTTCTGGCACGAATGAGATTGAGATCGATAATGGAATGAAAATGGTTATTGAGATTGTGCTAAGAGAACTAGGATTTTGGAGACTCAAATACTTGAGAGATGCGGTAGAAGGATGAAAGGAGAGTGTTGATAAAATCAGGGTATCAACTTTAGAGTGTACATTCCGATTGAGTAGAGACTATTAAGTGATATTAGTCAGACTTAATATCGATCATATTACAAGTTTTTTTATTGGGAAAGTTATTATTATGATAAGTTATTGATAAATTTTTTATTTATTATATATTTAACTAGGGAGGATTTATAATTGATAAATTTTTTATTTATTATATATTTAACTAGGGAGGATTTATAATTGTCGTAACCCAAAATATAAAAACGGACCCAAAATATAAAAATGCGACGGTTCATTTAACTGTCGCTAATAAGTTTTTAGGGCGGTTGGGATACAAACTGTCGTAAATTTTCTTTATTTAAAAAAAATTAAGAGACGGTTGGATATAACCGTCGTGATAACTGTCGTAATACATAAGGGATGACGGTTTTAATACAACCGTCGCAACTTATCTGTTGCAAAACATCTTTTTTCTTGTAGTGTTACTACATTTAATGAATTTTTCCCGGCCTGATATTGCATATCTAGTAAGTAGATTGAGTAGATATACACATAACCCCAATCATGATCATTGGGAGGCTCTTTCTAGAGTTCTCAAATATTTGAGAGGTACCATGAATTATGGTATTGAATATAGTGTATTTCTTGCTGTATTAGAAGGATATTGCGATGCTAATTGGATATCTGACTCTGATGAGACAAAATCTACTAGTGGTTATGTTTTTACACTCGGTGGAGGTGCAGTTGTATGGAGATCAGTCAAGTAATCCATTATTGCTAGTTCAACTATGGAATCAGAGTTCATAGCTCTAGAATTGGTTGGTAGTGAAGCTAAGTGGTTAAGAAACCTCTTAGATAATATTCCTTTAGGAATAAAACCAACTCCATCAGTGTCATTCCATTGTGATTGTCAATCGACAATAGCATAAGTCATTTAATGGTAAAAATAGACATATTCAATTGAGACATAATATAGTAAAATAATTGTTAAAAGATGGAACAATATTGATCGATTATGTGAAGTCAGAAGTCAATTTAGCTGACCCTCTGACAAAGCCCCTGGTGAGGAAAGTAACTTGTGACACATCGAGGGGAATGAGACTTAAGCTAATTGAAATTAACAAGTGATATGAACTCAACCTATGTGATTGAATATCCCATGAAGAAGGTTCATATGGGTAATAACAATTTACTTGTTAGTTCTGCTAGCACCAAAAATTAATTAAATTAATTTTTTCTTTCGTCTCTTTCTTATGGTATGAATAAGAAAGTGCTAGAAACTGCATTAAAGAGAGGATAAGTTTTATAGCTTTTAATGAATTTCACACCCGTTATGGGTGATGTTGATTTGCAACATACATTTGATGAAATCACCTACATGAGTGTCAAGTAGGGCCATTTGTATGAGATCTTGGAGAAATCTCTAGAGCACTCATCAGAAAAACCAAGCACGTGCACGACCTAATGGTGCACCACAACGTTAACAACAAGAATTGTGGGGGTGTGGTGTGAATGATAGACCTTTAACATATACTAAGTGCCTTTGGTTCATATGGTTTGCTACACTAATGTTACTATATGTTAAGTTTTATCATTCTAGGACTGGTTCATATAGCTTGCTATACCAGTTTGAGTCATCACATCTATCATATTAACCCAAACAAACTTACAAGAATAAAATTTATTAAAGTATTTTAGAAATAACTTTCTAATTTTAATGAATATTATTTAAAACAACATCATAGTGATTATCAATAATTTAAACATAATTTATTAAAAAATATATTTTAAATTATAATAATAATAATTATTTTTTAAATAACTACAACAGTGAATACATAGAAGTACCATCAAATATGTATATGTATCCATAGAGAAATAAATAATTAAATATTCGTTTATTTTATCTATAGATACTCATTAAGATATTTAATCTGTGTTCATGACATATTTTACTCGCGGGTATCTTCGAGTTCGGGTTGTTTTTTTGCCATCCTAGTTTCTATGGACTCTAATGAGAGCTTGACATGAAGAATGTATTTTTGAAATGGATTATGTTAGGATGTAGATTATAAACCCTAACAAACTAAGATAAAAGCTCTAAAATTACTAAGACAAATAAAATTAAAGAGAGATATAAAATTAAACTAATAAAATAAACTTCGTTTGATATCTTTGATTGCTTAAAATAGAGATAATACACTTGTTATATAGTATTCTAAACAAATAGTAACCATCCATTTTGTTACTATTTTATTTGTCTTAGTAATTTTAGAGCTTTTATCTTATTTTATTAGGGTTCCATTTTGCTTCCTAACAATTGATGCTTTCATTCTTGAACATCCTCCTATGGCATACCAATCACCCTCATTTCCATCTTTTCCATGGGAACTTTTTACACTTTATTATACCAATATTGCATCTTCATCCCCAAATTTGTATCTAAATCATGAATATTCAACACCTACACCTAACCCATATCCACCATCCATATACTCATACCCTTCATGTTATTCATACTCATACAATAATCATCATCAACAACTACAACCAACTAACACCTCCTACACACTTGATCACAACCATCAAACCCATTATAGTCATATAAGATATTTTGAGAAGCATTTGCAAGTGTCTCATCTCTATTTTAAGAAAACATCTCAAAAAAATTCTCAAAAGTTTTCTCATTCACAAATAAGTTTTCCGACGAAATTTTCGACATCTTCTCCGGTAAAATTTCCGACAGATTCTCCAGCATCACTTCCAGCGTTATTTCTTGCAACATCTCCGGTATCACTTCCGACATCAATTTTGAAGATGTTTTCGGTGTCAAATCTGTCAGAACATATGCTTCCAAAATCACCAGATCCACCACCACTTGAACAAACAAAATATGAATCGTTGAAGTCCAAAGAGGTAAATATATCCTAGGCGACATTTTTGATTCCAACGACAATTTTAGCGTCGTTTCCGACGATAACTTCGACATTAATTCAAAACACACATAAACAAACATCTTTGCCATTTTATGATCAGTCAGTATTCACCAAACCATTTTCGTGGTCACCAGAAAAATCACCTGAACAACAACGGTCATCGGAATTACGACCATTTCTAAACTCATCAGATTTGTCGTTCCCGACATCACTTCCGGTTAGACCACCGGCGAAGCCACCACCATTATCAGACAAATTTTATCATTTAAATTTTTTAGTTAGTATTGTAGAAAAAAAAAGAAAAAAAAAGAAGAAGAAAAGGAAACAAAATAGAGAAGAGAAGGAAGAATGAATGAGTGAGATGTGAAAAAATGAAGAAGGAAAAAGGGAAAAAGAGGGAAGGAAGTAGAAAAGAAAAAAAAACGTGGGGTAGGTGGTATAGACTGACTGGATGTTGACTGGAGAGAAATATGGGGAAGCGGTGCAGACTTTTGGGAATACAGGCTGGTGCATTCACGTGAGTCTGTAGGTGATAAGAAAATGCTACTAATTGTACTATTTTTCTATGCTGTAAAAAGAATGGGTTAAATATTATTTGAGTTGAGAAATGGACAATGAATTGATGTGGTGTATATGTGGTTTCTAGGTGGTGGTTTGCTAGTAATAATCTCCTCTCAGGTGAAAACAAAATGGAGTCATCTCCACAAATTCATTATCAATCACTCCTACCAACTACCCATCACCAAATATAACCAACATTTCTTTCTCGTTCTATTTTCTATTTTCAAATATATAAATATTATTAGAACCTTGAGGACAAGGTTCAAGTGAACCCGACAACAATGATAGAGGATTATAATAGTAATAGTTTATTTTATATATTGATAAATTAGTTGTTATTTTAATATTTCTAGAATGTTTTTAGGACCTTTAAGATTGAGACACTTGAATGGTTACTATTTGTTTAGATACTATAAAACAAATGTATTATCTCTATTGTAATCAATCAAAGAAATCAAATGAAGTTTATTTTATTTAGTTTAGTCTTTTTATTCTCTTAGTTTTATTTGTCTTATCAATTCACTACAAGAAAATTGGCAAGTTACGATGGTTAATTTTGGAAGGTTATTACGGTTTCAACCGTCGTAATTTTCTAGTCAAAACGGTTTTAATTAGGTCACGAAAACGTGTCTCCAGGCCTTACTACGACGGTTAACAAAACCGTCGTACCAACTGTCGTTGTATGTAGCGACGGTTGTGAAACTGACGTAATTGTCAAATAATGACGGTTTCAACCGTCGTAATTTTACTGACTAATTTAAATATAATTTATGCATGTTAGGACGGTTACAACGGTCGTAACTTTATTTTTATAAATATAATTTATGGTGGTTGCGACGGTTTAAACTGTCGTAAATTTTTCTGTAGGAGTTTTTTTTATAATATATTTTATTTATTTAATTTATTATCATCTCAACTTTTTTTATAATATTTTTATTTATTTATATTATTATTATTATTATTTATTATAATATTTCTATAATTTTTTATTTAATTTTCTATCACTTTTTAATATAATAAAATTTCAATCATAAACATCTAAAATCAAATAAACATCATAATGTCAAAAAAATGTAAGTTTCATAATCATCTCATGTAGTAAAATAACTAAAAACATATAAAATCTCAATCTTATAATAATAAGCATCATAATGTCAAAAATACATAGGAAAGTACGTAATCTAATTAATTAATAGCAAAGTCTGATTTGTCTTTCTACAAGATCCATTATCGGTAATTCGATAATCATATCATATTGTAAAACAAACCGAAAACATATCCAGTCCTAATCTTATAATAGTTAGCATCGTAATACTGAAAATGCATAGAAAAATTCATAATCTAATTAATTCATAGAAAAATCTAAGTTGTCTTTCTAGATGAACCATTATCTTCCATTTGGTAGCTAGACTCGGAAGAACGCCTACCATCAACAGGTGATTCCAATCCCTGAAAGAAAAAAAATTAAAATAATATAATCTAAAATATTACTCGTGATCTTTAACTCTTAATGTATAAAAAATAATATACCTGTTTTCCATTAGAATTTTGCATTTGTCTTAAGAGTTCAATTTCTTCTTTCCTAGCATTGTCCCTTTCCTTTAAGAGTGTGATTTCCTCCATCAATGTATCAATTTTGGAATTCTTTTCTTTAAGTGCAATAATTTCTTCTTGTATTTCTTTTATTCTTTGATTTTCTTCAGAAGAAGACACCGATCTCGTAGATCTATTAATTTGAGATGACGTAAGTCCAAGTCACATACAACGAACATATCCAGGATGTTCTTTTCCAAAGACTTTCAGAAATGCCTCATTTTCAGACATAGAGTCTTTAATGGCAGCTTATAACTTTTCCTACACATACAAAATAATATTTACGCGTAATTGTATAAATTTATTTCTCGAATCAAAGAAGATTACAATAAATGATAAAATTATTTCTAAAAGAATACAAAGACTTAGTTTGCATTCTCTAAATAAATAGTAATTAGAGAGACATGGTGGGCTAATGTGATGGAATTAGCCATGTGTCACTTAATAAAAGGGTAGTTTTGTACTAATAAGTAGTGAAATTTAGTGAAAAAATATCTTTGAATCTATTTATATCTCAATAATACATCCCAACCAACAAAAATATCAGTAGATTTATCCATTTGCAACCATGTCATAGGTACAGACAGAAAATAACCCATAGAAGGATACCCTAAATTTCAGCACTAGATAAAAACAGTGACCAATTTAGGTGTTTGTTGAAAAATAAAGTGACCAGTAAAAAAGGTTACCACAAAACTAAGTAGCACATCCTTACAAAGATGTACATGATGTCTTACATGTGTTTGGTGTCCAACATGACAATGACATGTGTTTGACAGTCTCTTATATGTGATAATTTACTATTTAAAGTTGAAATTTTTACTAAGTCATAATTTTTACTATTTAAAGTCAGAATTTTCAACTCACGAGTTCACAAGTTGATGAATCTATAACATGAAACATAATCACAATTCTCAACTTAATTTAATCAATTTTTAGACAAATTCTCCCTACCTCTAAGAGATGCCAGAAGGTCTGATTTTTTCTCAAACCTTAAGGAGACTAACAAACATTTCAAGAGGATTAACTTGCACTTACATTATTATTGTATGCATCTTTATTGATAAAAGACCCGTCAAATTTTATATGAGAAACTGCACACATTTCTCCTCTGTTATATGGTCGTCCATCTCTCAATTCCTACAAATAAGCATAAATGTTAACTATTTGTACTATTAGGCATACAATAAAAAATATATAGATTTATACATACCAACTCAAGTTGCTTCCTTGCAAGCGATTTAGATCGAGTGTATGCAGATTCTTCAATTTTTCTCTATTTTGGGTTTTTCTTGTTGCTATTTTCTACATTGGTAACAAATAATAAAATTATACATGGGATCAAACACAATATATGCATTTAATATAGAAAAAATCTAAGAACAAAGTACATGATTAATTGAAAATTAAAACAAAGATGGATGTGTTTTTCCTTCTTAGTATAACATTCTTAGTAGATAAGCTATTACTATTAAAAACAATTCTTCTTTTATGTGACAAGACCAATTATTAATAGGTAGTCAGTCTCTCCCATTAGTAGGTAGCTGCATATACCTACTTGTTTATGTACATTTTCATTTATAGAACAATAAATAATTTCAGTTAAGTAAGGCAAACAATGTTTTTACATATTCTCCAAAATGATAATGAAGAAGACTTTGTCTATTATACTTATTGACATGACTATTATATAGTATGAGGTATATATAATACCTTTTGAGATGAAATGAAATGAAGATGTATCAAACAATGATGTAGGCTTCTGCTTTAGTGATGCACGCTCCAGATACAAAAGAAATGAATTAATTATGCTTATGTTTTTTGTTGCTATTTTTTGTGGTAGCTTTGGATTTAGAAATCCAAAATTATTTTTAATATACCTTATGATTTTTTTAGTCATCGTGCAAAATTATTTTTTACCCCCTATTTCTGGATGTGCTCATCCGGACGCACCATTTTTTATAAAAATATTGATTTGTTTCGGATGTGCATATCAGAAATACTTCGGGATGCGCAAATTTGGAACAATTTCCTATAACACCATTTTAACGTTGGTTTTTCTTTCTATATTCATTATAATGTTTAGCATCGATGTTATGTTTTCCATTTCAGGCGAGAATATTATAACACTTTTCCAAGATTACTGGTTGGGGGAGAGTCTTGGAGTACATTGAGGAGATGCCTCGTGTTGATGCATTTATCCTGCTCAGGGAAACCTGACACCTGATCCCTACAAAGTTTATCTTGATCAGATGATTGCTAAGGAAATATTTTATGGTGCCTATGTCGATCATCGTGTGACGTTCCCGTTTGATTAGGCATCTCTGTTCTCAGGATGATTTACATGTAGTTCGACCATCACTGCTCAATACCTGTCGGAGCGTGTCTTGCATCAGTTCGGTTGCACACAGACTATCCCTAGGATGCCTACTGAGTTTGCTCCTCTAGGGTTGACCCGTAGGGAGATATATGAGATATATATTGACTTCCAGAACCACTTGGTATCGGAAGAGGCTCGAGCGACAAGAGCCCCTAGAGACTAAAGCATTGTTGTCGGGTACATCTTATGTTTCTATAGAGTCTCACACCCATGCATGGTGCCCAATATTGAGGGATCGCCATCCAGACCTGCTCATTAGGAGATATTAGAGGAACACAAGTCTCAGTTGGACCATACGCATGATGTCCTACCTCGATGCAGTGAGATAGAGCAGATAACACAAGAGGTATTTGCGAACGGTCACCTCCCTGAGGGCTCTGGTGGCAGACTTGCCATGGATAGGATTATTGAAATTGTTTGGGGGTACTTCAGTACTGCAGACATCGAGTCAGGACATCGAGTAGGGGCAAAGGAGCATGAGAGACATGAAAGATCCTTAGGCATACACAGTAATCTTTGTTTGATGTATTTTATTGTTTGATGTTTTCGAATGTATATATTAAATTGCGACGATAAATTAACATCTGCGACCAACCAAAAAATTGATTTAAAAAAAATTAAAGTTCTGATATTTTTTCTGATTTGAATATCCGAAAATATTCCTGATATGCAAATCTGAAACAAATTAACCTTTTTAAAAAAATAGTACGTCCGGATGTACATATAAAAAAACTGAAGGCAAAAACAAAAATTTGCGTAATGTCTAAAAAAACCTATGAAATGTAATAAGAAATTCTCATCATTATTATTGATTGAAAAAACAAATCTACAAATAGATTGGAGAATTGCAATTGTTAATTGTTCATGAAAATGGAAAGAAAATAACAAGTAATTAAATTATAGATGTAAAAAGTGAAGAAAGAAAGAAATAGATGAATGGGTTATTACATGTATTTTTCACCGTATGATGTTTGAGTTTGTTTGTTTGTTTACACCTCAATTAAAATGAATATTTTTTATATTTTACATAGATGAATTTTAACAGAAAAAGTGAAATATATAATAAGTATGGAGAAGATGAAATGTTGAAGTAGATAAATATTAAACATTGTCCAAATTAAATATTGACATGTCAATGTTTTAAAGCTTCACTTCTCCATCATAGGCAAATTAGTTATTTTAAAAGGATTTTTCTAATATATGCAGCATACAGAATAAAAGATAATTAATATATTATTTTTATTGAAATATCATATATTAATTATTATTTTAATAATTTATTTGTGATAATTTATTAGTGAAATATTATTATGTAATATTACCTAGGATAAAGAATTAATTACCCCTTATCCTATATAATATTGCATAAATTAGACAAATTCATTTTAAAATAATTATTTTGATATTTTAATTCTACAATCAGATCATATTAATGGATATGTACCAATAATATATAATAGAAATAAAATTTCATTTCATGTAAATAATTTTAAAATAATTTATTGATTTAGCAGAATACAGACTATTGAAAGGTATTTCACACTCAAGGTAGAGTTTTTATGCTAGAAAAAGTTTAACTTAGTTTTTGTCAAATTATATATACTTTTTACTCTGATTATTTAAAATAAAAATGAAAGTGAGAAAATAATGATAAATTAAATCTATCAAACTCAAAAGGAGAAACAAAATCTTACACATCCGAGGTGGCAGTAAAACGGTGCGTTTAGAGTCATCTTCCATAGTGAGCGAGTATGGATCTAGCCAAGTAGAAGAAGATGCAGTGGTACTTTGTCGCTACGCTTCTCACCGTTCTCACCAGTTCTCAGGTCACACTCACTTTCCCTAAATCATCACATAAACCCTAATTTCATCCATTTCATTTCTTCATTTCTCGATTTTCATTTCACATTGCAGGGAATACTAACAACCCTATCGCAAACTAATGGAACCTATAACTATGATTATGCAACTGTACCATTTCTCGCCGAGGTTTTCAAGGTATATCAACTTCATTTTGTAGCTGATTTCATTTCATCATTGAAATTTCCTCTTTTTTTCTCAGCTTGCTGTGTCAAGTTTGTTACTTTGGAAGGAATGTCAAAAATCGCCTCTTCCAAAGATGACTACGGAGTGGAAAACAGTTTCTTTGTATCCGATTCCTTCTGTTATATATCTCATTCATAATAATGTTCAGTTTGCTACCCTCACGTTTGTGGATACTTCCACTTATCAGATCATGGGTAATTTGAAGATTGTTACCACTGGATTATTATTCAGGTGCATTATTTTTTTTTTTCTTATGAATTCAGACTCAATATGAATCTCTCGGTTATTGTAGTGTGTTTTGTTTCTTAATTAGTTAGAGCTGATGTTAGACTGTTATTTCTAGGATTTTCTTAGGAAGGAAGCTTTCCAACTTGCAGTGGATGGCCATTATGCTGTTGGCCGTTGGAACAACCACAAGTCAGGTGCCACATATTTGCGGCTTTACAAATTAAATTATCTGGCTTTTAGGGTATTTTATAAGAAGATATCTGATACAGTAGATCCGAGTATAGTACATTACATAAGTCTTGCATTTTATAGTCTTGTTTTCATTCAGCGAAAATGATTTCTGAAAGGCACCTTATATGCACTCCTTTTACAGTTGACATTCCTCCTTCTAATGATATTTGTTCTATTTTATAATTGTAACTGTGTTGGTGAGGTGATATTAAGTCATAATATACTTAACTGCGTTGAGAAGTTGTTAATTTATGATTTGTTATAGAGTGGTAATCGTAACTTGCTAAGATCCTTCAAATATGAGAATTCGAGAAGCACATTCTTAGATTTAGGAGGTTTTTAAATAATGTAAACCAGATATTGGCTTCCATTGAGAATGAAAATAAAACAGAGTGACAAAGTGTCTTACAAACGCGGCAAGGCTTTTCATATCTTTGCATGTTAGTAGTTGAGATTTCCTTGAAATAACCATGAGAATATGATACATACCACAAGGGACCATAAAGAATACATGGGATTTGAAGCCCAAATACACCAATTAAGAATAAATAATGGCTACATCACAGTTACATTAATTTTGAAAATATTTCTCTTTTTCATTTCATACAAAGATATTGTTCTTTTATGGTATGTATATTGGGATAATTAGCCCTATGATAAAAAATATTATTGAGATGAGTGTATACTGGTTATTGTATAGGTCAAGGGCTGTGGAGAGGCTTCCTGTGACTCCCTATTCTCAGCACCAATTCAGGGTTACATGTTAGGAGTTCTATCTGCTTGTCTCTCAGCATTAGCTGGAATTTATACCGAGTTTTTGATGAAGAAAAACAACGACACCTTATACTGGCAGAATATACAGTTGTATACGTAGGTTTTTGTTTATTTTTGAATTTGTCATTGTGTCAAATCTCTAGACATCATGTAAATACATTTGCCATTGTGTTAATCTTTTGAACTATTTACTTCAAAAGCTATTTCATATCCATTTTATTTCCCTTTTCAACTATCAAATCAACATTGTTATTACATGCATCAAAAAATGAATGCTCTGTTTTCATGTTGAGAAAGAAACAGCATATCATATGCTACTGTTGAATTTACATTGTTCTTTGTAGGATTCTTATTCCTATACTCTTTAGTTTGTCATTTTTGTGTTTGATAAAGGTTGTGTTTTTTCCCTGTTGCTGTATTTTATGTTTAATACAGTTGAAGTTCCATTATTGTTTGAATATCTAGCAACATGAGGCATATATTTCTGCACTATTTTTCATAGGGAGTTGTAACTAATTTGTGTTTTCTACCACATAAACCAAATTCACATTTCTGTATAACTAAAATGGGAATATGTGACAAGTGTTGCTTAATTATGTTCAGATAGCTTTTAATCATCCGCTAAGAAGAATACACATTAAATTGGTTTCTTTCTCCAGGTTTGGTTCAATTTTCAATTTGGCAAAGCTTATTGTGGATGATTTCAGAGGTGGCTTTGAAAATGGGCCCTGGTGGCATCGCATTTTTAATGGATACACAGTCACCACTTGGTTGGTGGTATTAAATCTAGGGTCTACTGGTCTTTTGGTTTCATGGTTAATGAAACACGCTGATAATATTGTTAAGGTATATCTTTCAACCCGCTTGCAAGTTGCAAGCTTTTTACCTCTTGTACATTTACATCATATATTTGATGAACTCATTATGTGAAATTTCTTTTCCACTGAATAATCTTTTTCTTTAAGGTAAACAATTAATTTTTCTGTAACCCTGAAATTAGAAGCATCACATCATAGTATAAGGTCCTTTTATATTTTTTCGTTTCTTTTTTCTCCATAACTGTTAGCTGTATCTGCTTTCTTTAGGTCTATTCAACATCCATGGCAATGCTGCTTACAATGATTCTATCAACATTCCTCTTCAGTTTCAAACCTACATTGCAGGTAAATTCCAGCCCAAGCAAGGCCAAAATTTGTATGCAACCACTCTGTATTCTCCCCTTATGTCCTAAGATTGAGGTCAAATCATTTTACTGAACAAAATTTGGAATTTAAGACACCTCATGATGATGATATAATCATATGATGTTTTACAGGATTAGGATAGCTGTTTGCTGTTGCTGTAGTTTAGAATTTGTCATTCTTTAATTTTTGTGAAAAGATTGATTTGATTATTCTTATCAAAACTTTTTTTTATTTATTTCATGCAGTGACCTTATTTCTTTTAACAGTATGTTTTACACATGTTTCTTTTTTTGTTCAAACTTTAGTTGAAATTGAATACTGTTATGATTGTTTGAAACCTGTCATTGTTGAACGGCTATAACTGGATAATAATATTTTTTTTAACTCTTTGCAGCTATTCTTGGGAATTATTATTTGTATGATGTCCTTACACATGTATTTTGCCCCACCAAATATGCTCTTAGATATGCCATTAACAGTTAAACCTGATGAAGAAGAGAGGCTCATTGAAGTTTCTGTTGATAGGAGAACACATTCATGATGTATATTGACATCTGAATACAAATGCTTTGGTAATTTATTTCAGTTATAATTTATTTTATTTTATCAATACATCAAAAAAAGCATTACTATATCACACTAACATTTCTAGTTAGATGATACGTGTAGCATTAAGAAAGTATTTATTCAATGTAAATTTTGATTAAACGAGTAATATTGTTGCCTTGTGACATCAGTGGTCCTAGGTTAAAAGTGGAAATAGTCTTTCTTTTCTCGATGCCAATGGTAGTGCTGTGTACATCTTACCCTACAAAAACTCCATATAGTGGCCATCTCATGAAATGAGTCACCCTTTTAAATGATATACTATATAAGTGGAACTGGAAACGGTCTTTCTTTTCTCAATGCTAACGGTAGTGCTGTGTACATCTTACCCTACAAAAACCCCACATAGTGGCCATCTCATGAAATGGCTCACCCTTTTAAATGATATATGATATAATACAACTGCTCAAACTAGACCTTGTACCCTCTGATTTAATGATTAGATATAATGTTCATACGTGTGCAGATCCATACAAAGATAGTATGAGAGAATTAGAAAAGGGGAAGGGGAGTGCATAATTATCTTGCATGCATTATTCTGAATGGAGTATCACTATCAAAAAAGCATTTCTGTTTTTACTCCGGATACATAACATAATACAACAGTTCAGTTTAAATATATTGGTATTGAGCTTTCTGCATTAAAATTATTGAGACTATTTTAGAGGAATGCTCATTACACCCTTAAATGTGCATCTCACCTCTCTGAAAATCCGAAAAATGCCCTTCAAGCGTCCGCAAATGCATCTCCGGACGCACCCAAAATCACACCAGACTTCGTTTTTTCTGAGATCCACCTCATATTGTACAAAATATGGTCCAGAGATGCATCTCTGTATATTATTTGGGTGTATCTAGAGATGCATCTCCGAAATATTCACTGAAGTCCTTTAAAAAGTATTGGAAGCATGTTAATGACAAAGGGTATTGTTTTCGGGGATGTATCTCTGGAAAACCCCCTGAATCATTTCAGAGCAGCACCATTTCATCTGAAAATGGCTAAAAATAGGTGTGTCCGGAGATGCTTATTGGGACACTAAGGGCATTTGTGAATTTTCACGGTAGTAGGGGAGCACAAGGTGGAAAGAGTAACTCATATTTTATAGGTATGTTTAGATGTATAGAATGAAATTGCAGCTATTACGGTTTTGTTTTTTGTTCCTGTTAATTCACCTATAAGCAAGCCATTGATAGTTTTGGTTTTCAATAGAAGGCCTATTAAAGTAATCTGTTCTATAGCAGAGTTGCAGAATATATATTTTTTCAATCTGCAATGTTTCAATGGTTTCTGAAGAGTGGGCATCTTCATTTGGGACGATTTCGACTCTACATTGCTAATAGCTAATTTGAACATCCGATTCACCGAAGGAAAATATGGTTTTAACATTCAATGAAATGCACAAAATGTGATTTAACTTCTCTCTGCTGTTACTGATAAGGGTGCTACGCATTGACCCTCTATGTCACAAGAAGTCGAGGCAGTTGCTGTACAAACTAAACAATTTTTTCATGGTAATTAATTTGAAAACCTGTTTTACAGTTTGATGCTCGTATAATATGCTCCCTGTTTGTGTTTGTTTGATTTTTATTTCTTTCGAAAAAGTGATTATAGCTAAAGGATTTATGGAAGAAAAATATTTCAATGTTTGAAAGATATATAGACATTAAGAGTTTGAAGCTCATATAATATGCTACCTGTTGTTGTACAAACTAAACATGTTACTATGGAGTATGGAATATATCAAACTCAAGACTAACATATCTTTCCTTCTATTTACTTCTATATCTTCACCTCCTTGAAAGATATATAGACAGTAAGATACTCCAGACCATTAAATCAGAGGGCAAGAACATCAAAAGTTATAGCAAAGTAAAGTGTAGCAAGAACATCAAAAGTTGCTTCCATTTAAAAAATACAACGGATGGAGAAAAGTTGAGCAATCATAAAGTATAAGTAAACAACACAAATGAAAACTCGCATTGCAATAATCAACTATTTCAATAAATCATTGAAATTCAAATTTGAAATACTAGAAAGTATGAGAGAAATCTATTGATGTTGTCAAAAGAAAAGAGAAAAATCAATTGAAAATAAGTTGTACATTAATATGAGAAAAAGGAGATATATTCAACTAATAAATATGTACTACCTAAATAACAGTAACCTACAAGAGAAAAATAAAATGATAATAAGTTGTACATTAATATGAGAAAAAAGAGATATATCCAACTAATAAATATGGACTACCTAAATAACAGTAACCTACAAGAGAAAAGTCAAATGATAATAAGTTGTACATTAATATGAGAAAAAGGAGATAAATCCAACTGATAAAAATCCACGACCTAATTTATATACGACCTAACTTACACTAACCTACAGATTCAGGGTAGGGTAGATCCTACTTCTTATAAATATAAAATGCTTAGATTTGTCTATAAGTGTATTTAATAAAAAAAAACTCCATCAATAGGTCATACATAATATTTTAAATTTATGATACCGATCTATTTAAATAAATATGAATAATTTTATTATTATTATATTGTATTTTATATTTTAAATTAAAAAACCAAAATAAAATTAGTTATTTTGAAGAATTTATGAAAATAAATTAAATTTTTTTTATAAATAAAGTTATAAGTTGTTTTCATAAATTCTTTCAAATAAATAATATCACAAAACTTATATTACTAGATAAATTCGAATAATTTATTGCAAGTAAAAACATAGTCTCATTGATCTATTATTTTGCTAATCTATTTAAATATTAGTTGAATTGTTTTTTTATTTTTTATTTACAAATCTTCAAATGAAATAAGCTTTTAAGTAGCCTAATAGGTCAATCAGGTTTTCAAAAATGTCAGATTTCGACCTCAAAATAAGTTTATGATATGCTACAAACTAAACTCAAGCTATAAATATTTTAGATGGAAAAACTCAGATTTAACAAAGTATAACTCGATTTAGTCTATTCCCACCTCTATAGAGAGGTAGAATCCTTGTTCTTTATATCTAAAAATCTAAAAGAAGAGGTTATTATCAATTAACTAATAGAATCTTGGACAACTACATAACTTATCACATTAATTAAAGTTAATTGCAATTTAACTAATTAATTAAGTAATGATATGAATAGCTAATACTCCGCCACAAGTTAGTTATAAATCTCATGAAGGCTAGATTTGGATATGAAAATATGGAATGAAGGGACTATGTAAAGGCTTTGTGAAAATGTTAAGTTGTTTGTGCAACAAAAGGTATGAGAAACAATCGCAACAAATCTCTTTGAATCTTCTAACATATGATGTGACAATCAACTTCAATGTGTTTCATACTGTAGATGTTTAAGAATTGGCAGAATTTTTGACCAAACAAGAAATGTTGAATTCAGTTCAGAATGTCCTATCAGATGTTGGGACATTAGCAAACAGAGTATGTGAACTTATTTCAGGATGTCCTATCAGATGTTGGGACATTGTGTAAATAACTTAAGTTCAGTTTTTCAGGATGTCCCAACAGATGTTGAGACATCTCAGACCTGCTTCCAGAATTAATTATTGATTAACAGATCAGAGATATTTAAGGAGAGTTATCTGGAATTAATTAATGATGGATAAAAACAGAACAAGGTGCATCTGTAGGGAGTTTTATATTGAAGATTCAGAATAAAACAGAAGACCTAATGCACCTAGAATATAGGAAGTAACAAACCCTAAATTCAAGGTGACAGATGCTGCACATTAGGGCTGGATCATTCTACAGAAAGCCCAAAATTCAGATACCTATTTAAACAACAGAAACTCATAGAATTGAGTACGAATTTCAGAAGACCAAATAGGGTGTCTAGTGTTTTAATAGCAGGTTGTATTTTATGTACCACTTTATGAGCTTTTAAGCAAAAGTGCATTTGTGACTTGATTGAAACTGTGAAGTAAGATCAAGCTGTATTGTTTGAAGGATGTCTTCAATTTTATTAAACTTGTAAACTTGATCACTGGGTGATTGAGGGGGAGTGAGTAGGGTACTCTTATCTAAGTGAGTCTTAGGTAGAAATTGCATTGGGTAAGTATTAAGTGATAGATTAAACAGGGTGGTTTAAGTCTAGAATTAATATTACTAATAGTGGATTTCCTCCTGGCTTGGTAGCCTCCAGATGTAGGTGTGGTTATACACTGAACTGGGTTAACAAACTTCTGTGTTGTTTACTTTTCTTGTTGTTTAAGTTTTGGTTAAATTTGTCAAATGTCCTATTAAGTGTTGGGACATCTCTTAGGACATCTCATACCTGATCACAGAATTTCAATTGGCATCAGAGCAGGCACCCTGCCTGTTTATACTGGGTGAGATCTAGGGAATACAAATTATGTAACATGGATAGAGATTTAGGGTCAGTAAATAGACCACCTATTCTGGATGGATCTAATTATGACTACTGGAAGCCAAGAATGATTGCATTCTTAAGGTCACTTGACAACAGGGCATGGAGAGCAGTTAATGTTGGATGGGATCATCCTGTCCAAGACACCAAAGATGGATCAAAAGTGCTGAAACCTGAAGAAGAATGGAGTAAGGAGGAAGAAGACTCAGCACTAGGCAACTCAAAAGCCTTAAATGCTTTATTCAATGGCATTGATAGAAACATTTTCAGACTTGTGCATCATTGTGAGCTGGCCAAAGATGTTTGGGATACTCTCAAAACAACTCATGAAGGAACATCAAAAGTAAAAATGTCAAGACTTCAACTTCTCACCACCAAGTTTGAAAACTTGAGAATGAAGGAAGATGAATCAATTCATGAGTTCTATATGAACATCTTGGATATAGCCAATACATCTGGAGCTTTGGGAGAAAAAATGACTGATGAAAAGCTTGTAAGAAAGATTCTCAGATCTTTACCAAAAAGATTTGACATGAAAGTCACTGCAATAGAAGAAGCTCAAGACATATGCTCCATGAAAGTTGAAGAACTCATTGGTTCTCTTCAAACTTTTGAGATGGGAATGAATGACACAAATGTCAAAAAGAACAAAAGCATAGCCTTGGTGTCAAATACAGATGAAGAAGAAGATGATGAACCAGCAAATGATAAAAGCTTATCAGAAAACCTTGCCTTGATTGGAAGACAATTCAAACAGATTCTCAGAGGAATGGAAGGAAAATCCAAACCTAGTGGAAGAAACACAAACTCTGAGAACAGAAGATCTTATGATGCTAACAAAAGATTAAAGTATGCTGAAAAGACCAGTCAAGATAAAGGAGTCAAATGCCATGAATGTGAAGGATATGGACACATCAAGTTTGAATGTCCTACCTACTTAAAGAGGCAAAAGAAAGGACTCTCTGTGACCTGGTCTGATGAAGACTCAGGAGAGTCAGAAGAAGAATCAGCTAAGCATATTACTGCTCTAGCTGGACTGTGTGAATATGATAGTGATTCCAGTTGTGGAGAGCTTACTTATGAAGAACTTGAGCAAGCATTCAAAGATCTATACAAAAGAAGCTCTGAAATATGCAGTGAGGTTATAAAGCTAAAGAAGCAGAATGAGGTATTAGAAGATGAAAAAGCAAGTGATCAAGTAATCATTGATACCTTGAAAAGTGAAGTAACTCTTCTCAACTCTAAGTTGGAACATATGTCAAAATCTGTTAAAATGTTGAACAGTAGCTCAAATACACTGGATGTTATTCTCAGCAATAATAAACATTCAGGGGACAAAAGTGGACTGGGATATAACAGAGATGAAGCCAGCTCTAGCAAAGCTATTGCAAAAACTACTCAGTCAAACAAGATGTCCCAACAGATGCTCCAACATCAGAACACAAAGACAAACATAATGTTCCAACAGATGTCTCAACATTCTGGAAAGAACAAGATGAAGAAGAAGTATCAAAGATGGAGATGCCATCACTGTGGAAGATTTGGACATATCAAACCTCACTGTTATAAGCTACATGGATATCCAAATCAGATGTGTCAGCAACCTTCCAAGCAGAAAGTAGAAGGTACCAAGAAAGTGCTGCATAGAAATCAGCAACCTCCTAAGCAAAAGACAGAGGTCATCAAGAAAGTTTGGAGACCAAAAGCTGACATTCAGACTGATCAAAGCCACATACCCAAGAACAAGATCAACAATCAAGCTTGGAGATCAGCTGAACAACACTCAGAGCAAAGGCATCAAAAGAAATCTCAACTCATCTGGTCAAAGAAAAGTACTGCATACATAGCACATACATCATTGAAAGTATCAGCTAAAGAAGACTGGTACTTTGACAGTGGATGCTCAAGACACATGACTGGATTGAAGAATTTGCTAGTAAACTTAAAGTCACATTCATCCAGGTATGTTACCTTTGGAGATGGAGCCAAAGGAGAAATCAAGGGAGTTGGAACCTTGGATTGTCAAGATGTTCCAAGACTAGATGATGTGCTGCTAGTTAAAGGTTTAACTGCTAACCTGATCAGCATAAGTCAACTATGTGATCAAGGATACAGTGTAAACTTTACCAAATCTGAATGCATAGTGATTAACAAAGAACAAGAGGTTGTCATGAAAGGAGCCAGATCTAAAGACAACTGTTACATGTGGGAATCTCAAAATCTCAGTCTCACTTCAACCTGCTCTCTAGCTAAGGAAGAAGAAGTGAAACTGTGGCATCAAAGACTAGGTCATCTTCATTTCAGAGGCATAAAGAAGATCATATCTATGGATGCTGTAAGAGGTATTCCTAAACTGAAGATTGATGATGGCAAAATATGTGGTGAATGTCAAATAGGCAAGCAAACCAAGATGTCCCATCCAAAGCTCCAACATCTGACAACTTCCAAAGTTTTGGAACTTCTACATATGGATCTTATGGGACCTATGCAAGTTGAAAGTCTTGGTGGTAAGAGGTATGCCTATGTTGTGGTTGATGATTTTTCAAGATATACATGGATAAACTTCATCAAAGAAAAGTCAGATGTATTTGATGTATTCAAAGAATTATGTCAAAGATTGCAAAGGGAAAAATCCAGCTGTGTGATCAGAATAAGAAGTGATCATGGAAAAGAATTTGAGAATCAAAAGTTCTTAGATTTCTGTTCTTCAGAAGGAATCAACCATGAGTATTCTTCACCTATCACTCCTCAACAGAATGGGATTGTTGAAAGGAAGAATAGAACCATTCAAGAATCAGCAAGAGCTATGATCCATGCTAAAAAGTTACCTCTGTATTTTTGGGCTGAAGCTATGAACACTGCCTGCTACATCCATAACAGAGTTACTTTAAGGAAAGGAACTTTGTCCACAATATATGAAGTATGGAAGGGCAGAAAACCCACAGTGAAGTATTTTCATGTATTTGGAAGTAAATGCTATATTCTGGCAGATAGGGAGCAAAGGAGAAAAATGGATCCTAAAAGTGATGAAGGAATTTTCCTTGGATACTCTATAAACAGCAGAGCATATAGAGTATTTAACTACAGAACAAATGTTATCATGGAGTCCATAAATGTGATAATTGATGATGCTCCTACAGATGTCCTAGAAGATGTTGGAACATCTGCTGATATCAAGATTGAAGCTGAAGAAAAGAATGATCAATATAACTTCACTCAAAATGATACAAGGTCAGAAGATTCAAGCAAACCTCCCTCCATCAGAATACAGAAGGATCATCCCAAAGATTTAATAATTGGTGATCCCAACAGAGGTGTGAGCACTAGATCAAGAGAAGTGATTTCAGGTTCTTGTTTTGTTTCCAAAATAGAACCTAAAAATATCAAGGAAGCTCTCACTGATGAATACTGGATTTGTGCTATGCAAGAGGAATTAGGTCAATTCACAAGGAATGAAGTGTGGAATCTTGTACCTAGACCTGATGACATAAATGTGATTGGTACAAAATGGGTGTATAAGAACAAGTCAAATGAACAAGGAATTGTTACAAAGAACAAAGCTAGACTTGTGGCTCAAGGATACACTCAAATTGAAGGGGTAGACTTTGATGAAACCTTTGCACCAGTAGCAAGGCTTGAATCAATAAGACTACTGTTGGGAATTGCTTGTATCTTAAAGTTCAAGCTATTTCAAATGGATGTGAAAAGTGCCTTTCTTAATGGTTATCTTAATGAAGAGGTATATGTAGAACAGCCTAAAGGATTTGTTGATCCAAGCTGTCCAAATCATGTATACAAATTAAAGAAAGCACTTTATGGTCTGAAGCAAGCTCCAAGGGCATGGTATGAAAGACTGACCACATTTCTTATCAAGCAAGGATACAGAAAAGGTGGGATTGATAAAACCCTATTTGTTAAAGATGAAGAAGGAAATGTCATGATTGCACAAATATATGTTGATGACATTGTGTTTGGTGGGATGTCTGATAAGATGGTCAAACATTTTGTCAAGCAGATGGAATCTGAATTTGAAATGAGTCTAGTAGGTGAATTAACCTACTTTCTTGGGCTGCAAGTAAAGCAAATGGAAGACTCAATGTTTATTTCCCAAAGTAAGTACTCCAAGAACATAGTGAAGAAATTTGGAATGGAAAATGCTTCTCATAAAAGAACTCCTGCTCCCACACATTTAAAGCTGACTAAAGATGAAAAGGGTGAGAATGTAGATCAAAGTTTATATAGAAGCATGATTGGAAGCTTGTTATACTTGACTGCTAGCAGACCAGACATTGCTTTTGCAGTAGGAGTTTGTGCAAGATATCAAGCTGATCCAAAAGTCAGTCATCTCAATCAAGTCAAGAGAATCCTTAAATATGTTAATGGTACTTGTGACTATGGCATAATGTACTTTCATGGGTGCAAACCAATTCTCACTGGCTTCTGTGATGCTGATTGGGCAGGAAGTGCTGATGACAGAAAAAGCACTTCAGGAGGATGCTTCTTTCTAGGAAACAATCTGATTTCTTGGTTCAGTAAGAAACAGAATTGTGTATCCTTGTCTACAGCTGAAGCTGAGTACATAGCAGCAGGTAGCAGTTGTTCTCAGTTGGTTTGGATGAAGCAGATGCTCACTGAGTACAATGTCCCACAGGATGTCATGACATTGTACTGTGACAACTTAAGTGCAATCAACATATCAAAGAATCCCATTCAACACAGCAGGACTAAGCATATTGATATCAGGCATCATTTCATCAGAGATCTTGTAGAAGAAAAGGTGATTTCATTGGAGCATGTAGCTACAGATTTGCAATTAGCTGATATTTTTACCAAAGCATTGGATGCTACTCAATTTGAGAATTTAAGGGGCAAACTTGGAATCTGTTTATGTGAGATTTAGCAATTAATGAGATGTGCCAACATGTCATATGACATTGCATGGCATAAGTTCCAGATGGCAAAACCAGTCTGGACAAGATTCTTGGGAACTCCATCTCTCATCATTTGCACAGTAACGGCTACTTACTTAGTAACTGTTTATAATCAGCTATCAAGATTCTCATCATACTATCATAATCGAATCACATTCACCAGCTATTCTCCAGAGATCATAAACCCTAAAGTCTTTCTTTCATCTTCTTCAACAATGTCTCAAAACCCTAAAACAGCTGAGGAAATTCTCAACAAGGAAGACGTGGTTCATGCCACTCCAATCTCTGTTGTGCCAATGTAATCAACACCATTGGACGAGATCAGGGGAAGCGCTTCTCACACTAAAAAGGCAAGAACTCCAAAGAGATGTAAAGATCAAATCAGAAGCAAAGCTAAAGGCATTCCCTCCTCCTCAAAATACTCCAAATATGTTGATGATTCCATCAAGGAGATTGTCAACCAAGTTTTCTCTGAACAAAGAGTGGTGAAAGGGATCTCTGTTCCTTTGAACACCATTCCTGCACCTCAAGAAGAACCAGCTCAAGATACAGAGGACACTGCTGCAGAACAAGATGTCCCAACAGATGTTGGAACATCTGCAGATGAGAAAGCAAACTCATCTGATGCTGATACTGAATAGACTGAGGACAAGAAAGAGGCCTCAAGTGAAAGTGATAAAGAAGTTTCTGTGGAACAGGCTAAAGACTCAAATGAAGATCAAACTTCTGTTGATCAACAAGCTGATGAGGAGACTGCTCAATCCCCTCCAGTAGTCAATCTGGAGCAGGACTCTGATGCAGAGATCATATCATCTGTGAAACCCAGCATTGCTAAAAGACTAAGGTCCAGGAAAGGAAAGATGCAAGCTGAACCTGTCATCCCTGAGAAGAAGAAGGCTAGTCCAAAGAAAGGCAAAGCTAAAGCTACCTTTGGTCCAACAAAACCCTGGAGCAAAGTCCAATCCCAGAAGAGAAAAGCTGCCACACCATCAGATTCAGATGTTGAATCAGATGTCCCAACATCTCCTCCCAAGAAAAGACCAACACCAGCAAGAGCTTCAACTGCTGTTCCAGAAGCTCCCTTGGACAACATATCATTCCATCTTGTCTCTAGTGTCAACAGATGGAAGTATGTGTACCAAAGAAGGGTTGCCCTGGAAAGAGAACTAAGCAGCAATGCACTTGAGTGCACAGAACTCATTGACCTAATCTCTGCTGCAGGACTATTCAAGACAGTCTCAGAGTTCTCTCCCTGCTATGAACTTCTTGTCAAAGAGTTCATTGTGAATCTTCAGGAGGATTGCTCAAATGGTAAGTCCTCAGAGTTCAGAAAGGTATTTGTGAGAGGTAAGTGTGTTGAGTTCTCTCCCCAAATCATTAATCAGTATCTAGGAAGGGACACAGATGGACCCAATGAGCTAGGGAAAACAGATAATCAAATCTGTAAGGTGATCACTGCAAACTAGGTCAAAGTTTGGCCTGTGAAGGGAAAGCTCTCTGTGAGCATGCTTACCAGAAAGTATGCCATGCTTAACAGGATTGGAACTGCTAACTGGGTGCCTACCAACCACACTTCATCAATCTCAACTGGTCTGGCCAGATTCATCTATGCTGTGGGGACTCAAACCAAGATGGATTATGGAGCATATATTTTTGATCAGACTATGAAGCATGCCATCTCTACTGCAACAAAGCTGCCAATATCTTTTCCATCATTGCTGTGTGGTATTGTTCTAAGTCAATACCCTGGGATTTTAAATGAGAAGGACATTGTCTGCAAGAGAGAGAGCCCCCTGGCTTTTCATTACAAATTATTCCTAAGTCACCATGCTGCAGATGTTGAAGCACCTTCTGGGACATCTGCTGGTCCCTCCACTGCTAAGAATCCTATCTCCAAGAAGGCCTTAATTGCTGAACTCAAGTGCACATGCAAGGAGCTTGAAGCAAGGAAGCTGAAACTGGAAGAAATCATTCAAAGGTTGGAGAGTGAAGAAGACCAGAAAGCTGCTTCTAATGAAAACAATGACTCTGATGAAGACAATGAATCTGATGAAGCAAGTGAAGCTGAAACAGAAGATGAGGAAGAAGCTAGTGATGAATCTGAGTGATCATTGTAGGTGAGGAAAATGTAATGACAGCAATGTAATGACAGTAATAGTGTCTTTGGCCCCTAATTTTATGTCTACCAAGGGGGAGAACAACAACAAATTTGTACTGCTGTTTAATTTTTGAATGAAATCTGTTTGTTTCTGTCTGAACTGAATCAGTGTGTATTTCTGTTGCAACAAGACTGGACACATATTTGTTTGAGGGGGAGTAATCTCAAATAAGAATCAACAGAAAAGTAATGCTATACTCTGATAAAAAGAACTTCTGCTGCACTCTGAAAACCAGAAAAGATGTTAGCCAAAAATTAGCCAAAGGGGGAGTTTGTAGATGTTTAAGAATTGGCAGAATTTTTGACCAAACAAGAAATGTTGAATTCAGTTCAGAATGTCCTATCAGATGTTGGGACATTAGCAAACAGAGTATGTGAACTTATTTCAGGATGTCCTACCAGATGTTGGGACATTGTGTAAATAACTTAAGTTCAGTTTTTCAGGATGTCCCAACAGATGTTGAGACATCTCAGACCTGCTTCCAGAATTACTTATTGATTAACAGATCAGAGATATTTAAGGAGAGTTATCTGGAATTAATTAATGATGGATAAAAACAGAACAAGGCGCATCTGTAGGGAGTTTTATATTGAAGATTCAGAATAAAACAGAAGACCTAATGCACCTAGAATATAGGAAGTAACAAACCCTAAATTCAAGGTGACAGCTGCTGCACATTAGGGCTGGATCATTCTACAGAAAGCCCAAAATTCAGATACCTATTTAAACAACAGAAACTCATAGAATTGAGTACGAATTTCAGAAGACCAAATAGGGTGTCTAGTGTTTTAATAGCAGGTTGTATTTTATGTACCACTTTATGAGCTTTTAAGCAAAAGTGCATTTGTGACTTGATTGAAACTGTGAAGTAAGATCAAGCTGTATTGTTTGAAGGATGTCTTCAATTTTATTAAACTTGTAAACTTGATCACTGGGTGATTGAGGGGGAGTGAGTAGGGTACTCTTATCTAAGTGAGTCTTAGGTAGAAATTGCATTGGGTAAGTATTAAGTGATAGATTAAACAGGGTGGTTTAAGTCTAGAATTAATATTACTAATAGTGGATTTCCTCCTGGCTTGGTAGCCTCCAGATGTAGGTGTGGTTATACACTGAACTGGGTTAACAAACTTCTGTGTTGTTTACTTTTCTTGCTGTTTAAGTTTTGGTTAAATTTGTCAAATGTCCTATTAAGTGTTGGGACATCTCTTAGGACATCTCATACCTGATCACAGAATTTCACATACGTTTAAAGAAAGTGGAGTTATATGCAAGAAATATGGTTGATTTATTTTCGTAGAAAACATAAGCATGAGAAGAGGTACATTAATCATTGATATGACCAATAAAGTCACATTTAAATTATCTTATGAATTGTGTTTCCATGTTTCTTTTGCATTTTTCTCCTTATATAGTCGTCCTGACCCGCTTTACACTAGAGATAATTTAATGTGATTGTTTCAGATTGGTATGACCTTTTAATGATGATTGAAATCATGCTTGATTGTTTCCAATCCAGTATCATGATATCCATCATCAACAATAAATGTATTCTCAATTATATCTCAATCAGATATTGACATGCGTTAGACTTGAGTTGAAAACCAACTTGACCCATTAGTCATTTCAACCTGAACTGGACCTTTTAGGTGGGTCATTAATTGGATGAGCTCCATTGAGTATGAGTTGACTCCTAACCACTTTAGAAACCTGCCTAAGAGATCAGACACGTACACAACCCCTCAAGTATGAGCCTTGTAAAAGCAAAGTGTTTTCATAAATCATATCAATGCATCAGACATGTATAGAGTCCATCAAACACTATCCATTTAACAGTGAAATGTTTTCCTAAGACAGACCAAGAAATCAAACATGTACACAACCCCTCAAGCATGAACCATATAAAGGTAAAGTTACTTCCTAAGGCATACCAATAAACTAGAGATGTACACATGCCCTCAAGTATGAGTTGTATAAAGACGAAGTGTTTTCCTAATTCATACTAAGAAACCAAACATGTACACAATCCTCAAGCACGAGTTATGTAAGTTATGTCCGGCCAATGTACATTAGTCACTTGATTGTTTCACCCCCTCTAGTTGTGATAATGGCCAAAGGTATTTGAAATAAGAGTCAATCATGGCATATCCATACTTCATGCAACCCTTATGAGGTACCATAAATTCAACCTTTATTTTTTATGTTACTCAAATCTTATAAATAAGCTTCACCATTTCCTATTTTTCTCATCTCTTCACTTCATCCTATAGATTTTCAGTAAGTTCACTACGACATTATCTCTTTTTAAGTTTTTAATCTTCAACCAAAGCTCATGACATAAGGTAATACCTTAATCTCTTTGTGTTTTTCCTTTCTTATTTCATGGTATTTATTCGGGATTGTAACTCGTTTGACAGGGCCATTGAGCCCCAAAATGATGCATAGGTGTGTGAGTTGTAGAATATGTGCTTGCAAAGCTCGAAACAGGATACACGGATAATATATTAGAGGTTCATTGAAATGTAGTTCTTTGGTAGTTATAACAACTCGTATAATGATAGTTTAGAGAGCATGTCACCTAGTGATAGTGACACTTACTTAATGTCTTCTTCCTCGTGTTCGAATAAAACTTCCATGGCGCTCATCGCTTCTAATTCGAGCTTCTTTTGTGAAAATGGCATGAATATTGATTTAATTTGCGTTGAGTAGGATTTGATTCAAGCTTTTCGACTATATTTTGAGTTGTCCAACACTGGGAACGAGATCGATGTGATTATGGAACAATGTTTGTTGTGTGAGAAGATTTGTATGCAAAGACCTCAGGGAAGGGAAGGGGTAGGTGGTGAGTATTTTTATTTTTTACACTAGGGTGATGAATATTAGATAGTCTATGAAACTCATGTTTGGGCTTCCTGAGTTGGTGATGGCTAAAGAAAAGAATTGCAACAAAAATATTGGAATAATAAAATACCTAGAAACTTAGAAATGAGTCTCATAGGAAATCACCCAGAAACTTAGAAACAAAGATGGAATCTAAAATTGAGGAAGAAGAGATAGATGAACATGATAAAATGTTCTCTAAATTAAAGGAATAACAGAAGGAAACTAATGAGAGGAAGAACATTTATGCATGACGATGAAAATCATTTGTAGTAAGGTACCACCTTTATATAAGAAGGCGAATGGGACAACAATCTACAATCCAGAATAGAGGGAGACCCGAATGATGAAATAAACGATGAAGATCAACCTCAAGATCACAACAACATTTGAGTGCACTTAAGTATTCTAAATGGAACTATCACTCCTTACCCTAGGGACATGAAGTCACATGTTGGAATGACGATGTGAATTATTTTAGTGCCAAAACATGCATTTAATATGCATGTTCCCAATGACCATCTACTCTGACTCACCAAAATTTTCCACATCCCCCCTCTTAAATAAAAAGTTTACCCTAAAAACACAAGATGACAATAAAGGAAGGTCCAAAAATCTCATCCTTACTTCACTAAGTAACAAAAAATGTTGGAAACAAATGTTTCGGCCCCGTCAAAAGTCCACAATGGTAGACCAAATTATGAAAGCCCAATGTGGAACCTCGTTGGAAATCCGATTACCTGGTTCTAATCGCCCATGTATCGTTACCGTTAGATCTAATCAGACTACTTCTCGCATCACACCGTGTTAGACGAAGACAATTTCAACCACAGTCATATATAAACCCCACCACACACCAATTATAGATATTACCTTACTCATACACTTCATATTCATGACTTTATTGACTTAAGCACATGAGTGTTAATTTTGCATATCCTTATTACTCAACCGCACTTGAAACTTTATTAAACTAAATAAGCTCATTCTTCAAACACCTCGTGTTCCATCACATTATACATATAAATAAAATTTGCACCCAATCATTAAAGTAATAATTTTTAAAAAATGAAACATAATAAAAGTTGTCAATTATAAAGATCAAATACAATGTAAACATTAGTAAAATATCTATTAAAAAAAGTGAAACAATAAAAGTTGGGCAATATAAAGATTAAATAAAATGTAAAAGAAATAAAAAATAATTAAAATAAAGAGAAAGTAGAAAAGGAAAAGGAAAAAGGTAAGAGAAAACATACGTTGCAATTTGGCGGTTGAAAAGTAGAGAATGGTGGTGGTGGATGAATGATTAGTGAACGTGAGAGTGAGCGAGTGTTACTAAATCATCAATTTTCCATTTCCACTCTCATTAGTTGTTTCAGTTCAAACTAGGGTTTTCCCTCGCTACGAAACCCTAGTTATTCCGATTAAGAAGAACAAAAATGCCGAGAGAGATAATCACTCTTCAGGTTGGACAATGCGGGAACCAGATCGGAATGGAATTCTGGAAACAGCTTTGTCTCGAACATGGCATCAGCAAAGACGGCATCCTCGAAGACTTTGCCACTCAGGTCTCTCACTTTTCTATTTTCTAGCAAGATTTTAGATTTTTACTGAATTAGCCTTTTTTTTATTTAACTATGAACTGAAATGAAACAACTTGTTGGTTGGTGAAAATGGTGTAGGGAGGAGATAGGAAAGATGTGTTCTTTTATCAAGCTGATGATCAGCATTATATACCGCGTGCTTTATTGATTGATTTGGAGCCAAGAGTTATTAATGGGATTCAAAATAGTGATTATCGGAATCTTTACAATCATGAGAACATCTTTGTGTCTGATCATGGAGGTGGTGCAGGAAACAATTGGGCTAGTGGATATCATCAGGTTTGTCACTAGAGTATTTTGTATTTAGGGTTTCTATGTCATTTTTTAAAAATAAGTTTGTTACTTTATTTCCGATTCCGAAGATACTGTTTTCTCTGCTGATTATTTATTGTGAACTTGTTGTCATTGTTGACTAACTCATGGTATGACATCACATACATAGGAACAAGTTTTAGTATTTGTGTCCAGTGCCAGGGATTTTGATGCTTCATTTGTTTGCTAGTGTACATTCATTAAGATACAGTTTAAATGTATGTGTGCTTGATTGCTTGTGAAGACGATGATTGAGTTTATACGGTTGTCAATCTTAGCAACTTATAGCATAAGTCTGCTGACTAGGTTTTCTTTAGTATGCTGATGGCTTTCTATTTCTAGTACTAGCAATGTGCATCAAGATCAAATTATGAAATATTCTACCAAAATAATGCATCAGTAAAATTAGTAGTGCATGGACAGATAACACTGAAGTTAGTTATAATTCCTGAAATCTAGGGAACGAATATGGGTAAGGGTGTATAAGAGAAGGGATAGAAATTAGAGAGGGTGTGGATTATGTGAGAATCATTATTCTTCCTTTCTAAACGTTCTCCTCTGGGTTTGTTCCTTCTTTCTTCTTCTACTTCTCTTCTAATTCTCCTTCATGTACTAAGACTCTTGTGTCTTTTGCTTATAAATGGGTTGCTTTTGCTTCTTTGTTTATACCCTGGGAGTTGGCTTGATTGCTCATATTCAATAAAACATTAACATTTGTCTTCATTAACAGACACAATCCGTACACAATGTTGCTGTACATGCAGTTGTAATGGATTTCAATTTCAACAACTAGCACTAACTATTGAAAAATAATGCTTCACATGAAAAATATTCATTTTAGAACTGGAAAAGCCTCTGATGGGCTGATTTGTGTTTTTTAGATAACTTTGCACATTATAGTCCTGATAAGTCAGTCCATAGGAGTCTTTATCAACTATTTTAAAATGTAAGTGAAGTTTTTGATGTGTGCTGTCCTATAAGTGATGTCTTACATTATTGGAATGCAAAGTAGTTGTTTAACTAGTGTTATTGTTAATATCTGGTCAGGGAAAGAATGTTGAAGAAGACATAATGGACATGATTGACAGAGAAGCTGATGGTAGTGACAGTCTAGAGGGTTTTGTTCTATGTCATTCAATTGCTGGAGGAACAGGCTCAGGTTTCTTTCTTCTTCTTTTCGTAAACTTTGCCTTAGAACATCCTATGAATTTCTTCATTTGCCCCCCTTTTTCTTATTAATCACTTGTTTAGACGGTGCATCGGAAGAAGCCACAAATTGCTGAAATGATTGATTGAATTTGCACTTGATGCAAAATCCAAATTCAGTCGTATATTAAATTAATCATACACTGAAGAGAGGAAAATTGAACAGCAGTACTCCTTAGCTTATCTCATTAACGTTGTTTGTAACGGATAATGGATGGAATTCCTATTTATCCTTTGCACCTCCTATATTCAAAATGGAAAGCCTCGGAGATTGCTCAAATATTTCTCACCTGTGTATTTTTAATTTTTGTTTTGCAAATTTTACTTGTATATTAAATGTTATTCCTTAAATTTTTATGCAGGTATGGGCTCATACCTGTTGGAGACTCTGAATGACCGCTACAGCAAAAAATTGGTCCAGACATACAGTGTATTTCCTAACCAAATGGAGACAAGTGATGTGGTAGTCCAACCATATAATTCTCTTTTGACACTCAAGCGACTGACTCTAAATGCTGATTGTGTCGTGGTTCTCGACAATACTGCACTAAATAGAATTGCTGTGGAACGACTTCATTTATCAAATCCCACCTTTGCTGAAACAAATTCCCTAGTTTCTACTGTGATGTCTGCCAGCACAACCACTCTTCGTTATCCAGGATACATGAATAATGACTTGGTTGGTCTACTTGCTTCTTTGATTCCAACACCTAGATGCCATTTTCTAATGACAGGATATACGCCTTTGACAGTGGAACGTCAGGTGAGATCTTTGTGTCCTTTTCCCTTTATATTGATATTCAGGGCATCAAGGTTTTCCCTAAATTTCTGTCCTGTAAGATTTTTGTTGGTTTGTTGAACTGGAAGCGATCTACAGAGAAAATATTAATTCATATATCTCTCACTCATATTTTATAATTCTTCTATATCCTGATTAGATATGTATGTCACTTCAAAAATGTGGTTAAGCATTTAAAAATTTGGTGATATTTCTTTGCAGGCTAATGTAATTCGTAAGACCACTGTGCTTGATGTCATGAGAAGACTTCTGCAGGTATATTGATTGCTTAAACAATTAATCTTCAAATTGAATGACTATGTGATCCACTGACTTTTATTTCCTTGACAGGCAAAGAATATTATGGTGTCTTCTTACGCTAGGACCAAAGATGCCAGCCAAGCAAAATATATATCAATTCTGAATATCATCCAAGGGGAGGTTGACCCAACTCAGGTAATGACAAAGCTACAGAGTGTTGATGATACTTGTGGAGTTTTCCATTTGTTAATTGAAACTGTTATAAAAGCATACTTACCAATAATTAATCAATAAGGCTTATTAGCATCTACTAATGTTCCTGTGTGAAGATCCAATTCTTTCTATTTAGCATTAGATATTTTGCTTTCACATAGAAGGAATTTTATACTCGAGCCAAAACCTTGAAAAATTATAATTAAATCTTCAACTGATATTGCTGGAGCAGTGTTATGAAATTGCCCTGCCATGGCCGCTATTGTTGATAAACATGGCGGTTTTTGGACTCGCTGCAATGGTAAATATCGGCCGCTATTGCGGGTTTTTCTGCCATAATCCGCAATAACGGGTGCCGCAAAGCGACCGGTATGGTGGGATTTGCGCTCTCTGCCATTGACCGTCATCCGCCATCGACAACACTGCTGGAGCGCTCCTAGTCTTTTTCAATATATCTAATCTACATACACTTTCAACTGTGTTGCAGCTTGCTTAGATGACTTATGATATTAGTATTGTGTATCTAATATGTAAATATTTTAACTGCTAAACTAATCGTGATTTTATCATTCACTATGGATTTAGGTTCATGAAAGTTTGCAGAGGATACGTGAAAGAAAGCTAGTTAACTTTATTGACTGGGGTCCTGCAAGTATTCAGGTCTGTGATCTGTGGAAAATCAATTTAAAGTTACTGCAGTTGCATCCTTTTCTCTTTTACATTTAGTTTTATGATAATCTTATCTTGTTTTTCTGGTAGGTTGCTCTTTCCAGAAAATCACCATATGTTCAAACTGCACACAGGGTAGGACTCAATATTGTTTTTCTCGGTCTTAGTTTTTATGATTATCTTATTTTTTCTGCATTACATCTGATTGCATTGGAAATGCGTTACATCTGATTGCATTGGAAATGGTTTAACATCTCTTTAGGAATGGTTATTATTCTGAGGTTGGATAATCAAATCAGTTGGTAATAACCTGTGTGCTTCTGTGTTTTTTAGGTCAGTGGCCTTATGCTGGCTAGCCATACTAGCATCCGCCACCTTTTCAGTAAATGTCTGAGCCAGTACGATAAGTTGAGAAGGAAACAAGCCTTTTTAGACAACTATCGGCAGTTCCCAATGTTTGCTGTAAGTGTTCCAATTTTGCATCAATCTTTTCAGCATTGTTGCTGCATCTTTATGTACTTGGCTGGTAGAATCGTCATTAGATACCTGTCTTTTCATCTGATGCCGCAAATAAAAAATGAACAGGATAATGACCTCTCTGAGTTTGATGAATCAAGGGACATAATTGCGAGTTTGGTTGATGAATATAAGGCCTGTGAATCCCCAGATTATATCAAATGGGGAATGGAGGTAGATGTTCTACATCCTCACTTCCTATTTTTAGTTTATCTTGCACACTGCTTATAATATTTTTTCTATGTATAGGATCCGAATAATATGATGACAGGTGAAGGCAGTGCTGCAGGATCTCTGGATCCAAAATCAGTAGTGTAGACAACCAAGTAAGCTAGGCAATAATTAGGTTTACTTTGAGTTTTAGATTTGATTTTACTTTCTTCCCCTTGCAAGATATAAATAAAAGATGAAGTATTAAGGTTAAATGTGGTCACCATTTAGGTTCCATCAGTCAGAAACTATTAGTTTGCTTTCCCATGTGAATCTAACTAATCTTTGATGCCTTTAACATATTTTCTAACTGATTCTTGTGTATTTGACAGGCAATGTGACAAGGGTTTGGAGTCAGACATGATCATGAAAACTTTTTCTATTTTGGATGATGGTTTGCGGTGTGATAATTTAATTTGTATTGTATTGCTGTTTGTTTATCATTTGGACATCCGCCGTAGTACTGAATCCCACTGTATTTTTTCGTTTTCAGCAATGTATATGGTTGGTTAGTTAATGGTCACTGCAATGTTGACATTGATATCCCACCAAAAAGTGATGGTGGGAGTTTCATCCTAGGACTTACTCATCAAAGGTTGTTTCGCAGCTATGCTCTCACCTATTTGCTAGAATGCTGTTCCTTAGCTGAGTTTTTTTTTTTTTTTTTTTTTTCCCATGTAAGTTAGTGTCATGCTAATCGTTAATGGCAATATACTTGGCCCAAAGTTTGTTGGGAGCTTATTTTTCCACACACCGTGTTTCTTGAAAATCGGACAGATATGTCTGTTTTGTTTAGATTTAGATTAAATTATTGTTTAGATTTAGGTTAAATTACAGTTTTGGTCTCCTTGTTTTACCAAACTCACAGTTATAATCCTCTTATTTTCTTTTTAAACAGTTTTGGTTCCTTATCCCACGTTTGGTCTAAAAAATCTTACTATTCATGAAAAGTATATGATCTATGCATAACAATACATGAACATAAACAGTACATGAACAGTGGATCAAAATTGTTTAAAAATAAAATATGACTAAAATCGTGAGTTTGATAAAATAGAGGAACAAAAACTGTAATTTAGCCTTAGATTTATTTATGAGAAATGATACTATGACACCATAATTTACATTTACACCGGACATATAAAATGTCTGTTTTGTTTAGATTTATTTATGAGAAATGAAGCTATGACACAATAATTTACATTTACACCGTACACTTTCAACTATGAATGTATACATATCACTTTTTTAATCTCATTTTGAATAAAATAGAGGAACAAAAATTGTAATTTAGCCTTAGATTTATTTATGAGAAATGATACTATGACACCATAATTTATATTTACACCGGACATATAAAATGTCTGTTTTGTTTAGATTTATTTATGAGAAATGAAGCTATGACACAATAATTTACATTTACACCGTACACTTTCAACTATGAATGTATACATATCACTTTTTTAATCTCATTTTGAAATCATTGCAAGCTAAAACTTTCAATTATGAATGTATACATATCACTTTTTTAATCTCATTTTGAAATCTTTGCAAGGCTAAAACAAATGTATATATACGGTGTAAATTATATGGTGTAGAAAAAGAGTGTTATCATAGCATAGCGCTTTATTTATTCAGATGCGAGAAAAAATTGTAATCATGGAGGGTGTGGTTTTGAAGGAATGGGCAGGGGAGTTAAACTAGCTATTCAATTCTAAATTGATATAAATGAAAACTCCAAAATTAATCTTAAAAAAATTAAAAATCATAAAAAAAAAGTTTTGAATATAGTTATCTCTGTCACGAAGCCGACAAGAACTTGAGTTTTAAGAGCCTTTTTGATTTCGTATTGGATGTCGAATTCTGAAATTTTCAAAGACCACTTGAGCATTCTGTCAGCCATGTTAGGGTGGCTGAACAGTTGCTTTATGGGTTGATATGTTCGCACAATGACTGTGTGAGCCAGGAAATAGTGTCTCAACCTTTTCGCCGCATTTATAAGGGTTTAGTTCCAAAATGGCTCGTTTGAGGTGGAGCATGGCTTGTTTGCATTCCTTACTCCATTCGAACGTTGCTTCCTTGCGAAAGAGTTTGAAGAATGAAGGTGTGTGCTGGGCAGATTTAGCTACAAAGCGAGATGACGAGGCGAGCATCCCATTTAGGGATTGTATGAATTTTTTTGATCTCGACGTATAAAATTCAGAGAATACCCGAAATTTGTCAAGTTTGGCATCAATTCCTTGTTCTGTCATATAGTTGTCGAGGAACTTCCCTGCTCGGACGTCGAATGTGCACTTCTCCGGATTGAACCTCATTTTGTATTTTCTCGTTTGGTCGAAGACCTTACTAAGGCGAAGTGTATGGTCAGATTCCTCTTGTGATTTCACGATCATATCGTCCATGTACACCTCAAGCATATATTTGATTTCAGCTTGGAAGACTCTGTTCATCATTCGCTGATACGTAACACCGACGTTATTCAAGTCAAAGAGCATTACATTGTAGTAATAGTTATCCGACTCGGTCACAAATGTTGTGTACCTCTTGTCCCCTTTCGACATGGGGATTTAACTGGACCCAGAGTATGCGTCCATGATGGACAAAAGTTTAAAACCTGTAGAATTGTCGATTAATTTATCAATGTTCGAAGGGATATGCATCTTTGGGGTATGCCCTATTAAGATCAGTGTAATCAACGCACCTACGCCACTTTCCATTAGATTTTTTTACAAGTACAACATTAGACAATCAGGTTGTGTACTAGGATTCAAATTTTTTTTGCCTCTAGGAGGTCTTTTAAAGCCTTTTCGACAGCCTCCGCTTTCTCGGGAGTTTGCTTACCCCTACGTTGTGCTACGACCCTAGCGACAAGATCTATGGTGAGCTGGTGGCAGGTGACCTTTGGGTCGATTTCGGGCATCTCATGAGCGCTCCACGTGAACATGTCAACATTCTCTTTCAGGCAGGCCTTGAGTTGCTTCATCACCAGGTCGGGGAGTCCAGTGTCGATCTTCACGCCCTTTTCTGGATCGTCACCGAGGAGGATGACTTCGAATTCCCCATATGGAATGGGGCGCATAGGATGTAGAGGTTCCCTAGTGTCGTAGAGTCATCAGTTGCTAGTCAAACATGTCTTTCTCTTCTCTTTAGGTCATCCTTTGTGAGGCTGCTGTCGAGATCGACAATGTTGACGCGAGTCAATGGCTTCTGCTCATCGAGTTGAGCTGTCTTGTTGGCAGTCTTGGGCGCTATATTGATCGAGTTATGTTCCTTTGTGGCCACGTCGAAGCATCTTCTCACAACTTTAATGTCCCCGTGAATGGTGACGACGCAACCCCTGATCGTGTAGTACTTCATCTTCAAGTGGACCGTAGATGGTACAGAGGTCAGTTCGGTCTGAGTTAGTCTTCCTAAATGAGTCACGACCATCTTCATGGAGGGTGTGCTTCATGTATTCTCAACCTTCAATAATGATTAGAATGGCCTCCTAGAAGTTTCTTGATGATAATTAGATGAAGAGGGAGGCTGAAAACTTGCCATGAAGTGTTTTTGGAATTTTCCCTAGTTTTCTTTTTTTCAAAAAAATCTTTTAGGGTTTACGTGTAAGAATTTTCGTCCTTGATGCATGTGGAGATGTTGTATACTTATAGAGGAACATATTAGGTCAAGAATTTTGGGCTTTGGTGAAGAGAATTAGGTTGCTTTGGAATGAAGCTTTCACCTTTCTATTTTGGTAAAATATTTGATATTAGGACTTTCTCCTTTGGTGTGCACGAATTTGGGATCCATATTATGATCATAAACATCAAAATCTCATCCCAAAATAGTCCTAAGATCAAATATTTGATTTTTCAATATTTATTCTAATTAAAATTGAATTTAAATAAATTAAATCCAATAAAATATAAAATAAACATAAAAAATCAGAATATATGACTTATGGTTTGTGGATTATCTCATGATTAAGTTTGAGTTAGAAAAATATGGGCCCATTTGGAGAAAACTTAAGTTTTGGTCATTATTTGCCTTATACACCTCCTTAAATTTGCCCAACTTCAACAATGCATAACTCTTTTTTATCCCATCTATGTATTCTTGGACTTTTTAGAAAGCTTAGAGTGTCCTATAACTACTCCTTTTGGTCCCATATCCATTTGATATTCGATGTTCAAGTTATGAGCTTTTGAAAAAGTTGACGTTTTGTTGACTTTTTAAAGGACCTGCAATGTCCTGGCTCATATATCTCAAATGAGGCATTTTTGGCCTTGGCTTGTGAGACACAAAGTTGTAGATAATTGAATTTACTTCAAAATGAGATTTGGATGGGAAATTTCTGATGAAGCATGTGAAAGTTATGGCTGGTCAAAGTACAATTGGCTTTTCCTGCAAAAACCCTAATTTAGTAACTTCTGATTCTTGATGAATTTGAGGTTTCCTTGATGAATCATGATCAACCCTTGATCAAATGATTAATCTTACTTCATAATCTTGATGTTGACCAAAAATCTTGAAGTTTGACTGTATGTTGACCACAGTTGACTTTTTTTACCAAGTTAATCGGATTTTGATTATCTGAGCATCTGACTAACCAAACTTGTAAGGCAAACCTTGAAACTTGACATGAGGATTCTCTGAAGTATGTGGGACACCATGAAGTCCACTTGAGGCTTTGGAACTCCAATTTTCTTTAAGAAACTCAAAACCCTAATTTAAAATCCATTGCTTAAGAGGAGGCTTTGCATGATGAAACCTTGAATCTCTTTGAGCAATTGAGAATTTTGTGACCATTAGGAGACCTCTTGAGACATATTTTCTTGAATATGTGAGGGAAAATTTTGGGATACAATAGTAGGTACATGAGAAAATTTGGTCAGGGACATAAGTCGTAGGGCTAAAGCTTCATAACAGTGCCTTTGGACGACATCTCTAAATTCCACAGTCATATAGGTAGTCATGATCGGAGTCAGTGAAAAACAGAGAAAGACAAGGTAGAAAAACTTTAAAAATCCTTGAATCACACAAATAAACATATCAACACAAAAATCAGTGAGTTTAAAGTTTTTAAAAGTAAAAAATTTAAAAACGTAAATAAAATGAAAATTTAAAGATTGCGGGTTGCCTCCCACTAAGCGCTTCATTTAATGTCGGGGCTCGACACAACTTAAGGGAAACTAATCTAAGTTTTCTGATGACAATTCTGCCAGTTTCAAACCCATTTAAAATTCTTTGTCTTCTACACAATTATATTGTTTAAGGCGTTGCCCATTTACTATAAACAGTGCACTAGACCTACCCTTAATTTCTATAGCGCCACTAGTTAAAACTTTAATTATTTCGAAAGTACTGGACCACCTAGATCGTAATTTTCCCGTAAATAACCTAAGTCTAAAATTGAATAAAAGAACAACGTCTCCCACACTGAATTCTTTCCTAGAGATTCTCTTGTCATGCCATTTCTTAGTTCTTTCCTTATATATGAGGGCATTCTCGTAAGCGTATAGTCTCAGTTCTTCTAGTTCATGAAAGTCTAGAATACGTTTCTCACCTGCATTAGTGTATTTAATGTTTAGGTTTTTAATCGCCCAATAGGCTTTATGCTTTAATTCTACTGGCAAGTGGCAAGATTTTTCGTAGACTAATTTGAACGGTGTGGTTCCAATGGGTGTCTTAAAAGCTGTTCTGTAGGCTAATAAAGCTTCTGGTAATTTAATAGACTAATCTTTCCTCGACGTAGCTACAATTTTCTCTAGAATTTGTTTTATTTCTCTATTTTAAAATTCTACTTGTCCACTAGTTTGTGGATGGTAAGGTGTAGCTATTCGGTGTCTTACTCCATATTTTAATAAGAGTTTATAAAATATTCTAGATATTAAATGCGAGCCTCCATCACTTATGACGAGTCTCGGTATACCAAATCTTGGGAAGATGAGGTTCTTAAAAAGCTTTATGACTACTCTAGTGTCGTTTGTTAGAGAAACTATAACTTATATCCATTTTGAAACATAATCAACAACTACGAGTATGAATTTATTTTCAAAAGAAGATGAAAATGGTCCCATAAAATCAATTCCCCACACATCGAAAACTTCTACTTCAAGAATTCCTTTTTGGGGCATCTCATCGCGCCTCGAAATGTTATCAGTGCGTTTGCATCAGTCGAAATTTAGAATGACGAGGTGAACATCTTTCCATAGAGTGGGCCAAAATAGGCCTGATTGAAGGATCTTCGCACAAGTCTTTGAAGTGCTTGCATGTCCACCGTAGGGGGCGGAGTGGCACTGGGAAATTATATTTTATATTTTTTCATCAGAGACACATCGACGATAAATAATATTGGGCCCTATCTTGAAAAGTAATGGTTCATCCGAGTAGTACTGTTTTAAATCATGGAAGAATTTCTTCTTTTGCTGATAAGTGAGATCTGGTGGAAGTACCCCGACAACTAAATAGTTAACTATGTCAGCGTACCATGGCAAAATGGTTTGTACACAAATTTAGTCCATTGTTTCTTCTTGGATTTGTTCGTATAAAGAAGATATCTAATGTTCTAGTTGGACTATAATACGTTCATCAGGGAAGTCATCGTTAATTGGTATCGGGTCATATTTAATTCCTTCCATACGTGATAAGTGGTCTGCTACTACGTTGTCAGTCCCTTTCTTATCCTTAATTTCTAAATCAAACTCTTGTAGCAATAAGATCCACCTTAGTAACCTATGCTTTGCATCCTTTTTACTTAGAAGGTTATTGATGGCTGCGTGATCGGTATAGATGATGATTTTAGCTCCTACAAGGTAAGAACGAAATTTGTCAAGCGCAGACACTACGGCTAAGAGTTCTTTTTCTATTGTGGCGTAATTCATCTGAACATGGTCTAAGGTCTTACTTGCGTAATATATAGCGTAAAGTTTCTTATATTTTCCTTGACCTAAGACTGCGCCAACAACGTAATCACTCGCATCACACATAATCTCAAATGGTAGCGTCCAATCGGGTGGTTGCATGATGGGTGTTGTGATAAAAGCTATTTTGAGGGTTTTAAATGCTTTTAAGCAGTCTTCATCAAAGATAAACTCAACATCTTTCATTGATAAATCTGTCAACGACTTAGTGATTTTAGAGAAGTCCATAATGAATCGTCGGTAAAAACCAGCGTGTCCTGGGAAACTTCTTATATCTTTCACGGTTTTAGGAGGTTGAAGGTATTTTATCACTTCTATCTTTGCTTTATCTACCTTGATGCCTCTGTTGGATATCACATGTCTTAAAACAATTCCTTGTCTGACCATAAAGTGACACTTCTCCTAGTTTAGCACAAGGTTCACTTTTATGCATCTCTCGAGTACCATTTCTAGGTTAGATAAGCATCCTTCAAAACTTAGGTCGCATACAGAAAAATCATCCATAAAAACTTCCATGATGTCATCTATGAAATCAACAAATATCGTCATCATGCATCTTTGAAATGTCGCTGGAGTGTTACATAAACCGAATGGCATACGTCGATAAGCAAATGTTCCGTAGGGGCATCTGAATGTCGTCTTTTCTTGGTCATCATGGTGAATAGGTATTTGGAAAAATCTTGATTAACCATCCAGGTAGCAAAAATAAGAATGTTTGACTAATCTTTCTAACGTTTGATCAATGAAGGGCAAAGGAAAATGATCTTTCCAAGTAGCTTTGTTCAGTTTTTGGTAATCGATACACACTCTACTCCCGATTACTACTCTTTGTGTTATAGACTCGCCTTTGGCTTTCTTAGTGACTGTAATGCCTCCCTTCTTCGGCACAACATGTACTAGGCTGACCCATTGACGGTTGGATATTGGATAGATAATTCTGGCGTCTAATAACTTCTTTACTTCGTCCTTGACTACAGTACTTAGAATCAAATTTATCCTTCTTTGGGGCTCTCTAGAGGTCTTATAATCTTCCTCTAGCATAATGTGATGCATGCAAATTGAAGGGCTTATTCCTTTTAGATCAGATGTGTTATAACCTAACGTGGTTGGGTACCTTCTTAGAACGTCTAAATTTTTTTCGGTTTCGAGTTGTCCTAAGTCTGCATTCACTATAATTGGTCTTCTAAGTTCTGAATCGAGGAATTTGTATCTAAGGTTGTTAGGTAATGTCTTAAGTTCAATATCGGGGTTTTTCGGGAATGGCATTTGATCAAGTGTAAGAGTCAATTCTTCAATTTGGTTATCGTCCCGATAAGGTTCTTTTGAGGTATCTTCTTGGAAGATCTCAAGCGACGGGATTTTTATTATATCGAAGTAGGTAATATCTTATTTTTCCATTTCTCATCAATGACGTCAATGAAATAACAGGTATCTTCTATTTCTGGAGCTTGGAGAAATTGGGTTAGAATAAATTCGACTTTCTCTTCTCCTACTTCGAATGTCAGCCTGCCTTTCTTTACATCAATGATAGTTCCTGCAGTAGCTAACAATGGTCGTCCTAGTATAATAGGGGTTGTAACATCTTCCTTGATGTCCATGATTATGAGATCAGTTGGGATATCGAACTGTCATATTTGTACGAGAATGTTTTCTAGAATGCCTACAGGGAATTTAACTGAACGATCGGCTAACTGAACTGACATCTTTGTTGGTCTTAGTTGTCCCATATCCAGTTTCTTGCAAATTGATAGTGGCATAACAATTATACTTGCTCCTAAATCACATAAAGCTTTGTCTATGACAAACTTTCCTATTACACAAGGAATAGAGAAACTTCCAGGGTCCTTTAGTTTAGGAGACATGATATTTTGAATGATTGCGCTACACTCAGCAGTAAGTGTATCTGTTTCTTTCTCCTTGATTTTCTTTTTGTTAGATAAGATTTATTTTAGGAATTTAGCGTATGAGGGCATCTGAGTAATAACTTTTGTGAAAGGTGTGGTAATGTTTAATTGTTTTAGAAGCTCTACGAATTTCTTGAATTGTCCCACTGTTTTAGAATTTATTAACCACTGGGGGTACGAAATTAGTGGTTTATAAGGTGGCAGAGGTACATTAGGTTTTTTCTTTTTCCTCAGCCTCTTGTTTGTTGGTTTCCTTTTCCTGTGGTTTATCGTTTTCCTCAGTTGATTTCACAGGTTGTTGGTACATAGATGGGTTTTCGGTTCTAGGATTGGTAGGTCCGTCCAATTCTTTTTCACTCCTTAGTATGACTGCATTCGCATGACCCTTGGGATTTGGTTGTGGTTGTCCAGGAAAAGTTCCAGCTGGGACAGCAGTGGATGCTTGTTGTTGGGCTACATGAGAAATTTGGGTTTCTAACGTCTTATTATGAGTAGCTAAAGCATATACATTTGTCACCAATTGCTTTATTGGTTCACTAGTATGTATGTTCTAATTTAGGAAATCCTTGTTTGTTTGAGCTTGAGCAGAAATGAAGTTTTCCATCATCAGTTTGAGGTTTGATTTCCTAGGAACATTTGGATTGAGTGCAGCAGCTTTTTGATATCCTGGTGGTGCAACTTGTGCTTGATTAGGCGCATACAAGGCGTTGTTATTCTTGTAAGATAAATTTGGGTGATTTTTCCATCCTGGGTTGTAAGTGTTAGAATAAGGGTTTCCTTGAGCATAATTTACCTGATCTGTGGCTAATACTGCAAGTAATTGACATTCAGGTGATGTGTGTCCTGGGATTCCACAAATCTCGCAATTTGGAGTTACGACAGTCACGGTGGTTGGTGGTGTTATGGTCAAGTTATCGATTTTATGAACTATGTCATCCATCTTAGCATTTACGTGATCGAAACTACTCACTTCATACATTCCTCTTTTAGTCTGGTTCTTCTCTACATGTGTTCTCTCTCCTTCCCATTGACAATGGTTTTGAGCCATGTTTTCAATGAGGTTATAGGCTTCTTCGTAATGTTTATCCATAAGAGCACCGCCCGCGACAACGTCTATTGTCATCCTAGTGTTGTATAGAAGTCCATTTTAAAAGGTTATGATGTTTACCCAATTTTCAAATCCATGGTGTGGACATAATCTTAACAGGTTCTTATATCTTTCCCATGCTTCATAAAGTGATTCGGCATTTTTATGTTGAAATCCGTTAATTTGAGCTCTCAACATAACTGTCTTGCTTGGCGGGAAATAATGAGATAAGAAAACTTTCTTCAGTTTTGCCCATGTCGTGACAGAGTTGGTTGGTAATGATTATAATCAAGCCCAAGCTCTATCTCTTAAATAGAACGAAAAAAGTCTTAGTCTGATTGCATCTTGGGTTACACCATTTTCTTTAAAGGTATCTGCGTATTGTACAAACCTCGTCAGGTGTTCATTTGGATCGTCTGTCATGTTTCCAAAAAAACTGGTTCTGTTGTACAGCTTGCAGCAGTGGATGTTTGATTTCAAAATTGTTTCGGGTTATGACTGGTGCGACAATACTGTTAAGCGGTTCTTGTTGGTTTGGAGTCACATAAGACTTGAGTGAATGCGGTGCTCCATTTTCGGCCATGTTTGGTTCTTCAACTGGTTATGATATAATAATTTCAGGAATACTGGTTTTGTTGGGTTCGGTTCGGCGTCGCGAACTTATGAAACGTTCTACTTCCTCGATCAGGGGTTCTTAGTCTTCGCCCCGGGAGCGAGTACTGGGCATACAATCAACAAAGAATAGCTAAATTTGTTGCCTTAGCCTAGACGACGCAACAACTTAATGCACTATTGACTAAATCTAAGTCTCCAACAACGGTGCCAAAAACTTGATGACGAATTTCTGAGTCTAACAGTTTCTAACTGCAAGTGCACAGTCTATCACTTAGTAATAAAAGATATCAATCCCACAAAGACTCGATAATCAACCTAGTACCGTCGGGTGTTGCAATGTTTAGCTAAGGCGAGTGATGTTTTTGGTTTTTAAAAAAAGTGAAGAAATGATTAATTTAAATTAATAGTATTGATATAAATATCGGTACGTAATTGATTCGCCTTCCCGAATTCAATAGAGGTTCAACTTATTAAAGTTTATTAAGTTATATCTCTGAAGAAACTCTCGGTTTAAAAGTCGTTGACTCATACTCTCGTGGTCTTGCCTATTACTATACTCCTAAGTTCAATTTTGAGCGCTTTCGGTGTGTCAATTCAAGTTAGAAATACTTTTTGGAAACCTAAAGGTTCTAATTGGTTTTGAAGCGCTTCCGTTGTGTTTAAAACTAATGTCCAATTTCAGCTATCTGATTAGAATCTCACACTCTCGTGGTCTTAATCCTAATCTTTTATACCCTCTTACTCTCATAACGAAAGTTAATTAAAACAAGAAATCGAAACCATAAAATAACTTAATTTAAATTATTAGCCTAATTCTACCAAATTCGTTCCGGTTAGACAATTACATACCGAGTAACGGTTTAGCCAGACATATTGATTAAAGAAAGGTAGAAGGAGAAGAAATACATAATATAAATAAATGTGGTAATAAATAAACGATTAAAATTAAAATTTAGAAACCTGGTTGCAATGTTCTTGATCATCAAAACTTTCGAAAACTTGAAACGTAAACAATAATTCAGGGGCCGAAAACAATAAAAATGGAGATAGTTTCCTAATGATGGAAACTATCACTAAAAGTTGGTAAAGGAAAATAAAAATGAACTAATACTGAAAATAAATGGCGAACTTCGAACGAAAGAAAAAATGCATAAATTGGACTGATCGAAGCTCCCTGGTGCAAATGGCAGAAAGCTCTATTTATAGGCAGTGAATTAGGTTTTGTTGAGAAATTTTAGGCTTGAACTTCGATTGGGATTTGAATTGAGTTGCTTGGAATTGACTGATTAGGGTTGAGTGAAATTCTCTGTTGAATGCGAAAACTTCTCATAACGGTTTTCTCTGCGTTTGAATCTAGTTTCTGTAATTTAGCTTTCTGGAACTTTGACTTGAAATGATCGTTTTGTAATTGAAACGAGCACCTTGGGTTTTAGCAATGAGATGGTCAACTTGGATTTGGGATGGAAGTCTCACATATGAGACAACCAAATTGAATTTGAGACGGTCGTCTCATAGTTGAAATATGCAAAAATGCGTTTTCTTGCTATTTTCCTTCTGTTTTTCCACGTTTCTTGTCCAATAAGCTTCCTTTTGTACTTTTGCCTCCAAAAGTCTTGTTTGATCAAATATCTGCAAAACAAATACAATTCACGCGTAATATCGTCTAAAATAGATAAATTAACATGTTAAAAAATCGGAAATCGTATTAAATAATTGATATGAATTCGAGTTATCAGTCCTAACGAGGTCCCAGCGAGTGACTCCTGGCAGTTTTGTTTCAAAACTTCGAAAATTCATATCTTGAGCTTCGAGTGTCTGATTTGTGCGCCGTTCGAAGCTGTATGAAGCTAAGACAATGTACTTTCATTTAAAAATAGTCTCAAGTTTCTAGAAAAAATTTAAATAATATGAATTGATGTTGGAAGGTGAGTCGTTGTATATTGAACTAAAGACATTTTGCTATAAATGATGAATCTTGTTGTAAATGGGAGAATGGTGATGTCTTATGACTAGGGATGGTAAAAACGATGTGTAGGAATTAGTTATATTGATGTAGAGGTGTAGGTAATGCGATAAGGTTGTTTGTAGTGGAGTCCGATGAATATACGATGATAATTAAGTGCTAACGACTTTGTGATATTAATTATGTGTTGAAGGTTAAATGATGCTTATGTTAAGCTAGAATATAATGATAAAGTGTTGATGTTTATGATATGATAATACTTATATGATGATACTAATGTATTAATGTTTCATGTATGTATTCATTGATGTTTTAACATGATATGTCGTTGTTGATAAATTGTTGTTGAGTTGTGATGATATGTCATTGTTGTTGAATTATGATGATATGTTGTTGTTGTAGGCGTTGATAGATGTTATCGATGTTGCCATATGTTATTGTAGTTGATAATGGATGATGTAGATGTTGATTGAAGTTATATAATGTTGTTATGTGCTATTGTTGTCGTTGTAGTTGTATGACATAGTAGTTGTTTGGTGTTATTGTAGGTTGTTGATATATGTTGTTTATGTTGCTATGTGTTGTTGTTGTTGTAGCTGTGGTTATACGATGTAGTAGTTGTTAGGTGTTGTTGTATGTTGTTGATGTTGTTATATGTTGTTGGTGATATTATTGCATGAGATAATTATTGTTTTATGTTGTTGGTGATGCTATTGCATGAGATAGTTGTTGTTGTATTTTTTTGGTGATGCTATTGCATGAGATGGTTGTTGTTGTATGTTGTTGGTGATGTCATTGCATGAGATGGTTGTTGTTGTATGTTGTATGTTGTGATGTTATTGCATAAAGTAGATGTTGTAGTCATTGCATATTATCATTGATGTTGCATGACATGTGCATGGTTGGGGACAGTATTACCAAGGTAGGGTATGTCCATTTGAATCCTAGAGGGGATCATTATGGTGTTGGTGCGATCATGAAATATGGATCGTACATGATCATGAAACAGGGATTGAGGGTGCGATCATGAAATATGGATCATACTGGACCATGAAAGAGGGGTCGAGAGTTCCGACGGGAACTAGATCTTGAAATAGAGATCGATATATGGTATCGTATGCATAAAGTTGACCGAGTCTCACTGCATAAATGGTTGTTGTTGTGGATGATGTTGATATGTGTTGTGGTGTGTTTGCTTAATTGTTGTTGTTGAGAAATGGTGTTCTAATTAATGATACTTACTTTTATTCTTATTATTTTTCTCTTTTGTTGGTGTAAGTATCCCACCCCTTCTGTTTGAATGTTATCCTTATGTTGGTAACATGCAGGTGATCTTGATTATTAGAGTTGGTGGTCGGTGAAGTCGATGAAAAACATAAGGGTATTTTATTGAGAAAAACATGTTGTCATTAAATCTTTATTTTATGACTTTATTTTGAAATTACCGCTGCAAGTAAAACATATTGTAATACGTATCAGTTAAAGCCATGTTTTGGAAATGAATGTAGCACTCGAAATATTTTAATTATTTAATTACTCTGATTTAAAATGAAAATTTGCAGGGAGTATTTTGGGTGTTACAATGACTATGTTTTGAAACAATTTAGTTTTAAGGTCATAACTGTACCTTGTTTTGAAAAAACTTATGTAATGACCAACTTCTATTATGTAATGACCATGTTTTGAAACAACTTATGTATTGACCAACTTCAATTATCCTGAATTGATATAAATAAAACTGGTATAACTTCTGCTTCAAAAACTGGTATAACATTAACAACTCATGTTTGCGACATACATATATCAAAACAAGTTAAAAAGAATGGAAGCATAACAAAACAAACTTGATATAACATTAACAACTCATATATAACACAAATTTATCCAAATGCATAGAAAACTACATCCTTTTTTCAGATTACACCATTTGAAAATACATAAACATCTAACAAATTACATCATTTGAAACTACATAAACATCAACTACATCCTTTTTTCAGATTACATCATTTGTGTAAATGTGTTGCAACTAATGCAAACAAAATTTAAAACACATATATCACAGATAAATCCACAAAATAATACATAAACCTAATCTTCATCTTCAACAAATCTTCCTTTTTCTTGAAGTCATTAATCACATCCATTAGCTTTTCATTCTTCTCTTTCAATGATCTAATCACATCTTTTGCACGACTGGTCATATCTTCATCATCCCATTGAAAATAATTACATCATTTTTTCCTCATCACCTTAAAATGGCCACAACGATGAAATCTTCTTCCGAGGTTATCATTAGTCCATGACGTCATCAATGGTGACTCAAGCTCACACCATCATCTATTCCCCCTCTTCTTCTTATACCAGATTGGTTTGTTGGGGAAAATGAACAATTCGTTTTGAAATTCTGGGATCAGGTACGTGATGTCGAATGAGATGTTTAAACACTTGAAGACTTAAACAAAACTTAAAGTGCAGGTAAATTAAACAACACATGAAATTATTAACCCAGTTCAGTGTATCTCCACACTTACATCTGGGGGCTACCAAGCCAGGAAGGAAATCCAATATAAGCAATATTAATTTTGTACTTAAACCAATCAGTTTAATCATTCACTTAATATCTACCCAAGGCAATTTCTACCTAAGACACAACTTAGATATGAGTACCAACTCACTCCCCCTCAACCACACAGTGATATGTTACAATGTTTAATAAAATTGAAGTCACACTTCAAACACAACAGCTTGATTTTACTTCACAGTTTCAATCAAGACACAATACACTTTTTGCTTAAAAGCTCATAAAGTGATACACAACTAAAACCTGCTATTAAACACAAACACTCTATTTAGTCTTCTTAATTTCGTGCTCTATTCTGAGAGTTTCTGTTCCTTAAATAGATGCTTGAATTTTGGGCTTTCTGTAGATTATCCAGTCCTGATAAGTCATGCTGTCATCACCTTGAATTAGGGTTTGTTACTTCCTTGATTCTAGGTGAGGTAGTTATTCTGTTATACTGAAATCAGATAACTAAGCTCCCTACAGACGCGCCTTGTATAATTTATCCATTCACAATTGATTCCAGATAAATTGCCTGAATTTACTCAGTTCTGTTATGCATTATTTAAGTCTGGTAGCAGGTTTGAGATGTCACAACATCTGGTGTGACATCCTGATGTCTGAACTTAATTCATTAACTTATACAATGTCACAACATCTGGTGTGACATCCTGAACTAAGTTCATTAACTTATACTCTGTTTGATAATGTCACAACATCTGGTGTGACATCCTGAACTAAGTTCAACACTTCTTGTTGGTCAAAAATTCTGCCAATTCTAAACATCTACACGTTTCAAACATGTTTGGAATGGAGCCACCATGGTTTGTGAACTGGATTTGAGAAGATGAGTGAGGAAGAAGAGCTGCGCAAAAGAAAATGAAGAAAAGACACGTGAATCTTTAAGGAAATAAATTTTATTTATAACATTTCCATTAAATTATTATTTCATTAATATGACATGGAAAATATGTTTAATGAGTTCTTTGCATTTAAATGACATGAAATCGTCATGTCACCTTTAAACAAGCAACATCATTAAAAAAAGATTTAAAATAAAGAGGAGACTAAAATCAAATTGAAAATTAAAATATAAACCAAAATAATAGTTTTTAAAATAGAAGAATCAAAAGTAAAAAAAAAAAAAAAAGAACCAAAAAAAAATCTTAAACCTTCCTAAAAAAACATATAAGTATGTCATTTATAACATATTTATTTTCTAGAATTATAAAAAAGAAAAACAAGAGGGAAGAAGTTAACCCAGAAAAACAACATTGGTTGGCGATAAAAGTTAAAGTTGCGTTCTCAATTCTCGTAGCTTCGTTGCCTCTTTCCCCTCCTTTGGTGAGTTCATCCCTCTCAATTTCAATTTCGAATTTGAAACCCTATTTTATCCCCAAATAGTCGACATTTATTTTGTTGGTCGTTCAAGATGACGACAATACGTAGGTTTTGCTGCAACGACCTTCTTCGTTTTACAAATGTCAATCTAGACCATCTCACCGAAACCGTAAGTTTTACTTTCCGGTCCATTAACTCAATCTAGTTCTTTTCACTTTCTGCGTTCTTAAGTTTCTCGTTTGTTTCAGTTTAACATGTCATTCTACATGACCTATCTAGCGCGATGGCCCGATTATTTCCATGTTGCTCAAGGTCCCGGCTACCGAATTATGGGTTACAGTAAGTCTTTTTTTTCTATCTTCTTTCCATAATGTAGTTTGATTTGACTACTTTCAATGATTGATACCTTGAGAGAGATAACTGTACTTATTCTATTAACTGCTTCAATGACACTTATGATGCCTTTTTGTTTGTTTGCATCTGCTAATGCTTGATCAAGTTTATCTTTCTATTTAAAATTCACATCATGTGCCAATGTGTGGATTAACTCATACTGTGTTTAATTTTCTAGTTTTTTCATCTTCTTCTTTGTGTAAAAGACTTTTGGATATTAACACCAATATCATCCATGTAGTTATGGGTAAAGTAGAGGGGCAAGGAGACTCTTGGCATGGTCATGTAACTGCGGTAACCGTTGCTCCAGAGTATCGCAGGCAACAGTTAGCCAAGAAACTAATGAATCTTTTGGAAGACATCAGTGACAATATGTAAGCCATGCATATATTTTCATCATCTTTTTTTTTAATTTTATTTTTTCCAGTAGCTTTATGATAATAAATCATTCACTGCAATGCATAGCTTTCTTATTTCTCCAATCACTATAAATTTCCCTTTTGTCAGTTGCATCAATATTTCTGATTGAAATGTATCACTTATTTTAATTTCAATGTTTTCAATAGGGATTAAGTGGAGCATGAGATTAAATATGTTGATTTTGGGTTTGGGGGATGAATTTGTGGTGAAATTTTGGAACGTGTTATCAATAGCCTAATCATTGTGTGCGAGGGGGTCTTGATATAAGTTAGAATTTGATTTTGCAGTGACAAAGCCTACTTTGTTGATCTATTTGTGAGAGCATCAAATGCACCAGCCATCAAGATGTATGAAAAGGTAATGTTTTTGTACTTCTCATTTCCAATTAAACCTTCTCTTACTTCCTTGTGGGTTTATGGACAAGAATGTGTTAAATCGGTTTCTTGTTGAACTTTAGAATGACCAAGGGGGTCTCTGAGCTGTGTTACTTTTTTTCTATGCATTCGCTTGATTTTTGAACTGGTAGGAAGATTCATGACCTGTAATTTCAACACTCAACGACTCCTTCATATACTAACAATTTGTTTTAGATTTTGGGAGGCTTCAAACATTTTTAAGCCAGAAAAAGTTGCTTTGTTAGGAAGTTCAAACATTGTGACAGGAGGCACAATTATCTCATTTGCATGGAGAGGAATCTCAATCAATCTGTTTGTTGTGTTGTATTACATATGGCTTCGTGCGTCGTTTCCCTGTCATGTTAGTGACTTACATTCAATACCCTCCATGAAAGAACTTTAGTTTCAGATCCAAGCCAACATGTTAAAATTTCATAATCAGTTTTGCTAGTATCCACAAAAAGAGAACTCCCCCACCATCTTGGAGTACGGTTGCTGCAGCAAAGTAGACAAGTCTACGCAATTAACATAAATGCCTTCTGTTTAAAAATCCCAATTGATTTCATTTTTTAGCTTGTTTCTGCCTAACTTATATTAATTTGTTGTAAAATGTCCATTGAGATGAAATATTGTCTCAAAGGATTGGGAGTTTCTTGCAAATTGCAATCATAAAACCGAGCCAATTTTATTGGGAAATTTGTGATTGGTTCATGTGATTTGGCTTAATTCATGGGTAATCCGGTCCTACAGGCTGGTTTGTTCAGATTTTAAAAACAATGGACTAAACAAAGTTTTATTCAGATTGTGTTTTTTAGGTTCTTGGTTATTTTGTCCAACATCAGTCAGATAATATATATAATTCAATATAATATATGTAGGATCATGAGACATGGACTTCCATTTGTTGGATTATGATATGTTTTCTTGATTAGATTAGGATTTTCTAAACCTAAAGCTTGAATTGCTAACTAGTTATTTCCTATTTGACATCTTAGCTTGGCTATGTGATATATCGACGAGTGCTACGTTATTATTCTGGGGAAGAAGATGGATTGGGTATGGTTCCATGTTTTTGTTTTCCCTTCATCTCTTACTCTCTTTGAACAAAGTTCATATAATTATTTATTTATTTATTGTCGATGTTTACCTTTGTTTTTCAGATATGAGAAAAGCATTATCTCATGATGTTGAAAAGAAGTCCATCATACCTCTTAAACGGCCTGTAACTCCTGATGAATTAGAGTATGACTAAATTTCTTTGCATGAGCTTGTATCGATTGCGTATCGGAGTTTTATTTTATTTCTGTTTGACTATGTTGAGCTTATTTATTCTTAAACGTCCTGTAATTCCAAATGAATTAGAGTGTGACTAAATTTCATTTTATGCAACTGCGTTGCATGAGCTTATTTTGTGCCTTAAAGCAAATATATCGATGGCGAATTGGAAGTTATATTTTGTTCTACTATTAACAAAATTCATTTTAAAAAACTTGTTATAGTAGATTCGACCATACTTATGAAGGACCCTTACTATATGAGTCTCACACATAGGCATAGCAACATAACCCATATTCTGCAGGTATCCATCTGAACTTGTTCCGAATTTAACGGAGGGAAATCTGCTTTGAATGAGTTTGGATTTGGATTTCGTCCGATTAAAAAATATGGGGACACTAGTACTCACCCCAAATCCGCCTTCGAATCCATGCTATTAATTTTATTTTGTTTTGATAATTTAGATATTAAATATGTGGTTAGTTTTTTTTTAAATATTTTTATTTATGATACATGATGCAACCCGTGTTACGGGACATGACACATACATGATGTTTAAATGTTGATTATGTTGAAATGTGATGCCCTTTATGTGGAACTTTGATTTTCTTAAAAAACATGTTTTAATATGTTGTGGAGTAAAAATAGTGTTATATTAGTGGTATAAGAGCAGGTCGGTCTGTCAGGTCGTGTGTCGTTGTTGTCAGTCTGTTGTCGGTCGTTAATTGTTAACGATTATTATTTTATGATGTTGTGGGTGTTGTGCAAAATGTGATTCCTTTTATGTGGAACTTTGATTTTATTAAATAACATGTTTTAATATGTTGTAGGGTAAAAAAGATGTTACATTAGTGGTATTAGAGCAGGTCGGTCTGTCATGTCATGTGTCGTTGTTGTCAGTCTGTTTTCGGTCATTAATTGTTAACGATTATTATTTTCTGATGTTGTGAGTATTGTGAAGAATGGATGGAAACAACACGCGTGCTCTTGCGGAAGCTGTTGTGGCATTGGCTGAGGCTACGACTCGAAACAATGAACATGATGAGTTTCGTACTTTGGAGAAGTTCCAGAGTAATAGTCCGCCGGTGTTTGAGGGTGATCATGAACCGCATAATGCATAGAAGCGGCTCAAGGAAATTGAGAAAATCTTGAGGGTGATGGCGTGTACGGATGCACAAAAGGTACAATTTGGTACCCACATGTTGTCTGAAGAGGCTGAAGACTGGTGGGATAATACCTGTCAGCGCTTAGAGGATGTTGGTATTACAGTAACTTGGGCAGTGTTCAGGAGGGAGTTTATGGGGAAGTATTTTCCAGAGGATGATCGTGGTAATATAGAGGTGGAATTACTTGAGTTAAAGCAAGGAAATATGATGGTAGCGGAGTATGCTGCTAAGTTCGAGAGGTTGGTGAAGTATTGTCCTCACTACAACCATGCTGATGTTGAGTTGTTGAAGTGTCTCAAGTTTGAGAATAGGCTGAGACCAGAGATCAAACAAGGAATTGAATGTCAACAGATCTGCAGATATGTTGAGTTAGTGGACACGAGTAGAATTGATGATGAAGATAGTCGAACTCGATCTGCTCACTACAAGCAACTGTAAACACCCCAAATTTGCCCTCACCCATTCACACCATGACTTGTGATCATTCTCATATGCATAAGCACAAACATATCATCTCATATCTCATTTTTGATTCATAGCTTTCAAGGCATCTGCACCTAGGGTTTGTGATCTGAGCAATCCCAAAGCATCTTGAGCCATTCCAAAGGCGACCAATCAATTCAAAGGGGTCCATGTGTATACTTATATCACATTTCATCTCTTCAAAGTCAAAAATGCAGTGGAATCACAAGAACTAGGGTTTGAGTGGATGCAGAGCCAGGATGAACTGCACAGTTGACTGAAAATTAGGGTTTTGGTTTCAGAGGCCATAACTCCAATTTTTTTTGGTCATTCTTGTTTCCATTGATCTCTATATGGTATAAGGAGTATGCATATCAATTTTCATGAAGAAATTCCATGGGGAAGTCATCTGATCAAGGGTTGACTTTCTGGACAAGTCAGTGCAAAATCAGGGCATCTGAGGCCCCCAATGACTCAACCAATGAGTGATCTTCATCATTTTGAGTGTATATGATCTTTATTTGATCATGGAAGAAGGTTGAAGTTCATAGAAATCAAGAATTTAGGGTTTTTGCAAATGTTGACTTTTTGGGCATAGTTGACTTTTCAAGAATGCATCATTTTAGGTCATTTTTCAAGCCTTGATTCTTGATCCAAAAAGGCTTCAAATGGAAAAACTTTGGTCATGAAAGTTGTAGATCTCATCTTTCCCTTTTCAAAAAGTACAAGAACATGATCAAACTCTTCTTGGATCAAAAGTTATAGCAATGCAAAGTTGGCAAAAATCATTGTTTTTCAAGGTATGCACCAAGTGTGAAACTTTGCAAAATCTTGGACAAATGCATTATGTGACTTCTAATTCCTCTCAAACCAGTACACAAACATTTCTCGAAGTCATAAAATCAGAATTGGATCAAGTTTGCCCATGGTTTGGTTTGTGTAACAAGGCATTTTCTCATAGAATTCCATAAAGCAACAACTTGCAAAAACCATCATGATCACTTCACCAACTTGATGCATTGGCTGCTGAGCTTTGCTAGACCTCTCCCTCATCCTTGCTGCGCCAGCCCATGCCTTGTACTTGCCTAGACTTTGAGCCATGCCTCACTTACACAAAAGTTGACTTTTATGCAAAAGCAAACTTACCTATCATAGCAGGCCATGTCACATCACAAAGCCAATCAGATTTGTTTATGTTATCCCTTTGCAAGCTAAACATAAGACTAAGCAAGGCTGAAAGATTTTCATACACAACATTCACAAAAACACTCTCATTTGCATTTTGCTTCGAATCCCTCTGCCCAGCCATCAAACACTCAAGCCATCTTCACCAATCATCTCACCTCACTCCATAGACCACCCAGCAACCAAGAACCAGGCCTGAAACATCCTGAACACTCCATTGCCATTCCTCACCTCACTCTGCAGTTTCATTCGAAACTCTCATCCTAGCTCACAAACACACAAACAAACACTCCAGACCTTCTCCATCCATCCTCAGGATCACATAGAACCCATCACCATGACCTGAAACCTTCAGAAACACCATTGCCATTTCTGATCAAGCTGAAGCAGTTCCTTTCGAAACTCATCATCAAGCCAACTTAAACTCCATTTGAGCATTCAAACATCATCAAGAGGTTCTAAGGAGTAGATTGCACAAGGAGAGGAGGCCAGAAAGTTCCTAAACTGAAAGCTTCGAATCTCAGGTAGCCTGAAATTTATTTTTCCAGAAAGTGTTTTTCTTGTTACAAACTTGTTCCTCATGATTCACTGATCATCCTGATGCTTTTAGTTTTTGAAATGGTTGTCATTTGAGCATTTAATTGGTTTCTGAAGCTTGCGTGACCTAGAACTTATCCTCTTCGATTCAGCTTATTTGGGAAACATAAATGTGTTTTGAGAGAGGGGTTTGGTTCGTGAGGATGTGAGGATCATTCCCATGGCTTTAGATTTCATTTTAGTAACCTAGGGAAGGATTTGGAAGTTTTCAGGGGAGAAGGTCACCGGAGAAGACGACCGGAGCTCGTCTCCGGTGACCTGAGAGTGATTAGTCATTAATTTAGGGTTAGGGCAAAGTTTGAATTTGGGCCCTTGGATCTGGCTTCCCGCGCGCATATGAGTGGTTCAGATCATGTCATTAAGTTTTAATTTTGGATTATTATTTAATTAATCAGGTTTAAGTTAGTTTGAATTATGACCATCAGATCACGCGCCAAGTCAATGCATTCTTTCCCAGATTCAATCCTGGCCATCCCTTGCGTTTACTTTTCATTTTCTTTAATTTTAATTCATTTCTTTTTCATTTGTTTTGCATATTTAATTTAAAATAGCAAAAATATCTTAAAAATTATGAAACTTTTTCTTTAAGGTTTTATTAATTTTTAAGACCCAAAAATATTTTTATTTTATTTTTTATCATTAAAAAAGTATTTTTAAATATTTAAGAGATTATTTTTAATTGATTAATGAGAATCAATTAATTAAAAATACTTTTAGGTATTTAAAAATTACAAAAAAATTCATGACATGTTCTAAGACATTTAGAAACATTGTCCAACCTTCAAACCAAATTTCTTTTTTGATCTTGATGCATTTTAAGAATTTTTCATTGAATTAAATCATATTTTGTGCATTATTTTGATCATAAGTTCAAAAATTCATTTCTGCCTATTGGTGAAGGTTGAGACATTGATTCTTTTTGCTTTGTCTTGTGTTTGGCATGTAGTTTCTAGGGTAAAAAGGCCATGAATTGTTCTTGTATTTTCCAATTGTTTGGCATTTCTTTTGTTAAGAACCCTAAAAAACCCTAACAACTTAGAAAATTCATATCTTGAGATTGGTTGAGAGTTGAGAGCTCCCCTTTGGGCAGTGGTTCATCATAGGCCTAGGGTTTCTTTGGGTGCCATTTTCCATTTTTTATCATGAGGTTTGCTTCTGTTTTGGGTTTGTGTTTGATGTTTGATTCATGAACCCTAATTTGGGCTTTCTCTTGCATCCTTCTTGCATTCTCTTGCATAACATGACTTGTCTTTGCATTTTGTGCATTCTTGTGATTCATTTGACATCTTAGGACATATAGAAAGCATGTTTGATCATTGCATTGCATATTTGCCATGTCATTTGCCTTGTATGTTTCATAACATTTCATGTTTGTTCATGCTCCTTAACTTGCATCATTTGCATTCATAATCTTGTATGATCATTTCCATTGTCTTGCCTCATGTTTGCAGCACCTCATAACATCATAATCATCATCAACATGCTTCTGGTCTTGCTTTGCATCATACCATTTCATCCCATGTTGCATTGCATTGCATTTCTTTCTAACTTTTCAGGTGGTAAGTGAATTTGAGAAGTGAATTTGCCTTCACTTCTCATAACTTTTCTTTTCATCTCTCTTGCATCCATTGCTGCATTTTAGTTTGTGTTTGAGATTGAGCTTGCTCATTCTTGTTCTTACTTTCTTTCTTCAAGTGACTTGACTTCTTGAATGAAGCGAATCACTTTGCTTCTCTTGATCCTTTCATCTGCTTCCTGGTGGTTCCATTGAAGATTGTTCTTGCAAACCTCACAAACCTTAGGAACAACCAAGCATGACAATGATTAGGGTTTTGATTAGTCTCCTCTCTTAGTTTTACCTTTGTGTCTCTCTTTGAGTCCTCTCTTCTCACCTCATAATCAGGGACTAAATCCTAAAGGCTTTAAGACTTTGTGATTAAGCTTATGCCTGCATCCTTCTCTTAGGATGGAGTGTATAACTTTAATCCTAAGTATTAAACCCTTTACGTGTTTAAATCTCTTAATCAATTCACCTAATAATCACTAAGACATTACACTTGTAACTTGGGCCTTGCATTAGGGTTCTAATTCTTCCTTAATTGGTTAAGAAGGACTAACCCTAGTGTTAATGGACAAGTCCCCCTCAAGTTGTCTTACAAACCATAAAATTCACTTCATCATCATACCATTAATCTAAAATCCACTTAATCAAAGGCTTGTTTTGTCATGGGTTTAATCCCTAATCATGGATTAAGTTGAGGAGTTTTCCTCAACTTAAACATTCTCATTTATCATCCTTCTTTTAGGATGGTGTAATGAGTCTGTTTAATCCCTGATTATGGCTTAACCTCATTACTCAACACTAAACAAAAACCACAAAAATATCTAAATAATCACAAGTAGGTTAATGATCTTAATCCTACACCAAAGGTGATTAAGTGTGAGAATCTGACTTCACACTTAAGGTATTCTCATTACCCCTGATCAGAGGGAAGATGTGATGAGTTTACTAACCCATTGATTTAGGCTTAAGCTCATTATCTTATGACAAATTCCAAAAAGAAATAAAAGACTGAAAACTCAAAAACAAACAATAATCGTCTCCTCCGGGATTCTTTTCTCATCACCTTCACTCACAATCGAGAACTTGCTTCTTCCGTCTAATGCAAGACAGTCAGCACCTGAGCCAGACAGGTCATACACTTGAGCATAGGCAAGCAAGCAGTTCACAAGTCAATTCATCTATCAGTCTCTTTGGGTCGAACTACGGTGTTCTGACTTCCTCATTGCACGAGAGGATACGTAGGCATAACTTAACAGTTATCGAACAAAAGTCTCTGTATATTCCCCCCCTTTCTAGCTTTATTCTTTAGCCTCATTATCACGAGCAATTCATTCTCTTCCTTACACTGACACATCATTATACACTTCACTTTCTCTTACACTGACACCTGTACATTCTTTTCCAGCTCTTTTACACACAGATTGCACTGACACTACCCCTTTAAAACACAAATCTTTTAAGCGTGGATCCCGTCGAGTACGACGGACAATCTGGGTGCTAATACCTTCCCAGGTTGTAACCAACCCCCTTTCTCAGTCTCTCTGGTTCGCAACCGTCTTATCCATCCTTTTCTAGGTCTATGCAGCATTGCCTTTCCTCCGGGATAAAAATGCCTAGCTGGCGACTCTATTCATTCCCCAGTGAGTTCACGGCTGTGTGTTCTCACTGTTCCCTTCGCCGACCGTTCGCGTCTGTACCTTCATCTGAACCAGTTTCATTTGTCGGGAGCGACAGCTTGGCGACTCTGCTGGGGACCCTTATACTGCAACCAGAGCTTCTGGTTCTTTTTGTGGGTTCCTCCTAGCGCTTGATTGATTTGTGTTTATTGGGGGTGTTATGTGCTATTTGTATGTGTATATTTGCTTTATTTACTGCTTTCTGTACAGCTTTATTTATTGCTTTCTTTACTGTTTTTTCATTTATCATATTGTCATACTGTACTGCTGGCTGGATCTGGTTTTCCTTTGGTGGGTGGGTGTTTCATTGAGAGTTAAGGTCCTATACCTGGGACCTGAGTGACACCTAGGCTAGAGTGAATCATATTCTTTCCCATTCCATTTCGGTCTGGTGCGGGAATATGAAACACGGTTCAGATATGGGTTTCTTCTTGAGAACTCTGTGTTGCAGATTTCCTGCAATGCTAGGGCTATCTGGGAAGCCTGCTAAGTCTGGATGACCTTTTAGTATTGACCTTCAGAAACTGAGGTGAATTAGAGGAGGAATTGTTATGGTTATTGCAAACACTGTACCTCCGGGTTAGAAGTGTTTACACTTCCCATAACTGATCCAAGTCTGAGGATCCTTGTTCTAGATCATCACCTGTGAGGGGGTTGGGTTGTTTACAGGTTTGCAGGTACCTTGACCTCAGAATACCCTGTTACTTTGACTTTGTTAAGAATGCTCCATGTTGGATAGTTCTTGTGATTCTAAAACCCTGGACATGTGGCTCTTTATTTGAGTCCCCCACCCTGGTTACTGGATTTTTAGACCTCCATCTGGAATTCTTGAACACACATGGATCTATACCAAGGCATTTTGATCAGATCCAGCTCAGTCACAAACCCTTTGCATATCATTTGCATACATAGTCATTGCATCATATTAACATTTGCTTATTTGTGTTTCAGGGTATCCATTTTTCATCTGGTTTTGGTTTTGACCCCATCTGCATCATTGACCTATCTCCACCAGCACTTGCTTCAGTTGTCAGCCATATACTTCAGTTACTAGCACTAGCCAGCCAGTGGCCCACTCCTCAGCATCTTCATCAACATTTATCCTACTCAGTCCTCAGCATCATGGCTCCAAAGAAAAGCAACATCACTTATCATTTCTTCCAACCAGACTTATCAGACATCAGGAGGATCCAAACCCTGATCACTCCAAATCACATATCCCTGTTCAGAGAGAATTATGGAGACATACTTGACTTGGTTGTGGATCTGGACCCATCCCAGAGGAGCCTCATCCACACCTGTATTCAGTTTTATGACCCCCCATTGAGATGTTTCACCTTTCAAGACTTTCAGTTGGGGCCTCTTCTGGAAGAATACTCATCATTGACTGGTCTGCCCATCAAAAGAGAAATCCCTTTTAACCCTGAAATGGTCTTTCCCAGCAATGGAGAGATAGCAAAAGCTTTGTATCTGGAACCTGCTTTGATTGAGCAACACATGACCTCTAAAGCTGGGATCCCTGGATTTCATCTGGACTTCCTGATTTCTCAAGCTAGTATGAAGGCCTCCCTGGGGGAGTGGAAAGCTGTTTGTGCTCTGTTGGCCTTAAGTGTGTATGGAATTGTATTGTTTGCAGATGAGCCTCGATTCATTAGCAAAAATGCAATCCATTTGTTCATCCTGAAGAACCCAGTGCCAACTTTACTGGGTGATCTCTATTACTCAGTCCATCAGAGAAATGAGAAGCAGAGGGGAAGATTAGTGAGGATTTGTGCTCCATTATTCCATGCTTGGCTTCTCAGGCATCTACCCAGGACGGATGCATTTCTAAATCCTCATCAGCAAAGCAACTGGGCTAAGAGGCTCACTACTCTCACTTCAGCTGATATCAGATGGTGTACTCAGAGCACCAAGGGCGGAGATATGATCACCAGCTGTGGGCACTTTCCCAATGTGCCTTTGATAGGAGTTAAGGGAAGTATCAACTACAACCCTCTGCTGTTCAGGAGACAATTGGGCTATGCACTGGTTCATACTCCTAGGGAGCAGGACCTAGTTGAGACCCTCTACTGTGAGAACAAGATTAGTCTGGCAACTGTTAGGCAGGCTGCTTGGGCCTGGGATCATGTTCAAACCAAGGGAATCACCATTCTGGGAAAGTGCAATAATGTGGCATCAGTCCAATATTATGAGTGGTCCCATGCTAGGGCCCAATTCTCTGGAATGCCCTTCACCATAGAAGACATGCCTGAGTCATCTTCAGCACCACCCCCTGCCACTATCAGTTTGGAGGAGTTTGAGAGCTTGAAGGAAAGAAATGAGAAGTTAACCCAAGCCTTGCAGAAGACCCTCAGAGAGAGGAGTGAAGGTGTGAGGGAGATTGAGAGATTGGAGAAGTTGAGGGTGGAACACTTGACCAAGATTGAGAAGTCTGGAGATTATATCAACAAATCCAAAGCTGGTGAACAGATTCTGAAGAATGCTTGTAAAGAAGCCCAGTTTCAGAGAGCAAGAACAGACTTGTATTTGAAAGAGAGTCAGGCCAGGTGGGTCCGGATCACTGAGGCCCGTACTCTAGAAGACAAAAGAGTTCAAGACAAGATGGGACAGATGGAAAAAGCCCTGGCAGCAGCCCAGGAGGAAATATCAGAGCTGAAAATCAAAGCAGGAGTGAAGAGGTCTAAGGACCAAAGTCAGAACAAGAAGTTGACTGCAGCAGTTGCAGCAAGAAACCTTCTCATCAGGAGTCTCACGGAGCGTCCGGCTGATCCTGTGACCGAAGCACTTCTCAAGGAAGTTCGTGAGGATGAGTTTGGCCTCGGAGTTTGATCATTTGCTTGTTGTTGTTTCTATTCCATGTACTTTTGCCTTTTTGTGATGTATTTTGACCCCTTTGAGGGCCGGTGTTGTAAAATGAACAAATTGTATTATTTCACTTTTGTAATATATCTGTGTTGGCCTCTATCTGGGTTCACATCAAAAGCAACTTCAACAGCATCATCTTCAAGGGTCTGGAAGGGTCAAAACTGAAGACCAAACCGGATACCTTGAGAGCAAATAAGCATAACTGCATTGCATGCTAACCTTTTATTTGTTTTGTAGGGTTTTGTTTTGTTGTTGCTAACCTCTGTTGTGATGTTCAGGAATTATTGCTCGCCGCCGGGTATTTCCTCTCAACAGGCCTCACAGGTACCCAACTAGAAACAACCTTCCGGGAATTCAGATGGATCAGATGCAGCAGGACCTTACGGAGGTCAGAAACCAGATGGCCAACGAAAGGTTGGAGATGAGAACCCAGATAACACAGTTCATGGAAGTAATGAACAACTTAGCTCAAAGCCAGGAGAGGCTCAGAACTTTGGTAGAAGGGAGGAATCAAGAGGAACCCCATGTGGGGACTGCAGGCACAAGTAACAATGAAAGGGTGCAACCCCATGTTAACCCTCCTGTGTTTGGCCCACATCTACATCCTGAGATTAACATTCCTGCAAATGTTCAAGGAACAGCCACTGCAGCCAGAGTACTTCAAGAAGATCCTCAGGAAGACCAGTATACAGTAATGGGTGCCGGAGAGGAAACTTATGATAGACGATTGGAAGAGATAGCTGAGAAATTGAGATCACTGGAGTCTCAAAATTCTTTGGGGTTCGACGTCATGGACATGGGTTTGGTAGAAGGGGTCAGGATCCCCCATAAGTTCAAGCCTCCTTGCTTCGAAAAGTATAATGGGACTTCATGCCCCCGGACTCATTTGCAATCATTTCTGGGAAGGCTGAAAGCCTATACAATGGATGAGAAACTTTGGATGTTCTACTTCGAAGACAGCTTGACTGGAGCATCAAGGGAGTGGTATTCCCATTTGACAAGGGCAACTGTGAGATGCTGGAAGGACCTGGCAGAAGCCTTCATCAGACAGTATCAGTATAATCTAGATATGGCACCCAATAGGACTCTCCTGATGGGAATGTCACAGTCGTCAAGGGAGAGTTTCCGAGAATATGCCCAAAGATGGAGGCAATTGGCCGCTGCCGTTCAACCACCAATGTCTGAGAGAGAAATGGCAGACATGTTTATGAACACTCTTCAGGGAACCTATATTGACAGGTTAGCTGCTTTCTCTTCCACTAGCTTTGCGGATGTTGTTATAGCTGGGGAGAGAATTGAAAGCCTGTTAAAAATGGGAAAGATCTCAGACAACGGTGCAAGCTCGTCCAGTAATACAAGAAAGCCTTTTGCAGGCCCGAGAAGAGCTGGCGAGACCAATGCCATCCACACCAGCAGGGGTAGGCCCCAATATGTTCAAAGGACAATAGCAGCAGTCACTATCCCTGCTCCAGCTCATCCTCAGCCAGTCTATCAACCTCCTCAACAAAACTTCCAACAACAACCTCAGTATCATCAGAATCAGTATCCTCCAAGAAACTTCAACAACAGCAACTCCAACAACAACAATCAACATAGGCCATTCCAACAGAGGCCCTCTCAAGCTAACAGAGTGATCGACCCGATCCCAATGCCGTATGCTGCCTTGCTGCCACAACTTCTGAAACTCAACCTAGTTGAGCTAAGAACGTTGGCACCTCCGGATCCCAACAGTCTACCAAGGAACTATGACTCCAATGCTAGGTGTGCTTTTCATTCCAACGCACCTGGTCACAGTACAGAAAAATGCAGGGCTCTGCATATGAAGGTACAAGACTTGGTAGACTCCAAGGCTCTGAATTTTGCACCTCCGCCCAATGTCAATAAAAACCCAATGCCAAACCATGGTGGTCCCCGAATTAATGCTATTGAAGGAGACCAACCGTCTTATTTGATAACTAGTGTGGATCAGATCAGGACACCATTGGTGGAAATCAAAGCTCAACTCCGTGAAAACCAAATATTTCCGGGGTGTGAACTAGGGTGTCCCTACTGCAATATTTCATGGAATGGGTGTGAAGACCTGAGGAATGGCATTGACAGCCTTATTCAGAGTGGCCTACTCCAGATCACTACATCATTTCCGGCAAATCAAGCAACTTCAGCAACAACGGTTTCAGACCCTCCTACAACTGCAGCAACTATTGTTCCCGACAATTCATCAGCACCATCAACAAGTACTTCATCAGTTCTCCCAAATGATCAGTTTTCAACAGTTTCTCCTGCTACAACTTCAGCTTCATTCCATTTCGAATCTCCATCAACGACAACAACAGTCCTTCCAACAGTACCTCCTACAACGCCAGCAATCAATCACGAAGATGTCTCTACTGTTACCATATTCTACGATCCTGAGAATAATTCCGCCTACCATTCAGAAGGTGCTGCTCCCACCAGAGCACCAGTTACAATCTTTTATGATCCACAAACAATTACAGTCCCTTCAGCTGCAGCAATCAGTCCAGTCACTGTCACGGTGCCTGGACCAGTACCATATGAAAGCAATAGGGCCATCCCTTGGCACTATGGCTCTGACGTATACTGCGAAGGAAAAAGAATCACTCTTGAAACATCAACACCTGCACCACAAGTAGATAATGTGGGGGGAGGCGGAGGCTTCACTCGAAGCGGACGTCTCTTTGCTTCACAAGTTCAAAAACCTACTGCCGAAGCAGAAGCTGCTGCCAAGGCAAAAGGAAAAGGTCCAGTGCAGGAAGATCCAGCTGCCAAAGAAACCCTGAAGACTCCATTCGATCAGGAAGTTGATGAGTTTATGCGAATTATCAAAAAGAGTGACTACAAAATTGTGGATCAACTTCACCAGACGCCATCCAAAATCTCCATCCTCTCACTGCTTATGTGCTCCGAAGCCCATCGGAATGCACTACTTAAAGTCCTGCACGCAGCTTACGTGCCTGAGGAGATTACTGTCAACCAGTTGGAAACCGTGGTTGGAAATGTTACTGCTAGCAATGGGCTAGGGTTTACCAATTCTGACCTGACAGCGGATGGCCGCAATCACAACAAAGCCTTGCACATAACCATGGAATGCAAAGGAGCTGTCCTTTCTCATGTGCTGGTGGACACAGGTTCTTCCCTGAATGTTTTACCAAAGAAGGCTCTGGTGAAGTTAGAATACGATGGATTGGCATTGAGACCCAGCAACCTGGTGGTACGAGCCTTTGATGGTTCGAAGAGATCGGTTCTGGGAGAGATTGAGCTGCCCGTGACAATTGGCCCGCAGACCTTTAAAACTATCTTTTATGTGATGGACATTCAGCCCGCCTACAGCTGTTTGTTGGGTAGACCCTGGATTCACGCCGCCGGCGCAATAACGTCTACCCTTCACCAAAAGTTAAAATTTGAGTGGGAAGGTCAAGTTGTCACAATCTGTGGGGAAGAGGATATATTTGTTAGCCATCTGGCTACTTACAAATACATTGAGATGGATGGGGAGATCCATGAGACAATGAGCCAAGGTTTTGAAGCCTTGAATGTCAATGAAGCATCTGCTGTGTCAGGGATCTCCATGTCATCTTACCAACAAGCCCGGAAGGTTGTTGAAGAAGGAACTGCCCTAGGCTGGGGCAAGGTCTTAGTTGTGGAGGAGAAGAAGGACAAATTTGGGTTGGGTTACAGACCAACTCAACATCAAGCAAAGGCTGCTGCAGAGCCTGGTTTTGTCAGTGGGGGGATGCTTACCCCCGATGCTATCAACTGTCTGGAAGACGAGCTGGAAGAGGAGCGCAATCTGGAGAATTGGATTCGTCCGAAGATCCCGGGGAGCAGTGTCTCGAACTGGTCTTCCCAGGAAATTATAAGAGTTACTCATGCAGAGTAATTATTATTTCCTATATTTTTTTATAAGCATGCATCAAAGTCTTGCATCTTGCCCAAGATGACAAGACTCATTTTGTAATCAGGGCCATCTGTACTTTTGTGCAAACAAGATCAAATTAATGAAATATCAGACATCTTTTTGCAAACAAGTCTTTTTCTTTTATGCTCACTGTTTTTTCCATTTTTCTTTTTGTACAAAAATAAATGGCGGTGTTTTCAAAATGATAACTTCATTTCACTTTTTTCTAAAGCAAGATTAAAATCAATCACTAAAATGAACGAACTTAACCCTCGCAGAGAGTGCCTTCCAGACTGCACCGACAACAGCACGGCTATGACATCGTATGACTTTGACAATCCGATCAATCAAGCCGATGAAGGGGTTGAAGAAGAATATGAGCTTCCTGAAGAGCTAGCCAGGTTACTGAAACAAGAGGAAAAGGTTATTACTCCTCATCAGGAGGAGATTGAAGTGATTAATCTTGGTACCAACGAAGACGTGAAAGAGGTTAAAATCGGGGCCTGCCTGCAAGACTCAGTGAAGAGACAGCTGATAGATCTGCTTCAAGAGTATGTTGATGTGTTTGCTTGGTCGTATCAGGACATGCCAGGGTTGGATACCGACATTGTTGTGCATAAGCTGCCTTTGAGGGAAGAATGCCCACCAGTTAAACAGAAGCTGCGCCGAACTCGCCCAGACATGGCTATGAAAATCAAGGAAGAGGTACAAAAGCAATGGGACGCCGGGTTCCTTGCTGTTACTAGCTATCCGCCGTGGGTTGCTAACATAGTACCTGTGCCTAAGAAAGATGGCAAAGTAAGAATGTGCGTTGACTACCGGGATCTGAATAGGGCCAGCCCGAAAGATGACTTCCCATTACCTCACATTGATGTATTGGTGGATAACACGGCTCAGTTCTCGGTATTCTCCTTCATGGATGGATTTTCAGGATATAATCAGATCAAGATGTCGCCTGAAGACATGGAGAAGACGACATTCATTACACCTTGGGGCACGTTCTGTTACAAAGTGATGCCATTCGGACTGAAGAATGCTGGTGCCACATATCAACGGGCTATGGTGACATTATTCCACGATATGATCCATAAGGAAATCGAGTGTTATGTGGATGATATGATCGCCAAGTCCCTTACAGAGGAAGACCACCTGGTGAATCTGCTCAAATTATTCAAGCGTCTGAGGAAGTACCAATTGAAGCTGAACCCCAACAAATGCACATTCGGGGTGCGATCCGGTAAGCTGCTGGGCTTTATTGTAAGCGAGAAAGGGATTGAAGTGGACCCTGATAAAGTCAAAGCTATTCAAGAGATGCCTGCACCCAAAACTGAGAAAGAAGTTCGAGGGTTCTTAGGACGATTGAACTACATTTCCCGGTTCATATCCCACCTTACGGCGACCTGTGAACCCTTGTTCAAGCTGTTAAGAAAGGAACAAACGGTCAGGTGGAACGAAGATTGCCAGAAGGCTTTTGACAAGATCAAAGAGTACTTGCAAGAACCTCCAATCCTCATGCCGCCAGTCGAAGGAAGACCTCTGATTATGTACTTGACAGTGCTAGAAGAGTCAATGGGGTGTGTACTAGGTCAGCATGACGAGTCTGGTCGAAAAGAGTATGCAATATACTACCTAAGCAAAAAGTTTACCGACTGTGAACAGCGTTATTCACTGCTCGAGAAAACTTGCTGTGCTTTAGCGTGGGCTGCTCGCCGACTGAGACAGTATATGCTGACCCACACTACCTTATTAATCTCAAAAATGGATCCAGTTAAGTACATTTTCGAGAAGCCAGCTCTTACCGGACGGGTTGCAAGATGGCAGATGATTCTCACAGAATACGACATACAGTACACATCTCAGAAAGCCATCAAGGGCAGTGTACTATCTGAATATCTTGCTGAGCAACCTATTGATGACTACCAGCCAATGAGGTTTGACTTCCCTGATGAGGACATCATGTTCATTAAAGCAAAAGATCACGAAGAGCCTATTCACACTGAAGGGCCCGACCCGGAAAAAGAATGGACTATGATGTTTGATGGGGCTGTTAACATGAATGGTCGTGGTGTTGGTGCAGTACTCATTTCACCAAAAGGAGTTCACATGCCTTTCTCGGCAAAACTCACTTTCAACTGCACTAACAACGAAGCTGAATACGAAGCTTGCATTATGGGTCTCGAGGAAGCCATCGACCTCAGGATCAAAACATTGACTGTATTCGGAGATTCAGCTTTGGTAGTCAATCAAACCAACGGAAAATGGTACACCCACCAAGATCATCTGATACCTTACAGGGACTATACGAGAAGGTTACTGACTTTCTTCACAACAGTCAAGCTTGAGTATATCCCTCGGGACGAGAATCAGTTTGCAGATGCTCTTGCTACCATTTCATCCATGATTAAAGTTCAAACGGCCAACTTTGTACCCCAGATTTCAGTGTCTAGACTTGATAGACCAGCATATGTATTTGCAGCAGATGTTATGAAAGATGATAAGCCTTGGTTCCACGACATTAAGTGCTTCTTGGAGGATCAAACATACCCACCTGGGGCATCTTCCAATGATAAGAAGACCTTGAGAAGGCTTGCTGGAAGTTTCTTTCTGAACACTGATGGGTCTTTATACAAGAGGAACTTTGACATGGTACTCCTCAGATGTGTTGACAAGACGGAAGCAGATTTGTTGATGCACGAAGTGCACGAAGGATCCTTTGGCACCCATGCAGGAGGGCATGCCATGGCTAAGAAATTGTTGAGGTCAGGCTATTATTGGATCACAATGGATGCAGACTGTTGTACCTATGCCAGGAAATGCCACAAATGCCAGATCTACGCAGACAAGGTGCATGTGCCTCCCAATCCTTTGAACATCATGTCTTCACCTTGGCCCTTTGCTATGTGGGGCATTGATATGATTGGCAAGATTGAGCCGACTGCTTCAAACGGCCACAGATTCATCCTGGTCGCCATTGACTATTTCACCAAGTGGGTTGAAGCAGCCTCATATGCAAATGTTACAAGGCAAGTGGTAGCCAGATTTCTGAAGAGAGATATCATCTGTCGGTATGGAGTGCCCGAGCGAATCATTACTGATAATGGTTCCAACTTAAACAACAAGATGATGGCAGAACTGTGCCGGGACTTCAAGATCCAACATCACAATTCTTCTCCTTACAGACCAAAGATGAATGGTGCTGTTGAGGCGGCAAATAAGAATATCAAGAAGATTGTGCAGAAGATGGTAATCACCTGCAAAGACTGGCATGAGATGCTACCATTTGCCTTGCATGGGTACCGCACGTCAATCAGAACGTCCACCGGGGCAACACCGTATCAACTTGTATATGGTATGGAAGCAGTCCTACCTATTGAAGTTGAATTACCCTCGTTACGGGTGTTAATGGATGTTAAACTGAGTGAAGCAGAATGGGTTCGGTCCCGATTCGAACAACTGAGTCTGATCGAAGAGAAAAGATTGGCTGCAATCTGTCATGGGCAGTTATATCAGAAGAGAATGAAGAAAGCCTTTGATCAGAAAGTCAGGCACCGAGAATACCAAGTGGGAGATCTTGTGTTGAAGAGAATCCTCCCTCCTCATACAGACCACAGGGGCAAATGGACTCCAAATTATGAAGGACCATTCGTTGTAAAGAAAGTTTTCTCTGGTGGAGCACTGATGCTCAGCACCATGGATGGTGAAGATTTCCCATCCCCTGTGAATTCAGATGCAGTTAAAAAATACTTCGCATAAAATGACCCGCTGGACATAAAAACAGAATGTAAGTCCAGGCAAAAATAGGGCATCCCGGCGAGTCAAAAACAGGATAAAAGACTCGGGCAAAAATAAGGGAAATAATTAAAAAATGTACACCCGCTGAGTTGAAAAGCCGCATTGGACGACTCAGGCAAAAATGGGTATCCCGATGGACTGAAAACCCGAAAGGGCGATCCATGCAAAATAAGGGAATAAGCGAACAACTGCACTCTGAATTCGTCTGTATCACCTACAACTTGGTAAGCTTCAAAGGATCAAGCTTCAATCAGAATCAACTCTCTCCAGAAAGCAAGACGAGAAGAACGTCATTGTCATACGAGTCATAGCAGGAGAGGAAGCTCCTCAAAGCGTCGTCAACACCGCCAGCACTTTATTTCTCAATTTGTAACAATCTCCTCATTTCAGGAAATATGTTTCTTTGACTGTATCTTGCCAATTCAGGGCACATGAATTAATAAAATCAGATTTTCAGTCATGTTTCGTCTTTTACATTTATGTTTTGCAAAGAGTCGTCTGATATCTCTAAAAATACAATTGCATAAGTACAGATGCCCTTCTCTAAAAAAAAAAAAAAATAATAATAATAATAAAAACACATGCTTACAGGGAATGTGATTATTCTCGAAAGTACTTAACTCCTATGACGGAATCCGGTAAAGGATACCTCGGGACCTTTTGTACGTTTCCTTACCTTTGCAGGATTGCAGGTATCCAGAACGCAACCTGGGGCATGCAGGTTATGTCTCAGCAAGTGGGCGAATCATTATCAACTCGGTCTATCTTCCACATGGCACTAGAAGATGCCCATTTCCCCAGCTGAGTTGCTCCCCATTGCTTCCCCCAGCAAAAGTTGCCAAATCAACTAACAGGTTTAACACTCAGGATGTTTTCTCGCCAGCCGAGTTGCCTCTCATTACTCTCCCCAGCTGAGTTGTCAACAGCATTCCCCAGCTGTAGTGCCAACCATCCTTCCTCAACAGGATGCAGAAATCAGGGAATCATCTCTCCACAGAGCTTCAAGCCTCTATTCAGAAGAAGCAACGCACGGAGAAGTCACAACAGAGTACGAAAGCTTCTACAAACCCCAGCTGGGTCTCTCATTTACAAAGATATGTCAACCAGTGACCTATATCCCCAAGCAAATATCATCATTAGATCTACCAATGATCTCACCCCCAGCTGAGATGTTCACTTCAAGCAGATCGGCCAGAGATCTTCACAGCAACGGGATCCGAATCCCGGATCTGTCTCTTTGCATAATCATAGCATTCGCATCATATTATACCCTCAGAGCGTAGCATTCCGTCTAATACGGAGCATTACGGCAAAAATCAAATACATAGCATAATCATAAGTCATGTTGTGAATTGAACGCTTGTGATTAGTAACCATTCATCAGAATACAGATCACTTTCCCCCAGAGTCCCCACCAGAGTCCCAGCAAAGGCAGCTGCCCTTTCAAATCACGAACACCAGTATATACTCATTTTGACACCCGTCCGTGTCATCCTTCCCCAGTAAGGTCGCCTGAATACACTCAAACAAATCACCCTCATTACAGATACGTCCTGGCACCCGTCCGTGTCAAATCACCAGCAAAAAGCCAAAGACGTCCTCTTTGCACTCACACATACCTATATATATACTTTCTTGACACCCGTCCGTGTCATATCCCCAGCGCAGTCGCTTACACCTTTCATCACTCATATACTTGTTAATATTATACTTTTCTCTCTTGACACTCGTCCGTGTCATTCTCCCCAGCATTTAAAAACACTCATCTATACAATACAATACTCACTACTCATGGTACACTTATACAGATACTCGTCCGTATCTTGTATACATCATCACTCATATCCCCGCAGATTCGGCACTCGTCCGTGTTCCTTGTTAACCAGTTGATACTCGTCCGTATCATCATCTCTAAACATGTGTCAGTTTGTTTCTACATGATACTCGTCCGTATCATAGTCTTAAGGATGCTCGTCCGCATCTTTAATCTATACACAATACTAAACACTCGTACCTTTTGTTTCTTGGATGTAAACGCTCGTCCGTGTTTACTATATCCCCAGTAGATCACCAACAAATTTTCTTTTTATCTAACACTCGTCCTGTGTTATGATACCTTTGAGAGCAGCCGTACCCTGCTGAGTGGTCGTCCTCCACTTCTTGATGGCCGTCCTCCATCATGCTCATCCGGTGGCCGTCCCCATCGTTGATTTTTAGCAGCCGTCCCCTGCTAGGTGGTCGTCCTCCACCTTTTGATGATCGTCCTTCATCATTTTATCCAATGGCCGTCCCCATTGTTGATTTTGGTTATTTGGCATTCATGAGAAACCTCGAGAGCAGCCGTACCCTGCTGAGTGGTCGTCCTCCACTTCTTGATGGTCGTCCTCCGTCATGCTCGTCCGATGGCCGTCCCCATCGTTGACCTTTTCTATCCGATGGCCGTCCCCATCGTTGATATTTTCGGCAGCCGTACCCTGCCAGGTGGTCGTCCTCCACCTTTGATGGCCGTCCCCATCATATTTCTTTTAACCCCAGCAGAGCAGCCGTCCCCTGCTAGGTGATCGTCCTTCACCTTTGATGGCCGTACCCCATCATCTGTCTATTTCATTTATTCTTTAACCCGATGGCCGTCCCCGTCGTGGTCCCTTTTCCTTTTAACCCGATGGCCGTCCCCGTCATGGTCCCTTCTCCTTCTAACCCGATGGCCGTCCCCATCGTTGGTTACTTTACCTTTATGAACTTGATGGCCGTCCCCGTCATGTTTCATTAACCCCCAGAAAAATTTTACAGCTTTATCTTGATGGCCGTCCCCATCATAATATCCTATTTTCCCCAGCTAGTCGGTCGTCCCCGTCTTAGCTTTACTTTTTATCCCTAGCATGTCGGCCGTCCCCGTCATCGCTTTGCTTCACATACCACTTTACCCAGCAGTCTTCCCCTGCTCGACGGTCGTCCTCCGTCGCCCATACTTTACAATATACTTTATTTTTACAATCTATATCCCTTTTTCTTCTTCATTCTGTGAGTGCAAATTTTGGACTGTCTTTGGTATTCAACCACAAGTTATCCTGTTTGCTTGTTAAGCCGTCGCTTACAACCTGCACAGCTAACTCATGCTTGAATAGGGGCAGCTGTAAACACCCCAAATTTGCCCTCACCCATTCACACCATGACTTGTGATCATTCTCATATGCATAAGCACAAACATATCATCTCATATCTCATTTTTGATTCATAGCTTTCAAGGCATCTGCACCTAGGGTTTGTGATCTGAGCAATCCCAAAGCATCTTGAGCCATTCCAAAGGCGACCAATCAATTCAAAGGGGTCCATGTGTATACTTATATCACATTTCATCTCTTCAAAGTCAAAAATGCAGTGGAATCACAAGAACTAGGGTTTGAGTGGATGCAGAGCCAGGATGAACTGCACAGTTGACTGAAAATTAGGGTTTTGGTTTCAGAGGCCATAACTCCAATTTTTTTTGGTCATTCTTGTTTCCATTGATCTCTATATGGTATAAGGAGTATGCATATCAATTTTCATGAAGAAATTCCATGGGGAAGTCATCTGATCAAGGGTTGACTTTCTGGACAAGTCAGTGCAAAATCAGGGCATCTGAGGCCCCCAATGACTCAACCAATGGGTGATCTTCATCATTTTGAGTGTATATGATCTTTATTTGATCATGGAAGAAGGTTGAAGTTCATAGAAATCAAGAATTTAGGGTTTTTGCAAATGTTGACTTTTTGGGCATAGTTGACTTTTCAAGAATGCATCATTTTAGGTCATTTTTCAAGCCTTGATTCTTGATCCAAAAAGGCTTCAAATGGAAAAACTTTGGTCATGAAAGTTGTAGATCTCATCTTTCCCTTTTCAAAAAGTACAAGAACATGATCAAACTCTTCTTGGATCAAAAGTTATAGCAATGCAAAGTTGGCAAAAATCATTGTTTTTCAAGGTATGCACCAAGTGTGAAACTTTGCAAAATCTTGGACAAATGCATTATGTGACTTCTAATTCCTCTCAAACCAGTACACAAACATTTCTCTAAGTCATAAAATCAGAATTGGATCAAGTTTGCCCATGGTTTGGTTTGTGTAACAAGGCATTTTCTCATAGAATTCCATAAAGCAACAACTTGCAAAAACCATCATGATCACTTCACCAACTTGATGCATTGGCTGCTGAGCTTTGCTAGACCTCTCCCTCATCCTTGCTGCGCCAGCCCATGCCTTGTACTTGCCTAGACTTTGAGCCATGCCTCACTTACACAAAAGTTGACTTTTATGCAAAAGCAAACTTACCTATCATAGCAGGCCATGTCACATCACAAAGCCAATCAGATTTGTTTATGTTATCCCTTTGCAAGCTAAACATAAGACTAAGCAAGGCTGAAAGATTTTCATACACAACATTCACAAAAACACTCTCATTTGCATTTTGCTTCGAATCCCTCTGCCCAGCCATCAAACACTCAAGCCATCTTCACCAATCATCTCACCTCACTCCATAGACCACCCAGCAACCAAGAACCAGGCCTGAAACATCCTGAACACTCCATTGCCATTCCTCACCTCACTCTGCAGTTTCATTCGAAACTCTCATCCTAGCTCACAAACACACAAACAAACACTCCAGACCTTCTCCATCCATCCTCAGGATCACATAGAACCCATCACCATGACCTGAAACCTTCAGAAACACCATTGCCATTTCTGATCAAGCTGAAGCAGTTCCTTTCGAAACTCATCATCAAGCCAACTTAAACTCCATTTGAGCATTCAAACATCATCAAGAGGTTCTAAGGAGTAGATTGCACAAGGAGAGGTGGCCAGAAAGTTCCTAAACTGAAAGCTTCGAATCTCAGGTAGCCTGAAATTTATTTTTCCAGAAAGTGTTTTTCTTGTTACAAACTTGTTCCTCATGATTCACTGATCATCCTGATGCTTTTAGTTTTTGAAATGGTTGTCATTTGAGCATTTAATTGGTTTCTGAAGCTTGCGTGACCTAGAACTTATCCTCTTCGATTCAGCTTATTTGGGAAACATAAATGTGTTTTGAGAGAGGGGTTTGGTTCGTGAGGATGTGAGGATCATTCCCATGGCTTTAGATTTCATTTTAGTAACCTAGGGAAGGATTTGGAAGTTTTCAGGGGAGAAGGTCACCGGAGAAGACGACCGGAGCTCGTCTCCGGTGACCTGAGAGTGATTAGTCATTAATTTAGGGTTAGGGCAAAGTTTGAATTTGGGCCCTTGGATCTGGCTTCCCGCGCGCATATGAGTGGTTCAGATCATGTCATTAAGTTTTAATTTTGGATTATTATTTAATTAATCAGGTTTAAGTTAGTTTGAATTATGACCATCAGATCACGCGCCAAGTCAATGCATTCTTTCCCAGATTCAATCCTGGCCATCCCTTGCGTTTACTTTTCATTTTCTTTAATTTTAATTCATTTCTTTTTCATTTGTTTTGCATATTTAATTTAAAATAGCAAAAATATCTTAAAAATTATGAAACTTTTTCTTTAAGGTTTTATTAATTTTTAAGACCCAAAAATATTTTTATTTTATTTTTTATCATTAAAAAAGTATTTTTAAATATTTAAGAGATTATTTTTAATTGATTAATGAGAATCAATTAATTAAAAATACTTTTAGGTATTTAAAAATTACAAAAAAATTCATGACATGTTCTAAGACATTTAGAAACATTGTCCAACCTTCAAACCAAATTTCTTTTTTGATCTTGATGCATTTTAAGAATTTTTCATTGAATTAAATCATATTTTGTGCATTATTTTGATCATAAGTTCAAAAATTCATTTCTGCCTATTGGTGAAGGTTGAGACATTGATTCTTTTTGCTTTGTCTTGTGTTTGGCATGTAGTTTCTAGGGTAAAAAGGCCATGAATTGTTCTTGTATTTTCCAATTGTTTGGCATTTCTTTTGTTAAGAACCCTAAAAAACCCTAACAACTTAGAAAATTCATATCTTGAGATTGGTTGAGAGTTGAGAGCTCCCCTTTGGGCAGTGGTTCATCATAGGCCTAGGGTTTCTTTGGGTGCCATTTTCCATTTTTTATCATGAGGTTTGCTTCTGTTTTGGGTTTGTGTTTGATGTTTGATTCATGAACCCTAATTTGGGCTTTCTCTTGCATCCTTCTTGCATTCTCTTGCATAACATGACTTGTCTTTGCATTTTGTGCATTCTTGTGATTCATTTGACATCTTAGGACATATAGAAAGCATGTTTGATCATTGCATTGCATATTTGCCATGTCATTTGCCTTGTATGTTTCATAACATTTCATGTTTGTTCATGCTCCTTAACTTGCATCATTTGCATTCATAATCTTGTATGATCATTTCCATTGTCTTGCCTCATGTTTGCAGCACCTCATAACATCATAATCATCATCAACATGCTTCTGGTCTTGCTTTGCATCATACCATTTCATCCCATGTTGCATTGCATTGCATTTCTTTCTAACTTTTCAGGTGGTAAGTGAATTTGAGAAGTGAATTTGCCTTCACTTCTCATAACTTTTCTTTTCATCTCTCTTGCATCCATTGCTGCATTTTAGTTTGTGTTTGAGATTGAGCTTGCTCATTCTTGTTCTTACTTTCTTTCTTCAAGTGACTTGACTTCTTGAATGAAGCAAATCACTTTGCTTCTCTTGATCCTTTCATCTGCTTCCTGGTGGTTCCATTGAAGATTGTTCTTGCAAACCTCACAAACCTTAGGAACAACCAAGCATGACAATGATTAGGGTTTTGATTAGTCTCCTCTCTTAGTTTTACCTTTGTGTCTCTCTTTGAGTCCTCTCTTCTCACCTCATAATCAGGGACTAAATCCTAAAGGCTTTAAGACTTTGTGATTAAGCTTATGCCTGCATCCTTCTCTTAGGATGGAGTGTATAACTTTAATCCTAAGTATTAAACCCTTTATGTGTTTAAATCTCTTAATCAATTCACCTAATAATCACTAAGACATTACACTTGTAACTTGGGCCTTGCATTAGGGTTCTAATTCTTCCTTAATTGGTTAAGAAGGACTAACCCTAGTGTTAATGGACAAGTCCCCCTCAAGTTGTCTTACAAACCATAAAATTCACTTCATCATCATACCATTAATCTAAAATCCACTTAATCAAAGGCTTGTTTTGTCATGGGTTTAATCCCTAATCATGGATTAAGTTGAGGAGTTTTCCTCAACTTAAACATTCTCATCTATCATCCTTCTTTTAGGATGGTGTAATGAGTCTGTTTAATCCCTGATTATGGCTTAACCTCATTACTCAACACTAAACAAAAACCACAAAAATATCTAAATAATCACAAGTAGGTTAATGATCTTAATCCTACACCAAAGGTGATTAAGTGTGAGAATCTGACTTCACACTTAAGGTATTCTCATTACCCCTGATCAGAGGGAAGATGTGATGAGTTTACTAACCCATTGATTTAGGCTTAAGCTCATTATCTTATGACAAATTCCAAAAAGAAATAAAAGACTGAAAACTCAAAAACAAACAATAATCGTCTCCTCCGGGATTCTTTTCTCATCACCTTCACTCACAATCGAGAACTTGCTTCTTCCGTCTAATGCAAGACAGTCAGCACCTGAGCCAGACAGGTCATACACTTGAGCATAGGCAAGCAAGCAGTTCACAAGTCAATTCATCTATCAGTCTCTTTGGGTCGAACTACGGTGTTCTGACTTCCTCATTGCACGAGAGGATACGTAGGCATAACTTAACAGTTATCGAACAAAAGTCTCTGTATATTCCCCCCCTTTCTAGCTTTATTCTTTAGCCTCATTATCACGAGCAATTCATTCTCTTCCTTACACTGACACATCATTATACACTTCACTTTCTCTTACACTGACACCTGTACATTCTTTTCCAGCTCTTTTACACACAGATTGCACTGACACTACCCCTTTAAAACACAAATCTTTTAAGCGTGGATCCCGTCGAGTACGACGGACAATCTGGGTGCTAATACCTTCCCAGGTTGTAACCAACCCCCTTTCTCAGTCTCTCTGGTTCGCAACCGTCTTATCCATCCTTTTCTAGGTCTATGCAGCATTGCCTTTCCTCCGGGATAAAAATGCCTAGCTGGCGACTCTATTCATTCCCCAGTGAGTTCACGGCTGTGTGTTCTCACTGTTCCCTTCGCCGACCGTTCGCGTCTGTACCTTCATCTGAACCAGTTTCATTTGTCGGGAGCGACAGCAACTGAGTGAGAAGAAAGAGAAAAACCAATTTAGAGGAAAGTTGTTATGGACTGGGCCTCTAAGGCAGTGTCGGGCACGACCCGTAACCCACTAACCCGGACATAGGGAGACAACGTCTCCCCCACGTGCGCCACATCACTCAATTATCCTCCACTATCTCCTCAAATATAGGAACAGTTGGACCAAGGGCAATACCACGTGCTAGGTCTTACTTGCTTCTGTGCATTTCTTGGCAGTTCTTCCTTGGGCCACACTGACCCAACCCAAGTAAGGACCATGACCCAGCGTAGGGGGCACATTATAAATACCCTATCTCACTACAGGGTCAGGTATTCTGAAACCACTATTATCTTTACCTCTTCTGCACCTCATTCTTATTTTAGCATCAGAGTGCCTTGCACGTACACCCCCTTCAGTCCAATACCGTAATTGCTGCTCAACGTTTGGAAGGTACCTTCTGGTCAGGTCAGATCAGTGACACCGCCTGTGAGAACTAAGTTCTCCCCATCTTCCATAACAGAAGATAAAAGCTTCAATTCACCTCTCACCCTCCTAGCATGACCAGCGAACACGGTGACAACCATGTTGTCGACCTCGCTGACTACAAAGTGGCAGAAGACAATCAGCATGTCGTTCACGAATCCGATCCGCGGGATGGACAACCTTCCACCCTGTCGTACCTCGAAAAATATAATCCTCGCAAACGCGGTCGCGATGTGGCTGACATGAGAGTCGCCACCTAATTTTGTTTATTCCCAAAGAGGGAAATACTAAATATAGATAAAACTACCAAGAATGGATAAAACAAGGTCTTCGCAAACCATTGTCTGGGTTCGGAAGTTGGTTATGTAGGGGGAAGATATTAACATCGCTTACATCCATCGTACTCGATGGGAACCATCTAAGTTGTCACGCGCGAAGAGATGTCTATGTTTATGTATTACTTGCTAAACTAAGGGGTTTATTGATCCTAGGGGCTCGACAAGGATTGAGATCCTCGTGCCTACGTATTCTCTCGTGCAATGGGAAAGTTAAAGCATCGTAGTTCGGCCAACTCCGGGTGATTGGTGTTTGTTTTATTACCTTTCTTCAATGAAAGGATTTAGGAGTCGAATTGTACTAAAGACTATGGATAGTTTATTTCGCTCGATTTGTACCAACGTCCGGCGTCAAAATAATCGGAGTGAGTAACGACAACTCATTATCCTCCTTTCTACCGCTTAAGGCTCGTGGTGTACAATTCTTCTCGTTTTATTTCCTAAGACCGTTTGACGTTAGATCAAGGGTTTGGATCTAAAAGTAACATTTTGGTTTTTTTGAGGTTTGGGGTGAATGCAAATGGAGGTTTATTTGTGGGCTTGTTAGCGAGGCACAATGCGCTCGACTCACAAGGTTGAGAAACTTGATATGTGGATCAAGTGAGCGAAATACTAGCTATGGAAAACAAGCGTGATGTGTTGATTCATTTAAGTTGAAAAAGAGGTTGAGAAAAAGGTAAAATGCAAAGTAGTGTAGATGGCGATCAAAGAATGATCGACTTACATGTGTGTATGAAATGAAGTGTGTATGGATATTTACTTGGCGTTGGACCAAGAAATTCGCTTATCTTTGAAATGATTGGTCTCAATGTGTGTTCGTATTTTACTTAGCAATTTATTGTCGAAATGCAAAAGTAAATCACACAAGTAAGCATAGTATCAAATCACAAGGAAAAATATCGAGCATACACAAATATTCATCGCACACATAAGATCGAACAGAGAGGAAAAGGTTAATTAACCAATAATAATTTTTTTTGGGTTTTTTAGATTTTTACAAAAAAGAAACAAAACAAAACAAATAAATAAATAAAAGAAATAAATGGGCTTTGTTTTGTAGTAAAAACAGGGGTGTGAATATCAGGAACCGTTTGGCCTAAAAGGAAGTGAGGCCCAAAACGCAGGGAATGTCCACCATGGACTCTCAGGTCAACCTCTGACATTAGAACGAATCCGAGTCATTGATCCTGGAGTGGTCAAAAGAAAGGTTTCATCCAAGGGTTTGTGATGCATGTATATAGTAAATAAGCATGCAGTGTAAATACCGAATAAAAAAAAATGTGAAAAGAATGAGACCTAACAATAAAAGCAGCATCGATCAACTTCCCTGAAGACCATGGGGAACCAACAAACAAACGACAGCTCATTAATAAAAACAAATATGGGAAAGTGACACATAGAGACTAACAACAGAAACAAACCATTGAGTGGTGTTTAAATTAGGCTGGGAATAACTATCATTTGAATGCCTTTTTAAAGTCAATAAACCAATAATAAAAAGGAGAAAACACGTTAAAAAAAACGAATGAATAATCATCCCAAACATTTCATCAGTCTTCTCTATACTCAGTCCTTCGTCTTTCTCCAAGAGAAGATGAATCGACCTTTCATCGTATAGGCAATCAACAAAAACCGAATCACACACATACTAACAAGGCAAATATGGATCATCAACCAACACATGAAAAACAGGCAAAAACCCTAGCCCCCAATCGGTTCCCAATCCCCGTTTCTCTATGGTTTCACCGATTACATTGTACAAGCAAGAAGCAAGATTCATAAGCGAGTAAGTGAAGACAAAGAAAACTACCTCAAGGGAGAGACACGATTCAGATCGGCTTAAGGTATGGCTTCGTTTTCTCTTCCTCGATTCCCTTCTTCTTCTGTTTTTCCGCCCTCGTTGCCTTTCTTTGTTCTACTGTTGTTGTTTGTTGAGTGTGGTGGGTGAGGTTTAGCTCACGATATTCAGGTCTTTAATTTGAAGCTCTGAATACGTTGGTTTCCTTTGAGCTTTTAGTGGATTAGGGTTTTGGGAGCAATTTCTGCAGAGTTTCACTGATGAATTTTTCGTTCTCTGATTTTTTAGGTTTTTTTTTCCAAGTGGTGGTGGTGTTGTCCTCTCTTTCTGTGCCAATGATTGACTTATATAGGAGAAATTGAGTGAGGTTGGTACATGTGTAATATAAGAGGATTTCAGAGGTATATTCCTTTACATGTGCGAGTGTGAGCTGTGAATCCTAAATACCGTTAGGAGGATTTTTTTGATGAGATTGTACGGGGACCTCAACACGGTGAGTCACGATTTGTATTTGTCTATAGTGATCTTCTAGAATGCTTGTGGTCCTTTGTGTACAATTTCCTTTGAGACTTTTTTTTACCACTGTGAACTTATGAACAATTCGGTTTTTACTGTTGCGAAAATGAATTCACAAAATTGTGGGCTTAACATTGGTGATAACTGACATACCTTCAGTTCAAAAATGCATTGGCTTTTAAATTGAACCTTGAGTTTCTTGTTACTAACATGGATTCTTTGTTGAACTTATTGCTTTATGAAGACTTTGAGAAATGTAGCTTGACTTTTGGTCATTACTTGAGGCTATGTTTCATTCTGTTTGTGAATATTAATCACCCTCATTGTTTTGGCCTTCTACAAATGTGAAACACGACTCTGGCTTGAAAAGATTGACTATGGTATCGACTCCCATCGCAGTTGATCCTTGGTTAACTAACACAATGTCTTTCACTCTTGGATGCATTCTGATAGTATGATTGTCATGTAGCAATGTTTCAGGTTGTGGCAGTTGAATTATAATCTTCTTTTTTTTTTTTTGAGTTCATTTATGATGTAAAATAACATTTGCGTAACATTTATGAATCTTGATGATTTGTTGCATACCTGCACTGAGCTCAACTTGTGTTTGATGTAGCAGGGTTATCTTTTAACTATCTTCCTCCCTTGAAAACATGTCTCAATCCATGGAGGAAAGGCTTAGGGATGAGGCTAGAATTGGGAAGAAACTTGATTGATGATTGTTGGGAGAAATCTTGGACAGGATATGCCTTGCTGCTATCAACCTTCATTAATTGAGGACAATCAAACCAAAACTATCTTGCACATCTCGTAGACTGTTCAATGTGATATATTTATGCAGAGCATAAGGTTCAATATGAGCCTTTTCAATGTTACAGATAATTTGCCAATGCCTAGAGCCAACCTTCCTGATATGATATCCTTCAAGTATAGAAGGAAATTGCATGGTAGTGAGGGTAGGTAGCTTGATGGAAATGCAGTTCACAAGAATTTGTCATGGTCTCAAATACAGTAAGATCTGAAGGCTTGTAATTTCTAGCACCCCAAATTTGACCTCCCATTTTCATCATCATTCACATATCACGAGCATAGCATAAGCATACCATATTCCAACATTTAGCATAGAAAAATGAAACATGACACTCACATGTTCTAGCATAAGGCATATGATCAATCATTTGGAGGTTTATGGTTCTACAAGTCAAGTCAAGAGGCCAAGTGACATTGCTAAAGTTCCACAAGGTGTCCTCATATTCTATACAAGCACAAAATCATCCACAAGAGCCAAGAAGGGTGAAAGATCATCAGAAGATCAAGGAAGCAATAATCTCCTACACAAATGAATCTTAAACTAGGGTTTTGTATTTGGGCAAGGATTTCTTGTATCTTTGACCAATTCTTGTGGTCAAAGGCTTTTGTGCAACAAACTAAACTTATAACAATTCATAACAGAAGTGCATCAATAATAATACTGGAGAATAGTATAATGCTACAAAATAAATTAAATTAGAGGCACACATCATTTTAGCAGAAAGATAATGATAATTTTATTAAAATTGAGAGGTAAACACAATAGCTTCTAAAAATTGCAAACAGAAATGAAAATTTTAAAAGTTGAAAAACTACATTAAACTAAGATGAAAAACTGAATTAAACTAAAATATAATAAAAATTCTGATGAACGTCGGCGTTATTGACTAGCCACGGTTTTGGAGGATTGATTCAATGGCTTGACTTAAGTCATGATGCTCGTTGTGCATTGTTGTCATTTTAGTGTGGAGGTTCTCTATGGTAAGTTGTGTATTAGTGGCAGCAGGAATATTAATGGCGGAAGGATTGGGTTTCTCTTCTTCTTCAATCATGTCCTCGGGATAATCAGAATCATAATAATTTGGAGATTTTTTTTGATCAATTTCTACTTCGTACCAAGCATCCTCGGGTCCATAAAGTGGCTCGTCCAGATCATACATCCAATTATGACGGTTATGCACACTTGTGCGCTCATGGACAGGTAGTGAAAAATATGGCACAACTACGTCGTTAATCAGAAGTTTAAAATGATGCGGTCCACAGTCATAAAGCATTGCCCTTTCAAAATAGAAAGTGATATTCATGGGCCTATAATCTCTGAGAGGGTTAATATGAGAAAGGAGGGTTCTAAATCCCATTGCATCAGCAATTTTGGTTACTATGCTACCTATCAGAATTGGTTAGTGTTCAGATCGCAAAATCTTGCAGAAATTTGCAAACATGAAGGTTGCTTTGTTAACCTGTCGGGACTAAAAAACACAAAACATTATGAATAACTCGTCTCTAGAGACGTTATTATCACTCTCAGGTTTTCCAAACATGGTATAGGCCAAAATCATGTGGATATACCTAATAATTGGGTTATGAATATTAGTAGATAGCATGGGGTAAAGGTCATGATTAGGGCGTCCTGAGATACTACTCCAAAAACAGTTCAACCCATCCTCCATAAGTACATCTTCCTGTGCCTCATAGAAAATAGTAGGTCCATATGGGAAATCCAACAGTTCAACCATCTCGTGTATGTTAAATTCACATGGATATCCAAACAGTCTGAAGGATATCCTACCGCTAGTAAAACCTTTCCCACGGTTAGGAGTGTAGGCAAGTGAACTCAAGAATTCTAAAGTCAGCTTGTAATAAGTTCTATGCTTTTTAGTAGCTAAACCTTCTCGTCCTACTGGTTAAACATAAAGTCAATACTAGCACTATGCCTAGAACGATCATAGTAGGTCCATGAGCAAACTAGGTGAGGGCCATAGGTTTTTTAGCTAAAACTTTATAACGGTGCCTCTGGGGATCGTCTCTGAAATCCACAATCATGTTGTCGTTAATTGCTAAGGTTAGTATATAGAATGAAATCAGAGAAGAAGGTAGAAGGTAGAAAAACTTTAAAAATACAGGAAACACACATTAAAACAAACCAACACAAAATTCAGTAAATTTACCGCATTTTGAAAATTATAATTTGAAAAAGAAACAAAAATAAAAACTAAATAAAAGATTAAAACTAAAATGAAAACGAAAACAAAATCGTGGGTTTCCTCCAAAGCAGTGCTTCATTTAATGTCGGGGTTCGATACAGCTTAAGAGAATTTCAGTCTAAGGTCTCTGAAGGCAATTCTGCCAATTTTAGACCTGATGAAAATTATTTATCTTCTAAGTAATGATAATGTTTTAGACATTGCCCATTTACTACAAATGGTGCACTAGACCTACCTTAATTTCAACTGCGCCACTTACTAAGACTTTCTTTACTTCGAAAGGACCGGACCATCATGATCGTAATTTTCTAGAAAACAACCTAAACCTTGAATTAAATAAGAGTACAATGTCTCCCACGCTAAATTCTTTTCTCGATATACGCTTATCATGTCATCTCTTTGTTCTTTCCTTGTATATGCGGGCATTTTCGTCAGCGTCTAGTCTCAGCTCTTCTAATTCGTGTAAATATAAGATACGTTTTTCACCTGCGTCAGTATAGTTAAATTTAAGAGTTTTAATTGCCCAATAGGCTTTGTGCTCTATTTCTACCGGAAGGTGGCAAGATTTTACGTAGACTAATTTGAATGGTGTGGTTCCGATGGGTGTCTTAAAAGATGTTATATAAGCTCATAAAGCTTCATGTAACTTGGTTGACCAATCTTTCCTAGATGTAGCGACGATCTTTTCTAAGATTTGTTTTATCTCTCTATTCGAAACCTCGACTTGTCAACTTGTTTATGGTTGGTAAGACGTTGCTACACAGAGTCTTACTCCATATTTTAATAAGAGTTTATCAAATATTTTAGATAGGAAGTGGGAGCCTCTGTCACTTATGACGAGTCTTGGCACACCGAATCTAGGGAAAATAATATTCTTGAAAAGATTTATGACTACTCGTGTGTCATCTATCAGAGAAGTTATAACTTCAATCCATTTTGAAACATAATCGATAGCAACGAGTATGTACATAATCAATATTTTGTATAAATCTCTTTCCATTCGTGATAAGTGATCTGCTACTACGTTGTCAGTTCCTTTCTTAACTTTAATCTCTAGATTGAAATCTTGTAGTAACAGGATCCATCCAAGTAATCTAGGTTTCACATCGTTTTTACTTAAAAGATACTTAAAAGCGGCGTGATCGATATAGATGATTATTTTAGCTCCTACCAAGTAGGAACGGAATTTGTTAAGCGTGAACACAACGACTAAGAGTTTTTTTTTTGTAGTGGCGTAGTTCATTTGAGCGGGATCTAGAGTTCTACTGGCATAGTTAATTGCGTGAAGCTTCTTATCCTTTCTTTGTCCTAGGACTGTGCCTACAGCGTAATCACTCACATGGCACATGATCTCAAACGGTAGTGTCCAATATGGCGGTTACATGATGGGTGCAGTGATAAGAGTTGTTTTGAGTTTTTCGAATGCTTTTAGACAATCTTCATCGAAGATAAACTCGACGTCTTCCATCAATAGACCGGTCAACAACTTAGTGATTTTCAAAAAGTCCTTAATGAATCGTCAGTAAAAACCCGCATGTCCTAAGAAACTTCTTATTTCTTTTACGGTCTTTGGCGGTTGAAGGTCCTTTATTACTTTTATCTTTTCTTTGTCTACCTCGATCCCTTTACTGGATATCACATGTCCTAGCACGATTCCTTGTCTGACCATGAAATGACATTTTTTCCAATTAAGTACGAGGTTTATTTTAACACATCTCTCTAGCGCCATCTCTAGGTTCGACAAACATCCTTTGAAGCTTTGTCCGCAAACGTAAAAGTCATCCATAAAGACTTCCATGATGTTGTCTATAAAGTAAGAAAAGATTGCAATCATACACCGTTGAAATGTCGCAGGAGTGTTACACAAGGCAAACGACATTCTTCGGTAGGAAAATGTTCTGTATGGGCATGTGAAGGTGGTCTTTTCTTGGTCATCAGGATGAATAGGAATTTGGAAAAATCCTGAATAACCATCTAGTTAACAAAAATAGGAGTGTTTTCCTAATATTTCTAACATTTGATCGATGAAGGGTAAAGGGAAATGATCTTTCCGGGTAGCTTTATTCAATTTTCGGTAATCGATGCACATTCTACTTCCGGTTACTACTCTATGTATTATGGACTCACCTTTTGAGTTCTTAATAACTGTAATGCCTCCCTTCTTTGGTACGGCATGCACTGGGCTAACCCATTGAATGTCAGAGATAAGTATATGATTCCAGTATCTAGTAACTTCTTTACTTCATCCTTGACCATAGTACTTAGAATCAGGTTGATCTTTCTCTGGTGTTCTCTAGAGGATCTACAGTCTTCCCCTAGCATAATACGATGCATATAGATTGAAGGACTTATTCCTTTTTAAGTCAGATATGTTGTAGCCTAACACAGTTGGATATGTTATAGCCTAACGCATAAAGATAAGAAAGGAATTGACAACGTATTAGCAGATCACTTATCACAAATGGAATTCTTGTAGTAACAAGATCCATCTAAGTAGTCTAGGTTTCACATCTTTTTTACTTAAAAGATACCTAATAGCGGTGTGATCGTATAGTTGATTATTTTAGCTCCTACCAAGTAGGAACGAAATTTGTCAAGCGCGAACACAACGACTAAGAGTTATTTTTCTGTAGTGGGTAGTTCATTTGAGCGGGGTCTAGAGTTCTACTGGCGTAGTAAATTGTATGAAGCTTCTTATCCTTTCTTTTTCCTAGGACTACGCCTACAACGTAATCACTCGCATCGCACATGATCTCAAACGGTAGTGTCCAAACTGGCAGTTGCATGATGGGTGTAGTGATAAGAGTTATTTTGAGTTTTTCGAATGCTTTTAGACAATCTTCATCGAAGATAAACTCGACCTCTTCCATCAATAGACCAGTCAACGACTTAGTGATTTTCAAAAAGTCCTTAATGAATCGTCGATAAAAACCCGCATGTCCTAAGAAACTTCTTATTTCTTTTACGGTCTTTGGTGGTTGAAGGTCCTTTATTACTTATATCTTTGCTTTGTCTACCTCGATCCCTTTATTGGATATCACATGTCCTAGCATGATTCATTGTCTGACCATGAAATGGAATTTCCCCAATTAAGTACGAGGTTTACTTTAACACATCTCTCTAGCACCATCTCTAGGTTCAAAAAACATCCTTCGAAGCTTTGTCCACAAACGGATAAGTCGTCCATAAAGACTTACATGATGTCTTCTATAAAGTCAGCAAAGATTTCCATCATACACCGTTGAAATGTCACGGGAGCGTTACACAAGCCAAACGACATTCATTGGTAGGCAAATGTTCCGTATGAGCATGTGAATGTGGTCTTTTCTTGGTCATCAGTATGAATAGGAATTTGAAAAAATCAAGAATAACCATCTAGTTAACTAAAATAAGAGTGTTTTGCTAATATTTCTAACATTTGATCGATGAAGGGTAAAGGGAATTGATTTTTTCGGGTAGCTTTGTTCAATTTTCGATAATCGATGCACATTCTACTTCCGGTTACTACTCTCTGTGTTATGGACTTACCTTTTGAGTTCTTAATAATTGTAATGCCTCCCTTCTTCGGTACGACATGCACTGGGATAACCCATTGACTGTCGGAGATTAGATTTATGATTCCAGCCTCTAGTAACTTCTTTACTTCATCCTTGACCATAATACTCAGAATCAGGTTGATCTTTCTATGGTGTTCTCTAGAGGTTTTACAATCTTCCTCTAGCATAATGTGATGCATACATATTGAATTACTTATTCCTTTTTAAGTCATATATGTTGTAGCCTAACGCAGTTGGATATTTTCTTAAGACGTCTAATAATTTATCGATTTTGAGCTTCCCTAAGTCTGCATTGACTATAACTGGTCTTTTAAGTTCTGAGTCTAGGAATTTGTATCTCAAGTTATTTGGTAGTACTATGAGTTCCAGGGATGGCTTCTTTGGGCATGACATATGGTCTGGTGTAAGAGCTAAGTATTCACTTAAACTTTCTTCCTGATAAGGTTCTATCCAATTGTTGTCTTCTAAGATATGAGGGTTTGAATTTTCATTAAGTCATAGTAGGTGGTATGTTCCATCTCCATTTCTATTCGGCATTCGTCAATAACGTCTATCAATTAACATGTGTCGTCTATGGCTGGTGCTTGCAGGAATCTGGTTAAGATAAATTCAACTTTTTCTTCCCCTACTTCGAATGTCAGCCTACCTTTCTTTACGTTGATGATAGCTCCGACGGTGGTTAAGAATGGTCTTTCGAGTATGATAGGGGTCGTAACGTCTTTTTTGATGTCCATGATTATGAAATCAGTTGAGATGTAGAATTGACCATTTCGTATAGGGACATTCTCTAAAATACCAATAGGAAATTTGACTAAACATTCGGCTAATTGAACTGACGTCTTGGTCGGTCTAAGTTGTCCCATATCGAGCTTCTTGCATATTGACAAGGGAATTACACTTATACTGGCTCCTAAATCACATAGAGCTTTGTCTATGACAAACTTTCCAATTACACAGAGAATAAAGAAACTTCCTGGATCCTTCAGCTTAAGAGGCATATTGTTTTGGATTATAGCGTTACACTCAGCAGTAAGTGTAACAGTTTCATTCTCCTCGATCTTCTTTTTGTTGGATAAAATTTATTTTAGAAATTTTGCATACGAGGGCATCTGGGTGATGTCTTCTGTGAAGGGTATCGTAATGTTTAACTGCTTCAGAAGCTCTACAAATTTCTTGAATTGTCCCATAGTTTTAGAATTGGTTAATCATTTGGGGTACGAAATGGGTGGTTTATACGGTGGAGGAGGCACATAAGGCTTTTCCTTTTCTTCGGCCTCTTATTTGTTGGCTTCCTTTTCCTGTGGTTGGTCTTTCTTCTTAGTTGGTTTATCATATTTTTGGTACATGGCTGAATTTTCGGTTCTGGGATCGGCAGGTCCGTCCAACTCTTTTCCACTTCTTAGTATAACTGTGCTTGCATGTCCTTTAGGATTTGGTTATGGATGTCCAGGAAACGTGCCAGTTGGGGCAGCAATAGATGCTTGTTGTTGTACTACCTGAGAAATCTGTACTTCCAAATTTTTTTCATGAGTAGATAAAGCATCCACCTTGGTTACTAATTGCTTAATCAGCTCACTAGTGTGGATGTTATGGTTCAGGAATTCTTTGTTTGTTTGAGTTTGTGTGACTATGAAGTTTTCCATCAGCAGTTCAAGGTTAGATTTCCTAGGAGCATTTGGAGCACGTGTGACAGCTTTTTGGTATCCCGGTGGTACAGCAGGTGTCTGGTTAGGCTTATACAAGGAATTAGTGTTCTTGTAGGAAACATTAGGATGATTCTTCTAACCTGGGTTGTAAGTATTTGATTACAGATTTCCTTGAGCATAGTTCACCTAGTATGTGGTTAATCCAGCTAAAAGTTAGCATTCGAAGGGTGCGTGTCCTGGGATTCCACGTATTTCGCAATTTGGAGTCACGGAAGCCACGGTGGTTGGTGGTGTTATGGTCAAGTTATCAATCTTCTGGGAGAGAGCATCCATCATAGAGTTGACGTGATCTAAGCTACTTACTTCGTACATTCCTCCATTTGTTCGGGTCTTTTCTATAGGAGTCTTGTGTTGTATAGAAGCCCATTGTAGAAGGTAATGATGGTCACTAAGTTTTCAAACCCGTAGTGTGGACATAACCTCATCAAATCCTTGTATCTCTCCCACGCTTCCTAAAGTGATTCGGCATCTTTTTGTCGAAATCCATTGATATGTGCTCTCAGTATAGTTGTCTTGCTTGGTGGGAAATAACGTGATAGAAAAACGTTCTTTAATTCTGTCCATGTTGTAACAAAGTTGGCTGGTAAGGATTGTAACCATGCCCATGCTTTATCCCTAAGAGGGAACGGAAAAAGTCTTAATCTTATTGCGTCTTGGGTTACACCATTCGCCTTCATTGTATCTGTATATTGCTCAAACTTGATCAGATGTTCATTAGGGTTGTCTGTAGGATTTCCAGAAAACTGATTTTGTTGTACGACTGATATCAGTAAGGGTTTCAATTCAAAATCGTTTCGGGTAATGGCTGGGGCAACAATATTGTTATGTGGTTCTTGTTGAGTAGGAGTCGCATAGGACTTGAGTGGGCGATTTTGTGGTCCTCCGTATTCGGCCCTGATTGGTTATTCAACTGGTTCGGGTATAAGATCTTTAGGTAAAGGAGTTTCGTGATTTCCGGTTCGGCGTCTCAAACTTAAGAAACTCTAAACTTCTTCGATTTGTGGTTTTAATTCTTCTCCTTGAGAGCGAGTACTGGACATACAGTCGAAAAAAAAGGAATTTTTGTTTTGCCTTAGTCTATACGGTGAAACAATTGAATTGCACTACTGACTAAATCACAGTCCACGACAACTGCGCCAAAAACTTGATCGCAACTTTCTGAGTCTTAGGGTACTAACTGCAAGTATACAACCGAATCGCGTAGTAATAAAAGATATCAATCCTACAAGGACTGGATAATCAAACTAATGCTTTCAGGTGTTACTATGTTTAGCTAAGGCGGATGATTTCAGTTAAAACAAAACAAGGAATTAAGTATTTTAATTAAATTAGAATTACTATAGAATATCGGTATGTAATTAATATTCCTTCACGAATTCAATAATTTATTGGCTTATAAAGATTGATCAAATGATCTTTCTGTAGAAATTACCGGTTTAAAAGTTGTCAACTCATACTCTCGTGGTCTTGTCTATGACTATATTAATTAAAACAATTGACAATAAATAAGAACAGTAAACAATATAAAGCATGGCAAATGGAAATAAAAGCAATTCTATTAAATCGGAAAATAAACCTGGACCGAGATACAGGACAACAGTACAATCTTGGCGTAATATATTCTTGCGGAAAAATAAATATAGAAAATAGAAGTGGCTTGAAACAAGATAAATTGCAATAGCTTCCCGATGTAGGAAGTTATTACTGGTTTGGTAAGGTAATGGAAGTGTAAGCTAAATGCAGAAAAAAATAAAAGAATGAAGTTCTGAACAGGGAAATAAATTAGGCTCCTAAATTAGAACGAAGGAAATTAGGATTAGGTCGAAGCTCTCTTTGGCAATTGAATTTGATTCTATTTATACTGATGTTGTAGACTGAGTTGTTGAGAAAATGCAGGAGAAATTTTTTCTGGGCTTTGAATACGATGCTTGACTGGTTCGGATTGAGTCTCAGGAAATAACGCAGCAACGACTCTCTATTTTGACTGAGGAGCTTTTGTAAAATTCCCTATTTTTGACCTGTGACGGTCGTCTGGTATCCATGACATTCGTCCCACTTATGTAATGTGTGACAGACGTCACAATTGTGTAACGATCGTCTGGGCTTCAGAATGCATAATCTTTATTTTATATCATTTGTCTCATTTCTTCTGCTATAAGCTTTAATTCTTCCTCATTTAACTCATTTTCTTCTATAAGCCATATAAATCAGAATACCTACAAAACATACAAATAACTCGCATAATATCTTTCAAATTACGAAAAACAATAACTTAATTAATCGAAAACCAAGCTAAATAATCGATATAAAATTGCGTTATCAGTAGGTTGAGCCTGAGGATGTACATGTGGTGAAATCGATTAAGGTGATAGACTAGACACATACATAGGCTCATGTAAAATAGAATGTGAACTAGTTGGACTAACACTTAAGGGGTTAGAAGATAGAGTATCAATAACTGGCAAGGAGAGAGGGTCGTTACCTGATGGACTGGAACCTTTTATCGAAAGAGGCTTGTTTAGAAGTAATGAGGGACAAGGTATAGAATCGGAGGAACAAGCTTGATCACACATAGATGCATCATAGGGAAACAAGGGCAAATAAGAGAAGTTATGCTCATGAAAGATAACATCTTTGGAAATGTATACCTTGCTTGTTTTGCTCAAGCATTTGTAACCCCTATGATGAGATGAAATGGCTAAGTATACAAACTTTTGACTCCTAAAATCCAACTTATGTTTTCTATTGGGACAAGTGAATGGAAAACAAGAGCAACCAAACACTTACAATGTGTCATGTCTAGGATAATTGTGATACAAACCATGGAATGGTGAATGAAAATGAGCAAGACCTACAGTAATGGTCACATGGGTTTATTAGGCAAAGTTATGTTCCAAATATTGAAATGGAAGATTGAAGCTAGAGAGATGCATGAGAGAACAAGGTGAGAACTATTTCCACAATATGTCTATCTATGTAGGTGGTGAGATCTCTGCGGTGAATAAATGAGTCTATGAAAAATTCATGATTAGAACCTAAGCCAACTTGCAAATTCATGATTAGAACCAAGAAGCTTCCATTTTGCATTCATGAATTTCAACACCTATCACTTGATCCAAGGGCCAAAAAGCTCCAAAAAGAGATATCCTAGAATCTTATGAACTTCAGCCAATTTGTATTAAAGATTAAAATGTATGCAGAATGTGAATTTGGCCAAGGCTAGACTGGTCTATTTGAGATAGCCATTGAGTAGCAAGTAATGATGTATAGCCATGACTAAACTTCCAAGCCTTAGCCCTTAAGCAAGAAGAAAACCACTTCAGCAAGTCTCTTCCCCTATAAATAGAGACTCTTATTGATCATAAAAATCACTCCAAAGCTTCACAATTCATAGTTTTCATCTTCGTTCCTTCAAAAGACTCAAAACTTGACATTTTGAGCAAACACCATTGGGTTTTGAGTATGGACTCAGAGGACACCAAACAAAAAATAATAATTAGGTTCTCAGACCTTTCCAAAAACATAAGAAAATCCTCCAAAACACAAATTTCACTTATCTTACTAAATCTCAACACACTCTCAATCCCAAATTCAAAACCCTACCACCAGATATCAAGAACAATAGATATTTTCTAAACTTAGTGTTAATAAGCTAAAAGGTGACCCTCGATCTCTTGGTAGTATCTGTAAATTAACAGTCATCTGTTTAAACTCAGTTTGCAAGCAGGGTTAGTTGGAGACTTCTATTACCCTTCCTTAATCAGTTTCATAGGATATAAAATGAATCGAATTGTAGCCACAAACGGTCGTGATTCATAACCATAAAAACTGGCTCAACACCGGTCAATTGAGTTTGTCGATCTCATAAAAATCTTGGGATGTACATAATATTTGACTTCGTGATAGCTCCCCGACTTCTAATCTTTTCCTAACTATATATCAACCATATCAAAATCCGAAAAGTGAAATCGATTTTAAAAATTATGGGATATACAAAGTTAAATAAGAAGTTAGTGCCATGCATTATATCGATTATTAAGTTCATATACATGAATGTGTGTTCCTGTATCACGAACCTAATGCATGTTATTGTTTCTTTCATCGATTCCCTTTGGTTTAGGGATGTTTTATCTACTAAATTTTCCTTGGTAGAAATAACATTCAGCAATTTTGTTGTTCCTATATTAGGAATGGTATTAGGATTCCTTTTTGGAATGCGTTGTGGGCGGATTCTGTACCGCTTTGTCTTAAGTTCACACTACTATTTCAAAATACCGCCACTAAGGACTGGATGATAGACCAATTTGGTGGTGGGACGGAGGAAACATGGTCCTGTAAAATTGAGATGTTTTGGTTTGAAGGATATTTTAATGCAGAAGCTGAACTGGAGCAGCTCCTTGAATGTATTGTTGATAATAAGCCTAGATTAGGCTTAGAAGATGCGTGGGAGTGGAAATTGGAAAGGAACAAGTGTTTTCTATCAAATCCTTGTATTTTGTGGCTAACTCTAATTTGGAGGGCACGGTATTGGAGGAATCAGAGAGGATTGATGGAAATTATGTGGAAGTCAAAGATTCCGATGAAGGTTAAAATTTTTGCTTGGAGGATGATTCTTGATAGGCTTCCCACTCAGTTGAATCTCGCGGCTAGAGGTATTATTACTTCTAGTCATGACAAAGTGTGTGTATTGTGCTTTATCGAGAATGAGGACTTTTTTTCATGTCTTATTTGGTTGTCCAAAAGTGATTTTGATTTGGAATAAGATTTTTCGGTGGGTTGGTGGCAATTGGTGTAGTAGTCAAAATTGTTGTGATCACGCCTTGTCGTGGTTCTTGATGTTGAAAGATAGATGCAATATTAATGTGGTTTTTTCGATATGGTTTATTTCATGTTGGTGCATTTGGAGTTCGAGGAACAACATTATTTTTAAGGATGAAATTTGTAATATTGAGTTCATCTTTCACCGTATTGTTTTGATTTCCTGACAATGGTTGACCCTTAGACCGAATGGGAGTAAAACTTGTAGCCTCTATGAGTGGACTAAATTTCCATTAGACTTTTTGTAATTTGGTTGTTCTGTCTTTCTATTCGGTTGTTTGATTGTAATGGGTTGGAGAATCCATTTTTCTCCTCTTTAATTTATTTCATTGCTTATAAAATAAAATAAACAAATGCAAAATAAATAATTATTAATATATATTTTAATGACATAAACCGTATTTGTGTCTCATAAATATATTTCTATTATTAATTTAAAAATTATAAAATAAAAAATACTTTTATTAACATATCAATCACTACAAGTGAAACACATAAATAACAAAAGTTATCCACACTTATAAGAACACTAGTTTTTCTTGTCCAACTACATCTCCACTTAGAAACTTTTCAGCAGTCCTTTGACGTCCATTCTGAAAGCATACAGGATCAGATCTCCAATCCACAGATTCAATTTCATCTCTCCAATATGGACTCAAAACTATTCGCTCAAGTTTGTTGGTATATTTCATAACATTCATAACAAAATCAATTTCATACCAATTCCCAACACAACCACTCAATTCAATAACTTTCACCTCGTCATGAGAGAACGCTTCAAAATCTCTAACAATAACTTTCTGATCTTCAATAATTTCAGGATATGTGATCTATAAAAAAAAATCAAAATTTATACAAATGAATGCAAATCAAAGTATTTAAATTGTGTATGTGAACTATGTTCACTCACCATGACTGAAAGTTTCTGCAAAAGTGGAGAAGCTTGTAGGATGGTTAAAATCCCTGAAAGACCGGACTCTAATCTTGGTAGGAAGTCAAGCGGCCAGATAAGAATCAAGTTCAACTCCTTCAAATGTTCGAGTGGTTGAGTTATTTTTAGAGAAGCTGAAACCTAAATAAGAAAATGCAAGATTCATAAATATCATTCAAAAGAAAGAAAAAAAATTCATGTCCCAACTTAGAATTATATGACTAACAATTGGATAGATGTCTAATTGCAGAATCTCGAGTTTGGGAAGAGTTGCCAAGAACCGAAAAGCATTTAGTTGTTGGGTATATGGAACAGCGAGCTGTAAGTTCTTCAACATAGGAATATTAAAGTTCAAGTTAGCCAGATCAGATCCATCGTACTCCAATGAAGTGAGTTTAAGGCAATCAAGTGAGTATTGTTCTATAAAGTTCATGGAGTCTCCAAATAGAACATAGCAAGACATAACCTTGAGATGACATAAGGAAGAACTCACAATCTTTGGTATTGATGATTTGAGTTCACAGTTAAGTAAGTGAAGTTCTTCAAGTCGTGGTAAACTTTGAATAAAAGTTTCATCCACTTTTACCCATGTAAGTGAAACGAAACTCAAATTTTTGAATGGAATAAAGTTACAGTTGGGGGGAATGGAAATAATACAACTTTCAAGACGCAAATGCTTTAGAGTTGAAGCATTAGTCTTTGAAAATAAGTTGAAAGAGAATTTATAGTAATTGCGTAGCCGGTCGCGATGTACATGAGGGTTTCCATTAAAGAGTAAATCTATTCTTTGAATCCTTCTTTTAATTACAAAACTCATCCACTTATCAATAGTGGTTTGTTGTTGAGAATCTAAATAGAAGTTCACCAAGAAAGAATCAATAATTGTGGCATTAGAATGTTCGAGAAACTGATCTACCCATCTTACAAATTGATCCAAACAAATCTCGTAATTGATGTGTCTCATTACAATAGAACTATTAGGACTAGGGATATAAAAAAGATACCCTTTTTGTAGAAGCTCCTCCTCATTGTTTTCAAAGACATTGAAGATATCAAAACAAAGATCTCTTCTTAGAGTCCAAAGTTTACACCACTTTTTTGATAGGATACAACTAGTTTTCAACAAATCTTTCATAGATAACTTTGTGAGGATATAGGACAAGATACAGTCAGGCAAGACAGGCAATTCACTAATGTGATCAAACATTTTAACCTGAAAATATATAGAAATAAACCAGATAAGATGCTAATAACATTCAATACTATAAAACCAAACTCCATGAAGAAAACACAGAGACACAACAGAATAAAGAGAGAGTCTATGCTCAGTGGATAATTTACCTTCTTCAAATTGGAGTTCATGCCTTCCTCAACGTTGGGAGTCGGAGTAGTACCTGACATCGTTTTTCTTCTTTCTCTTTCAAAATTAGGGTTCTATTTGAATCATCTGAATTTTGAATTTTTATAATACTTGTTAAGGGCTTATTTGTTACACATATTTTGCACATAATCTATAACAATATAGGAAAGCTATTTGGTCCAGTCTATTTTATTTTTATTTTATCTTTCATTTATTATAAAGTAATTAAAGGTGGTAGCTTGTTTTTATGAGTTTTTATTTTTCTTAAATAATGTAAAATATTACATCATTTTAGATTATTCATACAAAAATTGTTTTATAAAATAATTATATTTCATATAAATATATGTTATTGATATATGCTAGTTATTACTTATTAGTAACAATACAATATTATTTTTGTTATAGGAATATCTCTTTTTATTCCTTATTATGAAGAAAAAAGTATAGCAAATACTGATTTTCGAAATTATCATATTTTGAATAATGTGAATTTTGAATTTTTATATTGCTTTTTAAACGGCTTATTTGTTGTAACAAATCATCACTTGTTTGTTACACATATATCGCTCATAATCCATAACAATATAGGAAAATTATTTGGTGCTGTTTATTTTATTTTTTTTATTTTATGTTTTATTTTATTATAAATTTTTTAAAAATTAATTAGAGGTGGTAACTTGAACCTGAAATTTAGTTATTTCCTCCATCTTATAATAGGTGTATCTTTTTGTTTTATTTGTCTCAAATTATTTGTCTATTTAGATTATCTTTCTTTTTTTCACTATCTTACCTTTATTTATTGTATTTTAATTCATATAACTATTCCACTATCTATTATTATTAGGGCTATTTTAGTAAATGATACTCATTTTATTATTGAAATCAACGCAATTAATCATTATCTTAAAAAGTACACCTATTATGAGATGGAGAGAGTACTTTTTTATACAACGAAGTCGGTTTGTTTATAAATAAAATTATATCACTAACTCACAATTAATAACTTTTTAAATTAAACCAAATGACATGGAGTGGATAATAAGACTAATTAAGGAGATGTTTAATGAAAGGGACATAGACTGGGAAAATCTCGATGGGCCTTATGTAAATAAGAGCGGCCCATAACCCAATAAGCCCAAAGGTGTTTACAAAAAGGCTAGAAAATGAACAGGAGAGCACCATAAGACGGACCACGAGTCACTCAACTGAAGCTTGGGTCACCTGACCAAAGCCCATATCCATCACAAGCCACCAGTCTCAATACATGGCCAATGAGGTGTCCCTGGAAGGGTCGGTTTTGGTCAAGGCTATTAAGGAAACCACTTCCTCAATTACATAGGAAAATGCTCCCCAAATTAAGGAGGAAACCTCTCATCCCCTTCTCCCACGAACTTGTTGGGAAGTCGAGGGGAAAATGCTCACTAATTTCTGGTAATCAGCATATATAAACCTTGTTTTGATCACTTTCGCGAGCAGTGTCATCTCTATTGTGCTTTTTGCAAGTACAATTGGTGCCACTATGCCCCTAGTAAAATTGACTCGGACCTCAATTTCAAATGATGTGAAGCTATCATTGGCAATGGCAATGGAGTTGCTTTGTAGTTGACGATTGTAACGCCCCAAATTTTATTTAATTATTTTATTTGGTAATGTTGTGTTTGGTGTATGAAGAATAATAATATATTATTGAATATAATTTTAATTTGAGAGTTATATTATGGTGGATAGTATTATTATTATTATTATTATTATTATTATTATTATTATTATTATTATTATTATTAGTGGATAAATTAAATAATTGGGAAATATAAGGTGATGGGCAAGGTGGTCATCTGGTGAATTTAGTGAGGATAAGAGTGGAAGTCCTTAAGTTGGTCTAAGGGATTAAGTTGTAAAAAGAGGAAAAGGATCGTATTCTGGGAAAAGGGAAGAACGATCGTGAAAGTTGTGAAGAGGAGAAGAAGAGGAAAGGGCTTGATCGTGAAGAAAAATCTGCGAGGAAGAGAAATTCTTCTAAAAAAATCAAGGTAAGGGTGGGATTCTTCCATCTCTAAGGGTTTTATAATGGGAATTGAGTAGGTTGAAGATGGGATGTTGGGGTTTTGGTGATTGAATAGGTTTTTGGTTGAGTTATTGATAATTTGTTGTTGTTAGTTGATAATTACATGAATTAGATGAGAAAAATTGGTAATTACTGTGAATTATGGCTGGTATTGGTGTTTTGGTATGATGTTTTCTTAGCAGAATGAGTGCAAGGCACAAAGGAGGGATTTGCGAAATCGCATAGCCCACTTAGCGAGCTGGAGCTCGCTTAGAGAGCAAGTTAGTTTATGGAAAATAGGAGTTATGCACATAATTGTAGGGATAATTAGTATAACTCGAATATTCAACATAGTTTAAGATGTTTTTTGGCTTTTGTTGTTATGAGTAGTTGTTGTTGTGATGAGTTACATATCGTTGTTATTGCTGATATATCTATATGTGGTATGTTGTGGTATTTGTTATTGTACGATTTATGGTGGTTAAAATCGATTTATGTGGTTATAGGCTAAAAATGCATGATGTTGATGATAATTGTGGTGATAATGAATCGTTGTATGTCGATCGGTGTTGTGATGATTAGTTGTGTATGAGTTGTTGTTCTTGATATTGTATAATGAAATCGTTGCATGTATGCATGTATGGCATTGGTAGTGCATGACATGTTGCATAGTTGAATAATATACCAAGGTGGGGTATGTTAGTTGTTGTGATGTTGGTGTGGTCATGAAATAGGGATCGTACGAGGGTGTGATCATGAAATAGGGATCATAATGGACCATGAAATAGGGGTCGATGGGTGTGATCATGAAATAGGGATCATATTGGACCATGAAAGAGGGGTTGAGAGTTCTGACGGGAACTGGATCTTGAAATAAAGATCAGATATGGTACCACATGCATAGAGTCAAGTAGGGTCTCATTGCATGATTGATGTTATTGTTGCATATGTTGTTGTTGTTGTATAGGATGTTGTTGTTGTTGTATATGTTGTTGTTGAGTATATGATGTTGTGGTTGTATATGATGTTGTTGTTATATATGATGTTGTTGTTGCATATGTTGTTGTTGTATATGATGTTCGTTGTTGATGTGTATGTTGTGGAAGGATATGAGGTTGTTGTGGATAGGATGTGGTTGTGTGATGTTGGTAGAGAAGTGGTGTCTTATTTCTGTTACTTTCTAATTCTTATTATATTACTCTTTTGTGATGTAATTATCTCACCCCTTCTGTTTGAATGTTTCCGCTATGTTGGTAACATGCAGATGAGCAGGATAAGTTTAGTGGTGGTCAGTGAAGTCGAAATACTTCACGTCATTAGGATGTCGGCTCTAATACGTCGCTTTGGGTGTCGGGACGACGTTGCATTTTATATGTTTTATTTTGGGAAAAACCTTTTGTGATAAAAATATTATATGATATTTTGAATTCCGCAGCATGTTGAACAATTATTTTGAAAACGTATCATTGAGCCAAGTATTTTTGAAGTTGTATTGTGACACTCAAATAGTTTTCGTGAAAATTTTACTCTGATTTTAATAATAATTTTGTGGGGTAATTTGGGTGTTACAAAGTGTTATCAGAGCAAGTCGGTATGTCCGACCAAGTAGTTGAGTCGTTGAGTCGCGAGTTGTTGTGTTGTTGTGTTGTTGTTGAATGTTAAGCGTTGTTGTTGGGCTGCTGTTGTCATGGATGATTCTAAATCATTGTTGGATTGTGTTGTGTGACAGATTTAGAATGACTGGGAGAAACGATGATGCATTTGTCGTTGATATGCAAGCGATGACACAGGCTGTGTAAAATTCGATGAATATCGGGGATCGCGAGAGCGATGAATTCAGTAAGAATGATCTGCCTACGTTCAAGGGGAAGTATGACCCTGATGGAGCACGGGACTGGTTCAAGGAGATCGAGAGGATCTTCAGAGTGATGAAGTGCTCGAAAGGAAGTAATGTGTGGTTGGGTATGCATAGACTGGTAGTTGAGGCTGATGATTGGTGAGTTGGTACTCGCCAACAGTTGGATGCATCTGGTGAAGCAGTCACTTGGGTTGTGTTCAAGAGAGAATTTCTTAGGAAGTATTTTCCTGAAGATGTTCGGGGAAAGAAGGTAATTTAATTTCTGGAGTTGAAACAAGGCAGCATGTCTGTGACTGAGTATGCTATGAAGTTCACTGATTTGGCGATGTTCTATCCTTATTCTAGAGAGGCAACTGGCGAGTTCTCAAAGTGTGTTAAACTCGAGAATGGTTTGAGGCCTGAGATTAAGCAGGTGATTGGTTATCAGAGAATCTGGAGGTTTCTGGATTTGGTGGATTGATGCAGGATCTTTGAAATGGACAGTAAGGCTCAATCTGAGCATTTCAAAGGTCTAGCTGAGAGAAGAGGTAAATAACAAGTGAATCATGGAAAACCATATGCATCTTATGCATCTCAGTGAGTGCACGAGTGATGTGAAGAAATGTTTCAAGTATGGTCAGCCTGGAAACTTGATTGCTGAGTGCAAAGTTAATCTGGTTACTTGCTACAATTGTGGGGAGCAAGGTCATATCAGTACGCGTTGTCATAACCCTAAGAAAGCTGCAAATGGAGGAAAGGTGTTCGCTTTGACAGGGAAACAGACTTCCAGCGAGGATCGTTTGATTAGAGGTATTTGTCATATTAATAATATTCAGTTGATTGTTATGATTGACACTGGTGCGACGCACTGTTTTATTTCTCTTGATTGTGTGAGGAAATTAGGACTTCACATGTCTTCGATGCAAGGAGAGATGGTTATCGAGACTCCTACTGATGGGACGTTAACTACTACTTCTCTCGTATGTATGAATTGTTTGTTATCGATTTATGGTAAGGACTTTGGTGTGAATTTGATTTGTTTGACGTTGAGAGGTATGGATGTAATTCTAGGTATGAATTGGTTGGAGTACAACCATGTTCATATTAATTGTTTCAGTAAGTCGGTTCGGTTTCTTACTCCTGGTGAAAAGGAAGAAGAAGTTGGATTTTTGTCTGCTCGAGAGTTGAGAGAGCTTATGAATGAAGAAGCGCAAGTTTGGGCGTTGTTTGCATTGTTGTCGGTGGAGAGATATGGCAATTAGTGAATTTAAAGTGGTGGGAGATTTCTCGGATGTGTTTCCAGATGATGTTATGGATGTGCCGCCAGAGAGAGAGGTGGAGTTTAGTATTGATCTTGTGCCAGGAACGAGATCTATTTCGATGGCATTGTATCGTATGTTGGCTTCCGAGTTATCTGAGTTGAAGAAACAGTTAGAGGAACTGTTAGAAAAGAAATTTGTGAGACTGAGTGTATCGCCATGGGGAGCACCGGTATTGTTGGTGAAGAAGAAGGATGGTAGTATGAGGTTGTGTATTGATTACAGACAACTGAACAAGGTGAAAATTAAGAATAAGTATCCGCTTCCAAGGATAGATTATCTGATGGATCAGTTGGTTGGTGCACGAGTGTTTAGTAAGATTGATTTACGATCGGGTTATCATCAGATAAGAGTGAAAGATGAAGATATTCAGAAGACTGCCTTTAGGACTCGGTATGGACAATATGAATATGTAGTGATGCCATTTGGAGTTACTAATGCACCTGGTGTATTCATGGAATATATGAATCGGATTTTCCATTAGTATTTGGATCAATTTGTTGTTGTTTATATAGATGACATTCTGATTTTTTCCAAGTCAGAAGAAGATCATGCTGAACATTTGAGAATTGTGTTGCAAGTGTTGAAAGAGAAAAAATTGTATGTAAAATTGTCGAAGTGTGAATTTTGGTTGAAAGAGGTAAGTTTTCTTGGTCATGTAATTTCGGAAAATAGGGAATGTTGTAGATCCATCCAAAGTAGATGCAGTGCTACAACGGGAGACTCCGAAGTCAATGACAGAGATTAGAAGTTTCTTGGATTGGTCGGTTATTATCGGAGGTTTATTGAAGGGTTTATGAAGTTGACACTTCCATTGAACCAATTGACTTGTAAGAATAAGCCTTTGCATGGGATTCTCAGTGTGAGAAGAGTTTTATTGAGCTGAAGAAGTAGTTGACTAATGCACCAGTTTTGATTTTTCCGAAAGCAAATGAATCATTTGTGGTTTATTGCGATGCTTCTTTAATGGGTTTAGGTGGAGTATTGATGCAAGATGGTCAGGTTGTGGCGTATGCTTCGCGTCAGTTGAGAATTCATGATATGGATTATCCTAATCACGATTTGGAGTTAGTAGTTGTGGTTTTTGTCTGGAAGATTTGGAGACACTATTTGTATGGTTCGAGGTTTGAGGTGTATAGTGATCATAAGAGTTTGAAATGCTTGTTTGATAAGAAAGAGTTGAATATGAGACAGAGACGTTGGTTAGAATTTTGAAAGGATTATGACTTTAGTTTGAATTATCATCTAGGTAAGGTTAATGTTGTAGTTGATGCCTTGAGTCGGAAGACATTGCATATGTCGACTATGATGGCTAGAGAGTCGGAGTTGATTGAACAATTCAGATATATGAGTTTAGTTTGTGAACAGACACCTCATAGTGTGATGTTGGGAATGCTGAAGGTTAATAATGATTTTCTTGATCGTGTTCGGGAAAGTCAGAAGTCAAATGTGAAATTGGTGGACTTGATGGTTAATGATGAACATGTTGGAAATAATGAGTTTCAGGTTAATAAGCAGGGAGTACTTAGATTTTGGGATCGTATTTGTATTCCTGATAATTTGGAATTAAAGAGAATGATTTCGGAAGTATGGCATAGAAGTGGTTTGAGTGTTCATCCAGGAGGACGAAGATGTATAAGGATTTGAAGAAGATATTTTGGTGACCTGGTATGAAGCGTGATGAGGCTCAGTTTGTGTATGCGTGCTTGACTTGTCAAAAGTCGAAAGTGGAATATCAGAAACTCGTTGATTTGATGCAACCGTTGGATATTCCTGAGTGGAAATGGGATACCATGTCAATGGATTTTGTTACGGGGTTACCTACAACTCCAAGTGGGCATGATGTCATTTGGGAGATCATTAATAGGTTGACTAAGTCAGCGCATTTTATTTCGATTGGTATTACTTACTCTTTGCAGAGATTGGTAGAGATATATGTTGGTGTGATTGTGAAGTTGCATGGAATACCATTGAATTTTGTGTCGGATAGAGATCCGCGATTTACTTCGATATTTTGGGAGAGTTTGCAAGAGGCATTGGGTTTGAAGTTGAAGTTGAGTTTAGCTTATCATCCTCAAACTGATGGACAGACAGAGAGGATGATACAATCTTTAGAAGATTTGTTGAGGGCTTGTGTGCTTGAGCAAGGAGGTCCTTAGGATAGTCACTTGCCATTGATTGATTTTACTTATAACAATAGTTATCATTGATTGATTTTACTCCTAAATTTATTGGACCATATCAGATATCAGCGAAAGTTGGTCTTGTTGCTTATAGGGTGGCGTTGCCACCGAGATTGTCTAATTTGCATGATGTGTTTCATGTTTCAAAGCTTCGAAAGTATGTTCCGGATCCGTCGCATGTGATACTGATGGATGAAATTGAGGTAAGAGATAATTTTACGATTGAAGCATTACTAGAACGAATTGATGATCGGGAGGTAAAGCAGTTGAGAGGCAAGGAGATTATCCTTGTGAAGGTAGTTTGGGGAGGGGTTGCCGAGGGGCATATAACTTGGGAATTGGAGAGCAGGATGCGAGATTCGTATCCGAATCTTTTTGCTTGAGGTAACTTTTCGAGGGAGAAAACCTTTTTAGTGGGGAAAAGTTGTAACGCCCCAAGTTTTATTTAATTATTTTATTTGGAAATGTTTTGTTTGGTGTATGAAGAATAATAATATATTATTGAATATAATTTTAATTTGAGAATTATATTATGATGGATAGTATTATTATTATTATTGGATAAATTAAATAATTAGGAAATATGAGGTGAGGGGCAAGGTGGTCATCTAGTGAATTTAGTGAGGATAAAAGTGGAAGTCCTTAAGTTGGTCTAAGGGATTAAGTTGTAAAAAGAGGAAAAGGATTATATTTTGGTAATTTGGTAGGTTGAAGATGAGATGTTGGGGTTTGAATAGGTTTTTGGTTGAGTTGTTGATAATTACATGAATTAGATGAGAAAGGAGGGATTTGCGAAATCGCATAGCCCGCTTAGCGAGCTGGAGCTTGCTTAGCGAGCAAGTTAGTTTGTGGAAAAGTTAAGAGTCAGTGAGTTGCTCTCTTAGCGAGCAATTACCCTCGCTCAGCGAGACCTGGAACATGAAAAGTTGATTTTTTATTCCGAAAAATTCCTTAAAACTACTTAGACGATTTAGTAATGCTTAGGAATCAGTGTGGTGTAGTTGGAGGTAGTAAAAGAGGAGTTATACACATAATTGTAGGGATAATTAGTATAACTCGAATAATGAACATAGTTTAGGATGTTTATTGTCTTTTGTTGTTGTTATGAGTAGTTGTTGTTGTGATAAGTTACGTATCGTCGTTGTTGCTGATATATGTATATGTGATATGTTGTGGTATGTGTTGTTGTTCAGTTTTTGGTGGTTGAAGTCCATTTATGTGGTTATAGGCTAAAAATGCATGATGTTTATGATAATTGTGGTGATAATGAGTCGTCGTATGTCGATCGGTGTTGTGATGAGTAGTTGTGTATGAGTTGTTGTTGGTATTGTATATTGAAATTGTTGCAAGTATGCATGTATGTCATTGGTGGTGCATGACATGTTGTATAGTTGGATAATATACCAAGGTGGGGTATGTTAGTTGTTGTGATGTTGGTGCGGTCATGAAATACGGATCGTACGAGGGTGTGATCATGAAATAGGAATCATATTGGACCATGAAATAGGGGTCGATGGGTGTGATCATGAAATAGGGATCATACTGGACCATGAAAGAGGGGTTGAGAGTTTTGAAGGGAACTGGATCTTGAAATAGAGATCGGATATGGTATTGCATGCATAGAGTCAAGTAGGGTCTCATTGCATGATTGGTGTTATTGTTGCATATGTTGTCATTGTATAGGATGTTGTTGTTGAGTATATGATGTTGTGGTTTTATATGATGTTATTGTTGTATATGATGTTGTTGTTGCATATGTTGTTGTTGTATATGATGTTGTTTTTGTATATGATGTTCGTTGTTGATGTGTATGTTGTGGAAGAATATGAGGATGTTGTGGATAGGATGTGTTTGTGTGATGTTGGTAGAGAAGTGGTGTCTTATTTCTGATAATTGTTAATTCTTATTATATTACTCTTTTGTTATGTAAGTATCTCACCCCTTCTGTTTGAATGTTTCCCCTATGTTGGTAATGTGTAGGTGAGCAGGATAAGACGAGTGGTGGTCGGTGAAGTCGGCTCTGATACATCGCTTTGGGTGTCGTGACGATGTTGCATTTTATTTGTTTTATTTTGGGAAAAACCTTTTGTGATGAAAATATTATATGTTATTTTGAATTTCGCTGCATGTTGAACAATTATTTTGAAAACGTATCATTTAGCCAAGTGTTTTTGAAGTTGTATTGTGACACTCAAATAGTTTTTGTGAAAATTTTACTTTGATTTTAATAATAATTTTGTGGGGTAATTTGGGTGTTACAAAGTAGTATAAGAGCAGGTCGATCTGTCCGACCAAGTAGTTGAATCGTTTAGTCGCGAGTTGTTGAGTTGTTGTGTCGTTGTGTTGTTGTTGAATGTTGAGCGTTGTTGTTGCATTGTTGTTGTCATGGATGATTCTAAATCATTGTTGGATTGTGTTATGTGACAGATTTAGAATGACTAGGAGAAAAGATGTTGCACTTTTCGCTGCTATGCAAGCGATGACACAGGTCGTGCAAAATTCGATGAATGTTGGGGATCGTGAGAGCGATGAATTCAGGAAGAATGATCCGCATACGTTCAAAGGGCAGTATGACCCTGATGGAGCACAAGACTAGCTCAGGGAGATCGAGAGGATCTTCAAAGTGGTGGAGTGCTCGGAAGGAAGTAAGGTGCGGTTTGGTGCGCACAGACTGGTAGTTGAGGTTGATGATTGGTGGGTTGGTACTCGCCAATAGTTGGATGATGTCGCTCCCCGAATTTCCATCCTGGTACAAACGCGAAAGTGGCGCGGAAAAAGGTAGAGTCGCCAACCAGGCATTTTTATCCCGAAGGAACGGGAATGGTAATGCTGCACAAACCAGAAGAAAAGAAAGGAAGAAAAAAGATCATGCGAACCAAAGAGACTGGATTCGGGAGTCGGTTACGACCTAGGAAGGTATTAGCACCCCAGATCGTCCGCCGTACCCGACGGGATCCACACTTGCAAAGAAACTATTTCAAAGGGGGGGAGAAATGAAAGCTGCTGCAAAAAGAAAGGACTGAAACTGGAAAAGGAACTGAGAAAGAAAACAAAGAGGAAAAATGTAGGGAAAATAAGGATTGTGCTCGAACGGGCCCTATCCCGCTGCCTACGTACCTCACTGGACATGAGGATCATAGACTTCGTAGTTCCCCTAACTAGGGGTGGAAAAGGCTGCTTGTGAATTAAGGCTTGATCTGCCTATGTTAGTGCTCAGGTGTTGCAGGCTCGGACGACGAGCGCGTAACCGTCTTGCAAAATGACAAGTAGGAGGAAACTCGCGTATGGAGTGAAGGTGATGAGAAAAGAAGTCCCGAAGGAGAGACGATTATTGTTTGTTTGTATTTTTTATGAGCTTTTATTGGGTGTGGCACAAGGGAATGAACTCAAGCTCTTTTCCATGGAATGTGTACTTGTTACTACATTCCAAGATGGAATAATAGAACAAGCACACCAAGTAAGGAGAATTTATCCAAGACTTGTTTCCAAGGGCAAGGGCCTAAATTCATTGACTTGTTGAATTTATTATATGTTTTAGTGATTAAAAATGAAGAAGTATTTTTTAGGTTTTTTTTTATGAAGATGACCTCATGATCCGACTTGTGCATCATGCTAGACAAATGCACTATTCCAAGATGGAATGAATACATATGCCCCATGGAATAAGGCTATTACACAAGAAGTCACTTCTTTCTTTATTAATGTTTTTTAGGTTTTGTTTTGAGATGAGAAGAGAAAGAACCAAAGGAGCAAAAGGCAAAAGTCTAATGGGGAAAGACTAATCCTAATATTGGCATGCAAAAAGTGGTCCTAAGGTTAGTGAGGTTTCAACTATCCTAAGAGAAAAGAAGAACCAAAGAGGAGCAAAGAGAGGATAAGAAAGCTAGCAAGCAACTTACTCCTCTAAAGGAGATAAGTTGCTCCTAAAGGGGGAAGAAAAGAGTTGCAACACATGATGGCATAAGGCACATCCAAAACACAAAGAGAAAGCAACTTAAAAAGAAAAGATGAAGAGTTGAAATGTGGATAAACATCCACACTTCTCTTACCATGAGCCCCTGCAAGTGTTAGCAAAATCCAGCACATGTTCATCAACAAAACTCAAGGAAATGGCATGCTCAAAGCTCACATCAACAAAGATCATACAACATGCCAAAATTGCGCATACAAGCATTTACGTGTCAAGAACATGAAGCAATGCATCAACCAGCAAGCAAATCACCCTAAACAATCATATTCAGTGATCATATAATGATCCATGGCAATTAAAACAAGTAAGGGGATCAAACAAGCTCAAAACAACTCAAATATGGCATTCTGCATCAGTGTTAACCGGTTAACCAAAGCGTTAACCGATTAACCAATCCAAACCTGCAGCAAAACAGCATAGAAACAAGTGCGTTAACCGGTTAACCAAAGCGTTAACCGATTAACACTGTCAAAACAGCAATAAAAACCTGCAGAAAATCAGCTCAAATCCAACTTATCCAAATAATCACACACCAGGCCAGCAATCAATTATGCATGAAATAAATGAATCAATCCACATTAATTAACATCATCAAGCTCATGAACATTAGCACACGGATCCGGCTACAAATCAACCAATCAATTCAAGCAACACAAGCAAATACGCAAGCACATGGTGGATCTAAAGCACAAACATGCAAATAAGCTAAAACAGAGCTAGATCTGAATTTAACCAACCTACAAAGCTGAGGTATGCTTTGGTAGTTGTTGTTTGAGCTGTAAATAAGAGATTTCACGGAAAACTTCGAAGATCCGGTGTTAAGCTTCACACTCCATGCAAAATAAATGCAAGCAAAGGGTCTTGATACAGAATTTTGGCTCCAAAAGCACTTCTAATCTCCAAACAAAATTTGAACCACCAAGTAAACCAACAAAAATGATGCAAGGAAGCTATGTATGGAGGTCTAGTTCCAAGATCAACACACTTTAAGGCAAAGTTATGTGATCTTCAAAGAGGAACTCTTAGTGAATTTGGAAAATTGGGAGAGAAAAGTGAGAGAATGGTGAGAGAGATCAAAATTCAGAAAATGAAGAGGAGTGAATTATGAGGGAGCTCCCTCTTGGTTTGGAGGGAAATGAATTAAATATGGTTTAGGTTTGGGGCCCAAAATTTTGGCTTGGGATCCAAAAAATATGGTTTGGGATTAGCTTAGAAAGTGATTAGGATCTAGCTTTGGGATTAGGCGTGGGAAATCATCTAGATCCTTCTCCATAATTTCCAATTAATTCAAAATTATTAAAAATCAGAAAATGCAAAATTGGAGCCAAAACCACATGCTGAACTTGCTGCTAGAATTCAAAATTCGCAGCCGTTAACCGGTTAACCAAAGCGTTAATCGGTTAACGCCAGTGAATTTTGAATTCTCCCTCCTTTTGGTGGGAAACCTCAAGAATAACCCAGCGCCAACCGTTTTGACCTGATTTTGATCCTCCATCCTTTTTAGGGCCTTGACCATGATACCAAGCTTGTGTAACATGCCTTGTGATCTTATTGTCGGGTCATCATGCTCTTGATTTTGCCTTGTAGTGCTTCAAATTTCCCGGATGACTGATCATATGCCTTATGCTAGAACATGCATGTGATATGCTTCATCTCTCTATGCAAAATGCTAATGACATGACATGCTTATGATGATTATGATATGATGATGCTAAATAGAAGAGGGAAAATTTGGGGTGTTACAGATGCATCTGGTGAAGTAGTCACATGGGTTGTGTTCAAGAGAGAATTTCTGAGGATATATTTTCATGAAGATGCTCGGGGAAAGAAAGAAATTGAATTTTTGGAGTTGAAACAAGGTAGTATGTTTGTAACTGAGTATGCTACGAAGTTCACTGATTTGGCGAAGTTCTTTCCTCATTATAGCGAGGCAACTGCTGAGTTCTCGAAGTGTGTTAAATTCGAGAATGGTTTGAGGCCTGAGATTAAGCAGGTGATCGGTTATCAGAGAATCCGAAGGTTTCCGGGTTTGATGGATTGTTGTAGGATCTTTGAAGAGGACAATAAGGCTCGATCTGAGCATTTCAAAGGTCTAGCTGAGAGAAGAGGTAAATAACAAGGGAATCGTGGAAACCCTTTTACAGCTTTTACTGATAAGGGTAAGCAGAAACAGGGTGAAGGAAAAAGGCCAAGTGGGGGAAGTGCTCCTACATCGCTAAAGTGTTATAGATGTGGTGAGATGGGTCATCGTGTCAGTGAATGCACGAGTGATGTGAAGAAATGTTTCAAGTGTGGTCATATTGGACAGTTGATTGCTGAGTGCAAAGCTAATCTGGTTACTTGCTACAATTGTGGGGAGCAAGGTCATATCAGTATGCGTTGTCAGAAGCCTAAGAAAGCTGCAATTGGAGGAAAGGTGTTCGCTTTGACAGAGACACAGACTTCCAGCGAGGATCGTTTGATTAGAGGTATTTGTCATATTAATAGTATTTTGTTGATTGCTATGATTGACACTGGTGCGACACACTATTTTATTTCTCTTAACTGTGTGAGGAAATTATGACTTGTCGTGTCTCCGATGCAAGGAGAGATGGTTATCGAGACTCATATTGATGGGTCGTTAACAACTTCTCTCATATGTCTGAATTTTCCGTTATCGATTTATGGTAAGGACTTCGGTGTGGATTTGATTTGTTTGTCGTTGAGAGGTATGGATGTAATTCTACGTATGAATTGGTTGGAGTACAACCATGTTCATATTAATTGTTTCAGTAAGTCGGTTCGGTTTCTTACTCCTTGTTAAGAGGAAGAAGAAGTTGGGTTTTTGTTTACTCGAGAGTTGAGAGAGCTTATGAATGAAGAAGCGCAAGTTTTGGCATTGTTTGCATTGTTATCGGTGGAGAGTGATATTGCAATTAGTGAATTGAAAGTGGTGAGAGATTTCCCGGAAGTGTTTCCAGATGATGTTATGGATGTGTCTCCAGAGAGAGAGGTGGATTTTAGAATTGATTTTGTGCCAGGAACGAGACCTATTTCGATGGCACCGTATCATATGTCAACTTCCGAGTTATTTGAGTTGAAGAAACAATTAGAGGAAGTGTTAGAAAAGAAATTTGTGAGATCGAGTGTATCATCGTGGGGAGCACCGGTATTGTTGGTGAATAAGAATGATGGTAGTACGAGGTTGTGTATTGATTATAGACAACTGAACAAGGTGAATATTAAGAATATGTATCTGCTTCCAAGGATAGATGATCTGATGGATCAGTTGGTTGGTGCACAGGTGTTTAGTAAGATCGATTTGTGATCGGGTTATTATCAGATAAGAGTGAAAGATGAAGATATTCAGAAGACTGCTTTTAGGACTCGATATGGACACTATGAATATGTAGTGATGCCATTTGGAGTTACTAATGCACCTGGTGTATTCATGGAATATATGAATCGGATTTTCCATGAGTATTTGGATCAATTTGTTGTTGTTTTTATAGATGACATTCTGATTTTTTCCGAGTCAGAAGAAGAGCATGCGCAACATTTGAGAATTTTGTTGCAAGTATTGAAAGAGAAGAAGTTGTATGAGAAATTGTCAAAGTGCGAATTTTGTTGAAAGAGGTAAGTTTAATTGGTCATGTGATTTCGGAAAGACGGATTTCTATGGATTCATCCAAAGTAGATACAGTGCTACAATGGGAGACTCCGAAGTCAGTGACAGAGAATAGAAGTTTCTTGGGATTGGCCGGTTATTATCGGAGGTTTATTGAAGGGTTTTCGAAATTGGCACTTCCTTTGACCCAATTGATTTATAATAATAAAGCCATTGTGTGGGATTCTCAGTGTGAGAAGAGTTTTATTGAGCTGAAGAAGAAGTTGACTACTGCACCAATTTTGATTTTGCCGAAAGTAGATGAACCGTTTGTGGTTTATTGTGATGCCTCTTTAATGGGTTTATGTGGAGTATTTATGCAAGATAGTTAGGTTGTGGCGTATGCTTCGTGTCAATTGAGAATTCATGAGAGGAATTATCCTACTCACGATTTGGAGTTAGCAGTTGTGGTTTTTGTCTTGAAGATTTGGAGACATTATTTGTATGGTTCGAGGTTTGAGGTGTATTGTGATCATAAGAGTTTGAAATACTTGTTTGATCAAAAAGAGTTGAATAAGAGTTTGAAATACTTGTACTGAAGGATTATGACTTTAATTTGAATTATCATCCAGGTACGGCTAATGTTGTAGTTGATGCCTTGAGTCAGAAGACATTGCATATGTCGGCTATGATGGCTAGAGAGTTGGAGTTGATTGAACAATTCAGAGATATCAGTTTGGTTTGTGAACAGGCACCTCATAGTGTGATGTTGGGAATGTTGAAGGTTAATAATGATTTTCTTGATCGTGTTCGGGAAATTCAGAACTCAGATGTGAAATTGGTGGACTTGATGGTTAATGATGAACATGTAAGAAATAATGAGTTTCGGGTTGATGAGTGTCGCTCCCGGGATTTTCATCCTAGTACAAACGCTAAAGTGGCGCGGAAAAGGTAGAGTCGCCAGTCAGGCATTTTTATCCTGAATGCATGGGAAAGGTAATGTTGCACAAACCTGAGGAAGAAGGAAAGGACAAGGTCCTGCGAACCAAAGATCTGGGTTCGGGAGTCGGTTACGACCTGGGAAGGTATTAGCACCCCATACCGTCCGCCGTACCCGACGGGATCCACGCTTGCTTGTTTGTTTCAAAGGGTGAGAAAAATATAACTACTGCTGAACAAATGAACTGCTAACTGGAATGGGAAGGGAAATGAGAAAGGAAATAAGAAAAGAGAACAAAGAGAAAGAATGGGGAAAATGTAGGGAAAATAAAGAATGTGCTCGAACGGGCCCTACCCCGTTGCCTACGTACCTCATCGGGATAATAAGGATCAGAGTCGACGTAGTTCGCCTAACTAAGGGGGGAACTATTTGTTTGTGTTTTTTACAGCTGGAACTGCGTATGTCTATGCTCATGTGTTACAGGCTCGTCTGGTACGAGTGCGTTTACCGTCTTGAATGCGAGACAAGTCGTCGCGAGTTCGCGTTGTGAGTGAATGAGATGAGGAAAGAAGTTCCTGCAGGATAGTCGCCAAGTATTTGTTTTTGTCTTTCATGAGAAGTGTTTTGAATTTGTTTGTGAACATTCTCATACTAAGACCTATCCATCGCGGGAAGTACTTACACCTCGCCCCGAAACAGGACGTGTATAAGCACTCCGCAACAAAGTCTCATGGCGTACAAGAATGTTTGGTTTTCATTACATGTTTTATTGCTTTTCTTCATGAGGAGAGAAAGAATTACCTAATATTTTCATTCTAAAAAATCAGAATCTAAACTAGTCTAAATCACTATTAAATCCTAAGATTAAATCTAATTAAAGCTATTTTTTATGAACTCCTAATATTCTAGCCTAAACTAATGGAATATATATGCATAAAGGCCTAAAGATTAATATCCTAAAAAATAGTAAAAGCTCTAGAAAAATTATGAGATTTATTCTATAGGGTCCTAAAACTACCTATAATATTGTGTTAAAAAGAATCCTAAAAAATCAGAATTTTACTGGAAGGTTAAGAAATAAAATCTACAAATTATGTACATTTGAAGGAAATTCATTAAAAACTACTTACATGAAAAATTCAGAATTAATTCAAAAATAAAGCAAATTCAGAAAAATAAAATGCTAAACATTTTTAAATTGAATTAAAAGCCTACTTGATTTTTTATAGAATTTTCCTAAGCCTTTTCCTATTTTTTATGAATTATTTCCTAAACTATGTAAAACAAAATAAAATCTAAAGAAAGAAAATGAAGGGGGTGGAGTTAGTGGTTTTTCTAGTTCTTTTGGTATTGGGCCCTTAATATAGGGGTGCAGATAGCAAGGGGACAAGCCCACCCACGCTGGAATTGATTAGGGGGTGCCAACAGAAGTTATTTTCAGTTCATTTTCTCCATGGGCCTAAAACATGTGTGTGAATAGCAAAAAAGATGAGCCCAGTTTCGCAAGAAGTTGATGGAGGTGTAGTAAGTAGTTTTTTATGTTGTTTTCTCAATGGGCTTATGAGAGGAGGTCTGAATAGAAAAGTTTTAAGGGCCTACCGGACGGTGACAAGTGTCACCGCCGGTATGGCTGGAAATTCAAAAGCCTCATTCTTATCTCTTCAAGAATCCTTCAAGATTAAAAATTAATATGAATTAAAAAAGGATCCAACGTGATTATTGGTTGTTATTGAGTTTCAATACTGATTAATTAGATTTAATTATGACTTATTCTCAATAATTATTCATTACTTCTGTGATTTACAATGAAGACATCAAATAACTAAAATCAGATAGATAGAAAACGTAAGAACAAGAACTCAGAAAAAAACCTAAGTTCTACCCGCGGCGGCCATTCCCCAAACTCCTCCGCCACCTCCGTCTTTCATCCTCACCTTCGTCTTCTTTGTTGATTGAACAATCAACAGCTTCACCTTCATCGCCCTCTATAAAATCCAACGAACCTAACCTTTATCCCCAATTGCTAAACCTAACCACAAATTCCTCTTCTCCTCAAATCCGAAACAAAATCTATGGAAATGAAATGGCTCCCAACGAAAACGAGACGCACGGATCAACAACCTACAAAGACCTTCAGATTCGTACCTGGATAGAGTGATGTCGACGATGCAATGCTTTAGGTAAGCTTGACCTTGTTCCGTTCTTTTTCTTCCACTGTTTGCTCTGACTCGAGGTTATGATTGAACTGATTCTTGTTGAAGCGAGTTCAACCCCTTTCTTCCTTTCGGTTTTGTTTCCGCAATTTGATCCTACTAACCTGATGTTGATTATGGTTGTAATGATTTACAGATGGACATCAGCGATGGAGGTCATAGAAGAAGAAACAGGTTACGATTGTGCTGAAGCGGAGATGACGTTGCAGGGAAGTGGAGGAAAAGTTTTGGAGATGTGAGAAGATGAACCCGGAACTGTGGGAAGCTCAGAAGAGGTTTTAGGTTGAAGTGTGAGAGATTGAGAGGGAGAGTTTATGAGATGGTGTGAGGGATTGAAGAAATTGTGAAGAAAGCTGAAGGAGAAGAAAAAGCTGTGGGGGATTTGTGAAGAGGAAGAATGGTGTTAGATTGAGAAAAATGTGGGGAAGAGAAATCGAAGAAGAAGAGGGACTGAAGATTTTCAGAGAATATGTGAAGGTTGAAGGAGAAGAAGTTGTGGATTGCAGCAATGGTGTGAGGGTTGAGGGAGGAGAAGATTAGTGAAGAAGAAGAATGGTGAAAAGGTAGAAGAGGGTGAAGAGATTGAAGATTGCAGGAGCCTCTGATTTATAGAAGTGGATCAGAGGTAATTCTAGAACTTTACCAGGTGAGATTCAATTATGATTAAGTTATACCAGTTAAGAGTTTGTTATGAACTTGGTGATTTCAGTTAGAATTTTTTCTGTTATGAGTTACAATCCCCTATTTTCATCTTTGTAGTGCTCACTAACTATGATTTTCTTTGTTGTTGCAGATTGAGGGTGATGATTGAAAGTTGGCTCTAGGGATGGCATGAAGAAAATTAAGGGTCCCATGTGTTGATGTGCATTTTGCATTTAGTTGAAATTGGATGTCTGATGCAGGTATTAGTTTTGTGCAGGGTGTGCTCCTCTTCTACTTTCTTTACTTTTGTGATCTTGAATTGTCATTGATGAAATGCTGTGATTAATTGTAGGTGGCGAATTTTTTATGGTGAATAACAATGGCGTTAACCGAGAAAGTTGGACAAGGTTGATGGAGATTGATAAATATGTATGGAAAGTTGCAGAAGTGAAGAAGTATGTATGGAGATTATTGATGAAAAGCTGCAGAAGTTAAGAAGAAGATAACTGAATATTGATTGGAATTTTTGTTTTTCTGTTATTTTCAGTTTTTTCCCTTTTTCTTCTTGGATAGGTGGATCTGTTCGCAGGATTCTTGTTGATGTGAACTTCGAACCGCAATACCATACTGCATCCTCTTCTTGCGCTGTGATCTTTTCTTTCTGCATCTGGGCTGTGATCTATTATTGATGGATTATCTTGATTTTTTGCAGGTCGCGTGCTCTTGACAAAGATTGACGCGGAAGGCGGTGCAGAATTGATTGGAGATTGTTTGCAGGTTATGATGAAACTTTCTGAGTTTTTTTTCTCATTTCTTGTTGAATTGTAGCAACAGAATTAATTGATGAATCTCTCCTGGTCATGTGATCTTTGCAGGCTTCTAGATGAAGTTGGAGATTCTTGATGGTTCTTCATGGTGATTTTCGAGGATTGATGAAGATGAGATTGCAAGAGGTGGGGTGATAAATTAGAGAGTCTTTTTTTTAAGGTGAATCAGGTGGAAGAAACTCCAGATGCTGAAACTGGAGTATATTGATATATTTTTTTCTTTTCCTGTTCTGATATATCAGTTATATGGTTATAACTGATTTTTCCCTCTTTGATTTGTAACTATTTTTCTGGTTCTTTCTGTTGTAATCTAAAGCCGCTTTTTTGTGATTTTCTGTTGTAATCCTGGTCATCTGCATTTTTTCACTGTCATGTAACTGAGTTTGTTTTTTATATGTAACTGATTTTTGTAACTGATTTGTAAAATTCAGTTATTCCATTTATTTCTATCATTATTTTGTTATTATTTTGGATATATGAGTGGGCCTTGGGCTTGGTAATGAAATATGGACTAATGGGCAAACATATGAGTTTAAACACACACAAAAAAAAGGTTTGGCGATTTAATTCGTGATTGAAACTTTAATCGGGCAAATGAGAGAAAAAAATGGAATCAGAACAAGTTGGTTTAATATGGATTAAGAAAATATGGTTTAATGGGCTTGAAAAAAAATGGTTTAATGGGCTATAAGAATAATACTAACAAGTGGTTTGGTGATGAAACTGAATTAGAATTATCCAGACAAATTATAGGTAATCGGATTTGATTAGAAACATAGCATAAGTTAAAAATAATAATAATAATAATAATAAAATGGACATTTAATCTTTGGGCTCTTGGTGATGGGCTTGGCAAACTTGCAAATGGACTTGATAGTGACCAAACCAATTAATAGGTCTAAATATTAGTATGAAGGAAAAAGAGATTATGGCTAGCTTATGATTTTGAGAAATGACAATAAAAATGAGATTACTTTGGACTAAATGAATAGTGCACATAGAAATCGGGCTTGGGTTGAATGGACGAGATAGACTCGATAATGGTTCATGGAACATGGTTTGGAGGTTGAACCTTGACATAAACTTGAATAACATTCTAAGGACTATGTTTGAAACGGGTCTTAACTCTTTTGACCCTGCGGCTATGAGCATACCATTATCTTTCTCGTATTTGATTTCAAGCCACGATTGAAGCTCTGGAATTTGCCAAAAGAATGACCCCATATGAATCTTCTCCTGCAGTCCATCTGATTAGAGAAATAAACCCTAATTCACTCTTCATCGCTTAAGTAACCATAAGAATAAACTCCTAACAGCCTCCTGATCTACGTTTCCAATAAAGCCTCTAACTAGGGAGAACTATGGGACTTAATGACACCCCGAATGAGCACATGATCTCAACCTTTCTCCCAATATTGAGCGTAATATGTCCAGATAGATCACCTCTAAACAAAAATGCTTGATCCCACGCACTGAGAGCCAATGAAATGCATGATTATGATTTTAATGACCTAGTGAGAAATGCAGATGGATGCAAAGTGATAAGCCAATTAAGGTAAAAAGAATGAGGGCAAATTTTGAGGTATTACAGCTGCCCCTATTCAATCAACTGCAGACCTGAACGGATAATTGCAACAGCTTTTAGACGTTCGAGGTATGGAGTGATTGAATACTCGAATAAAGCCTGAAAATTTGAACTCAGGATAACAGAAATTCCATCTGACCTTTTATTTATATATACATTTTTTTGTTTTGACCTCTGAATAGGTAGCGGAGATAGAACCAGGTGGAATAGAATCAATGCAATCACTGCGACTACTGAACGAATCAAAGCCACAACGAGGGTGCCTGTTGGCGAAACAGGGCTTAACTAAACCATCAACAAAACAAAAACTCATCAATGTGACTGCTGGGCAGGACCAAGCCACGGAAGACGCCTGTTGGTGGAACAGGGCTTAAATCAATATGACTGTTGGGCAAGACCAAGCCATAAAGAAACAATACGCGACTGCTGGGCAGGACCAAGCCATGGAAGATGCCTGTTGGCAGAACAGGGCTTTAATCAATATGACTGATGGGCAGGACCAAGCCATAAAGAAAACACACGCGACTGTTGGGCATGACCAAGCCATGGAAGATGCCTGTTGGCGGAACAGGGCTTAAATAAATATGAGTGCTGGGTAGGACCAAGCCATAAAGAAAACACACGCGACTGCTGGGCAGGACCAAGCCACGGAAGATGCATGTTGGCAGAACAGGGCTTAAATCGATATGACTGCTGGGCAGGACCAAGCCATAAAGAAAACACACGCGATTGCTGGGCATGACCAAGCCACGGAAGATGCCTGTTGGCGGAACAGGGCTTAAATCAATATGATTGCTGGGCAGGACCAAGCCATAAAGAAACAATACGCGACTGCTGGGCAGGACCAAGCCACGGAAGAAAAAACAAGTACGCGACTGCTGGGCAGGACCAAGCCACAGAGGGAAAGTAAAATTGATTTTGGAGGACCAAGATATCTGGCAAATGGCATAAGTATCTTCTGCAGGGAATACTTCAGGTTGACATTGATGTTATCGGGTTGACTGTAACACCTCGAAACTGGTCTGTGCTGGCATGCACATGTTTGAATTTTATGGCGTAATGCTCCATGACGATGGAAATGCTACGTTTTGGAGGATGCAAATGTGATGATGATTATGCATATGCAAATGCAAAGAGATCTCCTGACAAGGAGGCTGCAAGTATCCCAGATGGCTTCACTGGGGGGAACTTATGATCACTGCATTGATCTGGTTCATCCTGATGAGGAGGAAACAACTCTGCGGGAAAGCTGTCAATGATTCACCGACTCTGAACAGCCGCCATTGCCAAAAATAAATTGGACTTTGAGATTGGAGTGCCAAGACCCTGCTGGAGATGGACCCTTCTTGAATTCTGGTGGGGAAGTGAGGACCTCCTGACTTAGCTGGGAACCAAAGGCATGATATTGTTGAGGAAGCAATTGTTGGGGAGGAAAGACATTCCCTATACTGCTGAGAATTACCCTTATCTGAAGGGAAACTTCTGCTTGGGGATGACACCCACCTTCTGCTACCTTACTGTGAGAAATTTCAACTTCCACTTTACTGGGGATGATTGGGTACACCCTGGGAGGCACTTGCTCCTGTTCGAACATAAAGGAATACTCCTCCTGGGAATTTGTTGTTAGCTCTGTTAGCAACATCAGTACCTGTACCTGCATGAACACAATTGATAGTACCTGCAACATATAAAGTTAGTTTGGGACCTGCTTGCCCCATGCTCATAGTATGAATCATTATCTTGGTACCTCGACACCCTTTCAGAGTTATATTAAATGTTTTTGTCCTCCTGCATGAGTTAGAAAGCATTCAAATGTTCACAACACAATGTAAATCACAATTTGCTGGACGTTTTCGCAATCAATCAATGTTAGATGAAAAAAGCAAAAACAAGAAGCAAAATAGTCAAATTGAATGAAGTTGAACTTTTATTGATTTGGAAAAATGGCCATGAATAGGCGATACAAAGGAGGCAGTTCCTTGGAAAGAGGAAACAGCCAAAAAGGAAAACAAACTATCCTATTGGCAATGTGTGAAGTGGATCTCATCAAGTCTCAACCCGGTTATGACTTGTATGTCTTCAAGACGCTCCGCTCACTCTCCCTCTTGAGAAAAAGTAAATGAACTGATCTTCAACCCTTAGGATAGCCTCAACTGTATATAGGTTACGGATCTCGCAGATCGCAATCGTTCGTGTTAATCCCTCTTTTGCGTGGATCGCCTTTTCAGGTTTTCAATCCACCGAGATACCCTTTTTTGCCTGAGTTGTCCGATGTGGCTTTTCAACTCAGCGGGTGTACATTTTTTTCAAGATTTCCCTAACTTTTGCCCGAGCCTTTTTATTCTGTTTTTGGCTCGCCGGGATGCCCATTTTTGCCTGGACCTTTATTTTGTTTTTATTTAGCGGGTCTTTTTACACGAAGTATTTTCTTACTGCGTCTGCGTGAACAGGGGATTGGAAGTCTTCTCCGTCCATGGTTGTCAGCATCAAGGCTCCACCTGAGAAAACCTTTTTAACCACGAACGGTCCTTCATAGTTGGGTGTCCACTTGCCCCTGTGATCGTTAAGAGGAGGAAGAATCCTTTTCAGCACTAAGTCACCTGGCATGTACCTCTGTGGTCGCACCTTCTTGTCAAAAGTTTGCTTCATCCGTCGTTGATACAACTGTCCATGGCATACAGCTGCTAGACGTTTCTCTTCAATGAGGCTCAATTTATTTTATCTGGACCGGAGCCACTCAGCTTCATCTAGCTTAATGTCCATCATCAACCTCAACGAGGGGATTTCCACTTCAGTTGGTAGGACTGCCTCCATACCATACACCAGTGAGAACGGAGTTGCCCCTGTTGAAGTACGTACTGACGTTCTGTACCCATGCAACGCAAATGGTAGAATCTCATGCCAGTCTTTGTATGTCACAACCATCTTCGGCACAATCTTCTTGATGTTCTTATTGGCCGCTTCGACGGCGCCATTCATCTTTGGGCGATATAGAGAAGAGTTGTGATGTTCTATTTTGAAGTCTCGACACAAGTCAGCCATCATCTTGTTGTTGAGATTAGAACCATTATCAGTAATAATCCTTTCAGGAATTCCGTACCGACAAATGATGTATCTTTTAATAAACCGGGCTACCACATGTTTAGTGACATTGGTGTAAGATGCCGCTTCAACCCACTTCGTGAAATAATCTATAGCAACCAGGATGAAGCGATGACCATTAGAAGCTGTCGGCTCGATCTTGCCAATCATATCAATGCCCCACATTGCGAACGACCATGGTGAAGACATGACACTCAACGGATTCGGAGGCACGTGGACTTTATCGGCATAAATCTGACACTTGTGGCATTTACGGGAATATTTACAGCAATCAGATTCCATGGTAATCCAATAGTATCCCGATCTCAACAATTTCCTGGCCATGGCATGTCCTCCAGCATGGGTACCAAAGGAGCCTTCGTGAACCTCCTGCATCAACAGGTCTTCTTCGTGTCTATCCATGCATCTAAGCAGAACCATGTCGAAGTTTCGCTTGTACAGCACGCCATCTTGATTCAAGAAGAAACCTCCTGCTAGTCTTCTAAGGGTCTTCTTATCCTTACTAGATGCCCCAGCCGGGTATTCTTGAGCCTTCAGGAATTGCTTGATATCATGATACCAAGGCTTGTTATCTTCACCATCATCGACTGCAAAGACATAAGCCGGTCTTTCAAGACGGGAGACCATAATTCGAGGCACGAAATTCTCTTGACAAACTTTAATCATGGACGACAAAGTTGCTAGAGCATCGGCGAATTGGTTTTCTTCTCGAGGAATATAATTCAGCTTGACTTTGGTGAAGAAAGTTAACAGCCTCCTGACATAATCTCTATAAGGAATCAAACGAGGTTGATGAACCAGCCATTTGCCATTGACCTGATTTACCACCAAAGCAGAATCTCCGAAGATCTTGAGGTTTTTGACTTGCAAGTCGATTGCCTCTTCGATCCCCATGATACAAGCTTCATACTCCGCCTCATTGTTAGTGCATTCGAAAGTCAATCGAGCAGCTAAAGGTGTATGGACCCCTTGTGGCGAGATGATAACAGAACCTACTCCACTTCCATTCATGTTCACAGCCCCGTCAAACATCAACTTCCATTTGGATTAAGGGTCTGGCCCCTCCTCCGGAAGTGGTTCTTCGTAGTCTTTCGACTTGAGGAACATGATGTCCTCATCCGGAAACTCGAACCTCATGGGTTGATAATCATCGATTGGCTACTGAGCCAAGTATTCTGACAACACACTTCCTTTGATCGCCTTCTGCGAAGTGTATTGTATATCATACTCTGTTAATATCATCTGCCACCGGGCAACTATTCCTGTCAGAGCTGGCTTTTCAAAAATGTATTTCACAAGATCCATCTTGGAAATAAAAGAGAGTAGTGTGAGTCAGCATGTATTGTCTTAGTCGGCGAGCAGCCCATGCCAAAGCGCAGCAAGTTTTCTCGAGTAGTGAGTAACGCGTCTCACAATCGGTAAACTTTTTGCTAAGGTAATAAATGGCATGCTCTTTTCGACCAGACTCGTCCTACTGACCCAGCACACATCCCATCGATCCTTCAAGCACGGTAAGATACATAATCAAAGGTCTCCCTGGCACTGGAGGCATAAGAATTGGAGGCTCTAGCAGGTATTCTTTGATTCAGTCAGAGGCTTGCTGGCAGTCTTCGTTCCATTTAATGGCTTGATTCTTTCTCAGAAGCTTAAAGATGGACTCACACGTGGCCGTTAGATGAGAAATAAACCGTGCAATGTAGTTTAGTCTCCCTAAGAAGCCACGCACTTGCTTTTCAGTCTTCGGCTCAGGCATCTCTTGGATAGCTTTAACTTTGGTTGGATCAACCTCAATTCCTCGCTCACTAACAATGAAGTCGAGTAACTTGCCAGAACGGACCCCGAAGGTACACTTATTCGGATTCAACCTCAGTCTGAACTTTCGGAGTCTGTCAAATAGCTTTGCTAGATTAACCAAGTGCTCTTCCTCCGTTTGGGATTTTGCTATCATATCATCAACATAAACCTCAATTTCATGATGGATCATGTCGTGAAATAGCGTCACCATCGCCCGTTGATAAGTAGCTCCAACATTCTTCAAACCAAATGGCATGACCTTGTAACAGAAGGTGCCCCAAGGAGTGATGAAGGTTGTCTTTTCCATGTCATCGGGAGCCATCTTAATTTGATTATAGCCGGAAAACCCGTCCATGAAGGAGAACACGGAAAAATGAGCAGTATTATCGACAAGTACATCTATGTGAGGTAGAGGGAAGTCATCTTTGGGGCTGGCCCTGTTCAAATCCCTGTAGTCCACGCATATCCTGACTTTACCGTCTTTCTTGGGAACCGGCACAATGTTAGCAACCCACGGAGGATAACTGGTCACAGCCAAGAAACCAGCATCAAATTGTTTTTGTACTTCTTCTTTTATTTTAATTGCCATATCTGGACGTGTGCGCCTCAACTTCTGCTTTACCGGAGGACAATCTTCTCTGAGAGGCAGCTTGTGTACCACAATTTCAGTGTCTAAACCAGGCATATCTTGGTAGGACCATGCAAAGACATCAACATATTCTCGAAGCATAGCAATCAAACGAGTCTTGACAGATTCTTCTAATGTAGCCCCGATCTTGACTTCTTTCTTGTCTTCTTCAGTACCCAGGTTTATTACTTCGACAGCTTCTTCGTGCGGCTGAACATCTTCTCCTCCTGTTTAAGCAGTCTGGCCAATTCTTCAGGGAGTTCGCAATCCTCTTCACCTTCCTCATCGGCTTGATAAATTGGATTGTCGAAGTCATACTCAGCCATAACATGGTCGTCATTCGTGCAAGGCTTTAGCAACAACTTGAGAAAATGAGAAACATTGTCATTTTAAAACTTTTCTTTCTTTTTGAAAAACAAAAGCAAAAAATGAAAGACAGCGAACAACATGAATGAATGTGAAACGTCAGCTTTATTTATGATTGTGTTAAGAACAAATGAACCCTTACAAAGAGCTATTATGCCCCGGGCAAGACATAGTGCTTTAATACAGGAAAAACAGAAACAAAAATATTACTCTTCGAAAGAAGTGACCGAAATAAGCCTTTCTGATGTCCAATTGCTAAGCTGAGTTCCTGGAAAAGCAGGCCTGATCCATTCATCTAGGTCACAGTCACTATCGACTACATCATCCTGCACAGCACTGATATTTCCGTAGTCTACCACTCCCGCACTTGTGAAAGTGATCGGGCTCTGACAACCTTTAGCACTTGGTCCAGACGATAACTTTCCAGGATGATAGCCAATTCCGAACATATCTTTCTTCTCTGGCACTTCTACTAGACTGCCCCAGCCTTCTCGTACCCCAGATTCTACTAATTCAAGTTCTTGTTTATAAGATGCTATGGACACCCCCTTCTTCGGTTCTTCAGGAGAAGCTGTCACTGCAGATGCTTGTTCACTCTTCAAGGGCTCAAAAGCCTGACATGGAGTCTCAACTATTTCGCCATCCATCTCCACATATTTGAATGAAGCTAGATGACTAACGAAAATATCTTCTTCCCCACTGACAGTCACAATTTGACCCTCCCATACGAACTTTAACTTCTGATGGAATGTGGACGATATTGCCCCTGCTGAATGTATCCAAGGTCTTCCGATTAAACAACTGTATGCAGGCTGTATATCCATTACGTAGAACGTGGTATTGAAGATCTGTGGACCTACTTTGATTGGTAACTCCACCTCCCCGAACACCGATCTTCTCGACCCATCAAATGCTCGAACCACCAGGTCGCTGGGCTATAGAACTACTCCATCATAATCCAACTTCATCAGTGCTTTCTAAGGCAGAACATTCAACGATGATCCAGTATCTACCAACACGTGAGAGAGTACTGCACCCTTACATTCTAAAGAGATATGCAATGCCCGATTATGAGCACGCCCTTCAGAAGTTAGATTCAAGTCTGTGAAACCCAATCCATGACTGGCATTGACACTAGATACCACCGCTTCCAACTGATTTACTGAAATATCCTGAGGCACGTATGCCTTGTTCAGAATATTCAGGAGAGCCTTCCTGTGGGAATCATAACACATGAGCAAGGACAAGATGGAAATCTTCAACGGAGTCTGCTGTAGATGGTCCACAATCTTGTAGTCACTCTTTTTGATGATCCTCAGGAATTCTTCAGCTTCTTTATCAAAGGTGAGGTCTGGATCAGTTGCTGGTGCATGATCATTGACAACTACTAGCTGCTTCCCTCTCGCTCTAGCTTGGGCTTCTGCGGTGTCTCTGGGTGGTATCACACTATTTCTTAGTGTTTCCAGCGCAAACAACCTTCCACTTCTAGTAAAGCCCCCCACTCCAACATTTTCTACTTGAGTTGGGGTTGTACTAGACGTGGCCAACTCTTGCTTCTGGCCGTTACAGTATACTTCACCACCATAATTCCAAGGAATAGCTCTATCACTTTGATACATTACCGGTCCTGCAGTGATGATGGTTATCGGTGCCGCTCTGGCCCGTGAAGGAACTTGAGATAGATCGTAGAAGATAGTTATTGTGGAGACTTCACTTTCTTGTACAACCTTGTCAAACTGCAACATTTCCTCATCAATCATACTTTGGATTCCGACTTTCAACTGCTCACAACCATTTGTAGCTTCAGCACATTTCGGACAATCTTCTTCACATCCAGGGAAGATACCTTTCTTTGACAAGCAAACTTTAACAACATTCAACGGAGTCTGCAGGTCGTTGACATCACATACCAAGTTCATATTCTCCCCTTCATCAACTGCCCCAACCGTACTTCCGTGAGGAGGCATGGGGTTCTGAATTACATTAGGAGTATGAGCGAAGTTAATCGCTTTGGAATCTACAAGGTCTTGGACTACATACTTCAAGGCCTTGCAGTTTTCCGTAGTATGTCCGGGAGCTCCGGAGTGAAATTCACATCTAGCATTTGTATCGTACCCTTAAGGAAATTGCCCCGGCCTCGGGGGTTGCAAAGTTCTGAGCTGAACCATCTGGAGTTGGAGGAGATTCTTCAGAAGTTGTGAATAGGACATAGGCGGAGTGTCAAGCTGCCTTTCTCTGGTCCTCTGAAAATAGTATGGACGGGGAGTTCTTTGTTGATACCCTTGCGAACGTGGCGGCTGCGGTGGTTGGACTTGCTGTTGAACAGGTTGAGCTGAGATAGTGACAGGGGCCACTTGCTGATAAAATCCTCTGTTGATTCCTCCCCTCTGCGTGTACACTGCACTAGTCTTTCCTTCTCTTCTTTTCATGAAGGGTTTCTTAATACCGGAACTTGAAGCGCCTCCGTTTTGAATCTTCCCTTGTTTGAGCCAACTTTCTATCCTCTTGCCAGTCAAGATGATATCCGAAAGTCCACTTGAAGAACATCCAGCTAGCCTTTCCATGAAATGCCCAGGGAGGGTATCCAGGAACAGGTCTACCATTTCTCTCTCCAACAAAGGCGGTTGCACTCGAGCTGCCACTTCACGCCACCTTTGTGCGTAATACTTGAAACTCTCTGAGCTCCTCTGAGTCAAACTCTGAAGTTGGGTGCGACTGGGCACCATGTCAATATTATACTGATACTGCTTGAGGAATGCTTCTCCCAATTCCTTCCAGTTTCTTACAGAACTTCTCTCTAGCTTCATATACCATTCCAAGGACCCTCCGGAGAGACTATCCTGGAAGTAGTACATCCAGAGTTTTTCATCCCGAGTATGAGCAGCGATCTTCCGATAGAATGCCTGCAAGTGAGTCTTTGGGTATGAATTACCGTTGTACTTGTCAAAAGCGGGCGGCCTGAATTTGTGAGGAATAACCACCCCGGGGACTAGGCTCATGTCAGACACATCTATCCCCAAAGTATCTCTACACTCGAGGGCTTTGACTTTCTCAGCAAGCACCAAAAAATCATTAAGATTTCCTTCTCCAGCGAACCCCATGTCATTGTTGAAATAAGGGAATTGATCCTCATGTCTGTCTTGTACTGGAACGAAAGTTGTCGTGCCTGGTTCTGGAATATGAGGTCCACCTGGGCCATTGCTGGTGTTGGGAGGAGCCCCTTGCCCATCAGAAGTGGTCACAGGAGTATTAGTCTGAGGAGGGTTGAGCCCTTGAATTGCCTTCCTTAACTCTTGTTGTCCCTGAGCCATCCCTTGCATCATGACCATAAACTCTCCCATTTTGGTGCGAAACTCATTAAGCTCCATTTGCATAGCATCCATGACTGTCCACTGATTGCCGCGAGTTGCGTAGCGATGCGGGATATCTTGTCGGAGATGCCGGGTCTTGGCAGCTCTCGCAATCTTTGCCTGAAACACGGATAAATTAAGCATCCTGTAGAAAAACCTGCAAAAACAAAGAAGAAATGCAAATGATGCGTATGCAATGCAATGTGTTCCTTTTATTCCCCAGTCTTTCCCTGTTTCCGGTCCTGGCATTAAGAGAGTAATAATTGGGAAGAAGACCCAAGCGATATTCAAATACAATGATGGTCGTGGAGAATTGGTGCTCATTACCCCGTGTCGGTGCAACAAATAACGAACAAGAGATTCAAAACAAGTCAATCACATAATACTGAAGTTTGAAACAACAAAGTCCCCGAAGGGGTGCCGATCAAAAGAACAACAAAGTACATCGAATAAAAGGAATCCCACAACAAGCATGCGGGTAATCCAAGTACAATAGCATGAAACTAAACCCTAGGGAGCTCTAAGTCTTGCAGCCTCCAGCTAAGACGCTTGACATTCTGGAACAACTGAACGATATCCGGATGATCAGGCTCCTGGATGAGTCTTTGGATGAGGAGGTCCCTCGTATCAAAGGAAGCATGTAACTTTTCAATCTGCTGCAGGAAAGTCATCTCATTCTCTTTGCTCGGACCCGGCTCGGCCTTTGACCTCTTCACATCAGCACGAAGCTTCAACTCTTCAACTTCTTTTTGAGCTTCTTTTACTGCTTGTTGACTTTCTGCTAGACGTTGGAGACGACCCTTCTCTTGTTGATAAACCTTCTGAAGGAGCTCTCTCTGTCCATCCAAAGAATCCTGAAGACTCTTGATTTCCAGCTTTTGCTTGACGTCCAGCTCCTTTTGCTTCTTCAAATTGCCTTCCCATTTTTCTTGCCATAAGGTAACAGCTTCATTGGCTTCATTCAGGTCTTTCCTCTCTTTCCGGCGCTGGGCCGCCTTGTGAGTTTCAGCTAATCCTCTCTCTCTTGAAAATCTTGCTGCTTGAGCTTAACCATCTCTTCAGCTTTGTGAGCTCTTTCTTCCAACTTTTGATTCTGCATCTTCAGCTTCTGACATGAATTGTGAACTTCTTGATTCTCTAACCTGAGCTGCTTGACCAAAGCTTCCAACTTCTGATAATCTTCTAAAGGCACCGTTGTTGGAGGCGGAGTTGGTACAAAAAAAGGGACTAGAGCCGTTTGAACCTCCTCCTTTATCCAAGCTTCGAATTCAGGGAACATCCGGTTATTTCTCTTGCCTAGACATGTCGTGTCCTTTCTTTTGATCACCTTCCAAGAACCTGCAACTTTTCTGTCCAACGGAAGATGGTCTTTCACCGGAAGTAAAAAGTTTGGAATAACTCAGATTCATCAGGAATCTCCTTGAGCGCATACCCTAACTGTCTTCTTAAGAGAATGGGATTGTAGTTGATACCTCCTGATACTCCCAACAAAGGCACAATAAGGTAATTCCCACAACTGGTAATGAAACTCTTTCCTTTCAACCTCAAAGTAAACCACCTAATATCTCTGGCAGACAAAGTACTCAGCTTTTGGACCCAAGTAATATTAAGATCAGTAAAACTCTCAGTAGTAGGCAAGTGTCTCATAACCCACTTGTAGAATAAGGGAGCACAACATCTAACCAGACCTCCTCGCTTCTTCTCATTCTTATAGTGCACTGAATAATACAAGTCACCTAGGAGAGTGGGCACCGAATTCTTCAACACAAACAAATGAATAGCATTTATGTCCACAAATTTGTCCATATCAGCGAATAGGATGATCCCATAAATGGATAGTGCCAAGATGGCGCAAACTGAATCCCACTGCTTTTCCACGGCACATTCTTCAGCTCTTCTGACCAGAAACTCTAAGGGAAAACCAAGTACTCCTGCCTTGGTGGCAACCAGATTAGCAGATACCTCTGATGGGCATAAAGAGCTTTAGCGATGTCAGCATGAGTCGGTCTTGTCATTTCTGAATTGAAAGGAATTTGGTCCTTGATTGATACTCCCATAATCTCAGCATACTCTTCCAGCAAAGGACCCAACTGAAAGTCATGAAATGTGAAACACCTGAGCCGTGGATTGTAATACTGCAACAAAGTGTGAATGGCACATTTCTGAGAGCTATCCAAGTTGAATACCAAGTCCAGAATATCACCATACTTTTCCTTGAAGTAACCCAAATGACCCGGGGTAATCAGAGACACCAATTGGTTGATCAGGTCCATCTTGGTATCAAAGAATTTGTAGTGCACAGTTCTCTTTCTGACGTCTTCCATTCTGAAGCAATGATATGACCAGGAACCAGGAGTGATGCAGACCCTGAGAATAAAAGAAACACAAATGATTAATGATGATATGATGCTTATGCAAGGTGAGGCATGTGATCAGTGAAGTGTTTGTGATGTGCCAATCATATAATCAAGTGTCGGTGCAAGGTCTCAAAATCCACATATCACAATAACAATCCCTCTGATCCGGGATCCATATCTTAGAACCAGAAATCTAGATCACAAAACTGAACCAAAGGCAAAGTGGGTATGCTGAAGATACTAGGGTCCCTGCAAACCTATAAACCCCTCCCAATCTCACGGGTGTGCTACTCGGGTCAACATCACGGACTCTCAAAGCCGAATAACAATAATACGTTCACCATTTCCGAGAAATAGCTCATGACCAAATCAGGGAATCGGTTTGGCATTATGTACTACTCAGGGAGGCCTCAGTTGAGTCCGGAAAAACAAGCATCCCTCACAAGTCTCCAGCTTCAAGCACTAAATCGAGAAACAATAGTACATTCATCCTGAAGGGTACAATACTATCGTCATACGAACAGTTTGCTTTAACTGAATTCCCATGAGAGAACCAGGCCATCCTATGCGAGTTCCCAATGGACCCTCGGATGCGAGTGGGTTTGCCAACAAATGTGGTATGCCACTGTCATCACTAGAGAGGGGTGTTCCCATTAAGGTCCTCGAAGATCGGTCACCAGATGCACATAACTATCAAGGTTGTACCCTGAAGTGGAGAAGAACCCCCACACAGAATAGTCCCGAGACGGTCGCAATCTGGGTGTGGAACACATTGCCACTCATCATGTAACCATGCGAGTACAACATGTCCACGCTAATCATATGGTGCACTCAAGCCGGGTATTTGGCTTATCTCACAGTAACTCCCATCCCGCAGAAAAAATGAAAACCAGCACAGCCAGACAATCCAGTATAATATGATGCATGGAAAATAAATACTGAAATCGGTAAATAAATGCGGTAAAGTAAAGCTGTAAATGAAAACAATAAATCTAAACTAAAACACACAGCAACAAACAGATAAACACCCAAAGAAACGAAACCAAACAGGCGCTAGGATTGACTCTACAAGGGAAACCAGAGATTCTGGGTTCGGTCCCAGCAGAGTCGCCAACTGTCGCTCCCGGAATTTTCATCCTAGTACAAACGCGAAAGTGGCGCGGAAAAGGTAGAGTCGCCAGCCAGACATTTTTATCCCGAATGAATGGGAAAGGTAATGCTGCACAAACCTGAGGAAGAAGGAAAGGACAAGGTCCTGCGAACCAAAGATCTGGGTTCGGGAGTCGGTTACGACTTGGGAAGGTATTAGCACCCCAGACCGTCCGCCGTACCCGATAGGGTCCACGCTTGCTTGTTTGTTTCAAAGGGTGAGAAAAATATAACTGCTGCTGAACAAATGAACTGCTAACTGGAATGTGAAGGGAAATGGGAAGGGAAATGAGAAAGGGAATAAGAAAAGAGAACAAAGAGAAAGAATGGGGAAAATGTAGGGAAAATAAAGAATGTGCTCGAACGGGCCCTACCCCGCTGCCTACGTACCTCATCCGGATAATGAGGATCAGAGTCGACGTAGTTCGCCTAACTAAGGCGGGAACTATTTGTTTGTGTTTTTTACAGTTGGAACTGTGTATGTCTATGCTCATGTGTTGCAGGCTCGTCTGGTACGAGTGTGTTTACCGTCTTGCATGCGAGACAAGTCGTCGCGAGTTCGCGTTGTGAGTGAATGAGATGAGGAAAGAAGTTCCCGCAGGATAGTCGCTTGTTATTTGTTTTTGTCTTTTATGAGAAATGTTTTGAATTTGTTTGTGAACATTCTCATACTAAGACCTATCCATCGCGGGAAGTACTTACACCTCGCTCCGAAACAGGACGCGTATAAGCACTCCGCAACAAAGTCTCATGGCGTACAAGAATGTCTGGTTTTCATTACATGTTTTATTGTTTTTCTTCATGAGGAGAGAAAGAATGACTCAAATTGCAAAAGGCAAAAGCTAATGGGGACTAAGACACAACCCTAATTTTGTTGATTTATTTACAAGAGGGGTCCTATGGTTAATGAGGTTTCTAAACCTAATGGAGAAAGGACTTAGAACTAATAGAATGCAACTTACTTCCTAAGGAAGATAAGTTGATTCTAAAGCCAAGGGGAACCTATTCAAGTGAAATATCAATCAACATAACAAAGCAACAAAAATTGAATGCAAGAATAAAATTCAAAGCAAAACAATTAAAGAAATAAACCTAAAATAGTCCTAAATTTATTCTAAGTCTAATTAATATGAATCCTAAGCCTATGTTCTAAACTAAGGGCATTACCTAATATTTTCATTCTAAAAAATCAGAATCTAAACTAGTCTAAATCACTATTAAATCCTAAGATTAAATCTAATTAAAGCTATTTTTTATGAACTCCTAATATTCTAGACTAAACTAATGGAATTTATATGCATAAAGGCCTAAAGATTAATATCCTAAAAAATAGTAAAAGCTCTGGAAAAATTATGATATTTATTCTATAGGGTCCTAAAACTACCTATAATATTGTGTTAAAAAGAATCTTAAAAAATCAGAATTTTGCTATGCCTAAAAAATCAATTATTTTCACCTAAGAATTAACCATAATTTTCTAAGGATTAAGCTACTAAAACCTGAGATAAAATGTCCTAAAAAATCCACTAAAATTATGCTAAGTACTATTATGAGTCCTCTAACTATGGTAAAAAGAATGGGCCAAAAACGTTACTGGAAGGTTAAGAAATAAAATCTACAAATTTATGTACATTTGAAGGAAATTCATTAAAAACTACTTACATGAAAAATTCAGAATTAATTCAAAAATAAAGCAAATTCAGAAAAATAAAATGCTAAACATTTTTAAATTGAATTAAAAGCCTACTTGATTTTTTATAGAATTTTCCAAAGCGTTTTCCTATTTTTTATGAATTATTTCCTAAACTATGTAAAACAAAATAAAATCTAAAGAAAGAAAATGAAGGGGTGGAGTTAGTGGTTTTTCTAGTTCTTTTGGTATTGGGCCCTTAATACAGGGGTGCAGATAGCAAGGGGACAAGCACCCCCCACGCTGGAATTGATTAGGGGGTGCCAACAGAAGTTATTTTCAGTTCATTTTCTCCATGGGCCTAAAACATGTGTGTGAATAGCAAAAAAGATGAGCCCAGTTTCGCAAGAAGTTGAGGGAGGTGTAGTAAGTAGTTTTTTATGTTGTTTTCTCAATGGGCTTATGAGAGGAGGTCTGAATAGAAAAGTTTTAAGGGCCTACCGGACGGTGACAAGTGTCACCGCCGGTATGGCTGGGAAATTCAAAAGCCTCATTCTTATCTCTTCAAGAATCCTTCAAGATTAAAAATTAATATGAATTAAAAAAGGATCCAACGTGATTATTGGTTGTTATTGAGTTTCAATACTGATTAATTAGATTTAATTATGACTTATTCTCAATAATTATTCATTACTTCTGTGATTTACAATGAAGACATCAAATAACTAAAATCAAATAGATAGAAAACGTAAGAACAAGAACTCAGGAAAAAAAAACCAAAGTTCTACCCGCGGCGGCCATTCCCCAAACTCCTCTGCTACCTCCGTCTTCCATCCTCACCTTCGTCTTCTTTGTTGAATGAACAATCAACAGCTTCACCTTCTTCGCCCTCTATCAAATCCAACGAACCTAACCCTTATCCCCAATTGCTAAACCTAACCACAAATTCCTCTTCTCCTCAAATCCGAAACAAAATATATGGAAATGAAATGGCTCCCAACGAAAACGAGACCAAAGGATCAACAACCTACAAAGACCTTCAGATTCGTACCTGGATAGAGTCACGTCGACGATGCAATGTTTTAGGTAAGCTTGACCTTGTTCCGTTCTTTTTCTTCTACTGTTTGCTCTGACTCGAGGTTATGATTGAACGGATTCTTGTTGAAGCGAGTTCAACCCCTTTCTTCCTTTCGGTTCTATTTCCGCAATTTGATCCTACTAACCTGATGTTGATTATGGTTGTGATGATTTACAGATGGACAACAGCGATGGAGGTCATAGAAGAAGCAACAGGTTACGATTGTGCTGTAGCGGATGTCTGATGCAGGTATTAGTTTTGTGCAGGGTGTGCTCCTCTTCTACTTTCTTTACTTTTGTGATCTTGAATTGTCATTGATGAAATGTTGGTGATTAATTGTAGGTGAAGAATTTTTGATGGTGAATAACGATGGCGTTAACCGAGAAAGTTGGACAAGGTTGATGGAGATTGATAAATATGTATGGAAAGCTGCAGAAGTGAAGAAGTATGTATGGAGATTATTGATGAAAAGCTTCAGAAGTGAAGAAGAAGAAGATAACGGAATATTGATTGGAATTTCTATTTTTCTGTTATTCAGTTTTTTCCCTTTTTCTTCTTGGATAGGTGGATCTGTTCGCAGGATTCGTGTTGATGTGAACTTCGAACCGCAATACCATATTGCATCCTCTTCTTGCGCTGTGATATTTTCTTTCTGCATCTGGGCTGTGATTTATTATTGATGGATTATCTTGATTTTTTGCAGGTCGCGTGCTCTTGACGAAGATTGACGCGGAAGGCGGTGCAGAATTGATTGGAGATTGTTTGCAGGTTATGATGAAACTTTCTGAGTTTTTTCTCATTTCTTGTTGAATTGCAGCAACAGAATTAATTGATGAATCTCTCTTGGTCATGTGATCTTTGCAGGCTTCTAGATGAAGTTGGAGATTCTTGATGGTTCTTCATGGTGATTTTCGAGGATTGATGAAGATGAGATTGCAAGAGGTGAGGTGATAAATTAGAGAGTCTTTTTTTGAAGGTGAATCAGGTTGAAGAAACTTCAGATGCTGAAACTGGAGTATATTGATATTTTTTTTCTTTTCCTGTTATGTTATATCAGTTATATGGTTATAACTGATTTTTCCCTCTTTGATTTGTAACTATTTTTCTGGTTCTTTCTGTTGTAATCTAAAGCTGCTTTTTTGTGATTTTCTGTTGTAATCCTGGTCATCTGCATTTTTTCACTGTCATGTAACTGAGTTTTTTTTTATATGTAACTGATTTTTGTAACTGATTTGTAAAATTTAGTTATTCCATTTATTTCTATCATTATTTTGTTATTATTTTGGATATATGAGTGGGCCTTGGGCTTGGTAATGAAATATGGACTAATGGGCAAACATATGAGTTTAAACACACAAAAAAAAGTTTGGCGATTTAATTCGTGATTGAAACTTTAATCGGGCAAATGAGAGAAAAAAATGGAATCAGAACAAGTTGGTTTAATATGGATTAAGAAAATATGGTTTAATGGGCTTGAAAAAAAATGGTTTAATGGGCTATAAGAATAATACTAACAAGTGGTTTGGTGATGAAACTGAATTAGAATTATCCAGACAAATTATAGGTAATCGGATTTGATTAGAAACATAGCATAAGTTAAAAATAATAAGAATAAGAATAATAAAATGGACATTTAATCTTTGGGCTCTTGGTGATGGGCTTGGCAAACTTGCAAATGGACTTGATAGTGACCAAACCAATTAATAGGTCTAAAAATTAGTATGAGGGAAAAAGAGATTATGGCTAGCTTATGATTTTGAGAAATGACAATAAAAATGAGATTACTTTGGATTAAATGAATAGTGCACATAGAAATCGGGCTTGGGTTGAATGGACGAGATAGACTCGATAATGGTTCATGGAACATGGTTTGGAGGTTGAACCTTGACATAAACTTGAATAACATTCTAAGGACTATGTTTGAACCGGGTCTTAACTCTTTTAACCCTGTGGCTATGAGCATACCATTATTTTTCCCGTATTTGATTTCAAGCCACGATTGAAGCTCTGGAATTTGCCAAAAGAATGACCCCATATAAATCTTCCCCTGCAGTCCATCTGATTAAAGAAATAAACCCTAATTCACTCTTCATCGCTTAAGTAACCATAAGAATAAACTCCTAACAGCCTCCTGATCTACGTTTCCAATAAAGCCTCTAACTAGGGAGAACTATGGGACTTAATGACACCCCAAATGAGCACATGATCTCAACCTTTCTCCCAATATTGAGCGTAATATGTCCAGATAGATCACCTCTAAACAAAAATGCTTGATACCACGCCCTAAGAGCCAATGAAATGCATGATTATGATTTTAATGACCTAGTGAGAAATGCAGATGGATGCAAAGTGATAAGCCAATTAAGGTAAAAAGAATGAGGGCAAATTTTGAGGTATTACAATGAGCAGGGAGTACTTAGATTTCGGGATCGTATTTGTATTCTTGATGATTTGGAATTAAAGAGAATGATTCTGGAAGAAGGGCATAGAAGTGGTTTGAGTATTCATCTAGGAGCGACGAAGATGTATCAGGATTTGAAGAAGATATTTTGGTGGCCTGGTATGAAGCGTGATGTGGCTCAGTTTGTGTATGTGTGCTTGACTTGTCAGAAGTCGAAAGTGGAACATCAGAAACCCGTTGGTTTGATGAAACCGTTGGATATTCTCGAGTGGAAATGGAATAGTATATCGATGGATTTTATTACGGGGTTACTTACTACTCCAATGGGGCATGATGCCATTTGGGTGATCATTGATAGGTTGACTAAGTCGGCGTATTTTATATCGATTGGTATTACTTATTCTTTGCAGAGATTGGCATAGATATATGTTGGTGTGATTGTGAAGTTGAATGGAATACCATTGAATATTATGTCTGATAGAGATTCGCGGTTTACTTCGAGGTTTTGGGAGATTTTGCAAGAGGCAATGGGTTTGAAGTTAAAGTTGAATTCAGCTTATCATCCTCAAACTGATGGACAGACTGAGAGGATGATACAATCTTTAGAAGATTTATTGAGGGCTTGTGTGCTTGAGCAAGAAGGTGTTTGGGATAGTCACTCGCCATTGATTGAGTTTACTTATAACAATAGTTATCATTCCAGTATCGAAATGGCACCGTTTAAAGCCTTGTATGGTCGAAGATGTAGGACACCTTTGTGTTAGCATGAGTCGGGTGAGAGTGTTGTACTTGGACCTGAGATTGTGCAACAGACTACTGAGATGGTTAAGTTGATTCGAGATAAGATGGAGACTTCACAGAGTAGGCAGAAGAGTTACCATGACAAGAGAAGGAAGCATCTTGAATTTGAAGAAGGGGATCATGTGTTTTTTAGGGTTACTCCGGTGACCGGTGTTGGACGAGCTTTGAAGTCGAGGAAGCTTACTCCTAAGTTTATTGGACTGTATCAGATATCAGCGAGAGTTGGACTTATTGCTTATAGGGTTGCGTTGCCACCGAGATTATCCAATTTGCATGATGAGTTTCATGTTTCGCAGCTTCGGAAGTATGTTCCAGATCCGTCGCATGTGATACCGATGGATGAAGTTGAGGTAAGAGATAATCTTACGATTGAAGCATTACTAGAACGAATTGATGATCGGGAGGTAAAGAAGTTGAGAGGCAAAGAGATTGTCCTTGTGAAGGTAGTTTGGGGAGGGCTTGCCGAGGGGCATATAACTTGGGAATTGGAGAGCGGGATGTGAGAGTCGTATTCGGATCTTTTTGCTTGAGGTAAGTTTTCTAGGACGAAAACCTTTTAGTGGGGGAGAGTTGTAACGTCCCAAATTTTATTTAATTATTTTATTTGGAAATGTTGTGTTTGGTGTATGAAGAATAATAATATGTTATTGAATATAATTTTAATTTGAGAATTATATTATTGAATATAGTATTATTATTATTATTAGTGGATAAATTAAATAATTGAGAAATATGAGGTGAGGGGCAAGGTGGTCATCTGGTGAATTTAGTGAGGATAAGAGTGGAAGTCCTTAAGTTGGTCTAAGGGATTAAGTTGTAAAAAGAGGAAAAGGATCGTCTTCTGGGAAATGAGAAGAACGATCGTGAAAGTTGTGAAGAGGAGAAAAAGAGGAAATGGTTTGATCGTGAGGAAGAATATGTGAGGAAGAGAAATTCTCGTAAAAAAAACCAAGGTAAGGTGAGATTCTTCAATCTCTAAGAGTGTGTTTGGATGGTGTCGCTCCCGGGACTTTCGTCCCGGTGCAAACGCGAACTTTCGGCGAGAACGGTCGGATGTTGAAGGTTGAATAGAGTCTCTAGCTAGGCATTTTTATCCCGAAGGAAAGGTAATGCTGCATAAACCTAGAAAGAAGTGGATAAGACGGTTGCGAACCAAAGAGACTGGGTAAGGGGGTCGGTTACGACCTGGGGAGGTATTAGCACCCAGATCGTTCGTCGTACTCGAAGGGATCCATGCTTACCTGATTGCGTTTAAAAAAGGGGGAAATATACGTGCTAACTGTGTATAAAAGAGAAGGATGTACAAAGTGACAGTGCAAAAAGAACAGGAGTTCAAACTGAGGCAAAGAAAAGAAAGCTAGAAAGAGAAGAGGGGGGAGACCTGGAGACTTTTGTTCGCTAATCGTTAAGACATGCCTACGTATCCTCTCGTGCAATGAAAAAGTCAGAACACCGTAGTTCGACTCAAAGAGACTTGGTGTTTTGGTGTGAACTTCTTGCTTGTCTATGCTCAAGTGTATAACTCGTCTGGCTCGAGTGCTAACTGTCTTGCATTAGACGGAAGAAGCGAGTTCTCGTTTTCATAGTGAGTGTGATGAGAAAAGAATCCAGGAGGAGACGTTTATTGTTTGTTTTTGTGTTTTCAGTTTTTTATTGTTTTTGGTGTTTTGCATAGGATAATGAGCTTAAGCCTTAATCAAGTGTCGTAAACTCATTATATCACCCCTGACTAGGGATAATGAGTCTACTTAAGTGTGAGATGAATATCCCAACTTAATTACCCTAATGATACAAGATTAAGATCATTAACCTACTTGTAATTATCAAGTGTTTTTGGATTTTTGTTGTGTTAAGTAATGAGTTTAATCTCTAATCAGGGATTAGTGAACTCATTACACCATCCTAAGAGAAGGATGATAGATGAGGACACTTAAGATGAGGAAGATACCTCAACTTAATCAATGGTTAGGGATTAAAATCATTATAGAACAAACCTTTATTAAAGTGGATTTTGATTAGAGGTTAGATTAAGAAGTGAATTTTATGTTTGTAAGACTAAACCTGAGGGGGACTTGTCCATTAAACATTAGGGTTAGTCCCTCTGACCCAGAGGCAGAGATGTAACCCTAATATAAGGCCCAAGTTACAAACTTAAGTCTTGATAATTATTAGGTGTTTTGATTAGAAGGTGAAAACAACTTAAAGGTTTAACACTAAGTATTACAATTATACACTCCATCCTAAGATAAGTATATAGGCATAACCCTAATACAGAGCCCCAAAACATTAATAGTTTAGCCTTTGTTATTGAGATGAGAAGCAGAGACTCAAGGAGATTCAAAAGGTAAAAAAACTAAGGGGGACTATTCACAGCCCTAAATTTATCATGCTTGGTAGTTCCTATGGTTTGTGAGGCATAAAGAAAGTCTTCAGATTGGCCACCAAAGAAGGAGAATCAGATGAAAAAGGAAGGAGATAGAAGAATAGGTTACTTACTTCCTGAAGAAGTTAAGTAACCTAAGAGTGGGATAAGAGCAAGAGAGAACACAAGTGAATCAAATTCACTTCAAAGACAGGTAAAGATGTATATGAAAGGATAAGAAGAGGTTAGATGTGGATGCACATCCAAATCCTGATCAACTTACCTGAAGCACCTGAAAGGGTTAGTATGAATGCATAAGGTATGAAATAAGATGAAATGAAACAAATGAAGGTGCAATGATCCAAACCATAAGAGAACACATGATGAAAATGTGTCATGAAAAGATGCAAAGTCGTGTACAATGCATATGTATGATCATACAAGTGTTGGATGCAAAAAACAAGCATGTTAGAAGCTTGAAAATACATGAACATACATAAGATGTAATGCATGCAAAGCATACCAAATGAATGTAACAATGATCAACCAATGTTTTCACATGACCTAAGGTGTCTAAGATGACATATAAATGCATGAGATGTCATGACAAGTTCATATGATGAGGATATGCAAAGATGAATGCAAGTATACATGGCAAATTAGGGTTTTTAGAATGCATGAGATGTCCATGATCAAAACAGAAGCAAAACACATGATAAAAATTTGAAATGGCAACCAAACAAACCCTAAACACACACAAGAACACTCCCCAAAGATGGAGGTCAGAAGCTATACCAAAGTCAAGTTATAGTTTTTCTAAGTTAGGCTAGGGTTTTGGGTACCTCTCAAAGCAAAATGCATATCAAATTGAAAATGCAATGAAAAAATATGATTTAAATGTCCTAGATACTAGATGCAACATGTAAAATAATGCAAAAAGAACCAAGTACAAACTCATTTTTATTGATCAGAAGTGAATTTTAGAAGTTAGGTTGTGAAAAAAGGGATTTTGAAAACCCTAATTCAAGTTTAATTCTCAAAATAGAATCAAAACCTAAAATAAATGAGTGAAATGAGTTTGTACATTGATTATAATGTTCAAGGATGCTACATGATTTTTTTGGTTATTTTTAAATACCTAAAAGTATTTTTAATTAATTAAAATTAATTAATTAATTAAATAATACAATTAAATGATTTACAAATAAATTTTTAATGCAAAAATTGAAAATAAAAATGTTTTTGAGATTTTAAAATTAATTAGAGTGAAAGTGCAAAAAATCAGAATCTTTAAAAATGTTTTACTATTTTTAATAAATAAGAGAAAACAAAATGAATAAAATGAAAATAAAATGAAAAGGAATCAGGATGGATGGCTCAGATTGCAAGGAAGAAGGATCAAGGGTCATGGGCGCAAGTCATCAAGACTGGGGGTATGCAAATCCTAGGATCCAAATTCAAATTCACTAAACACGCGTGATCTAATGGTCCACATTTAATCTGAGGAAATTAATTATAGTTTATTTTAATTAATCAAGATTAGGGCTAATGGTGCATCTGGGGCGTCCATCTCTTAATCTAAACATGATCCAATGGTCCATAATCAATTTTGAAACCCTAATCTCACTTAACCCTAATCACCCTCAGATGACCGGAATAGTGCTCCGGTCATCTTCTCCGGCGAGACCAAACACCAATCTTCTTCCCTAGGCCACTACAAACCCTCTAACCAACCCAAAATCGATCCTCATACTCCAAGGAACACAAATCAACCATCAAACATGATTTATAACACATGAACAAGCTGAATCGAAGCAAATTAAAAACACGGGCAAAATTTCAGAAACACATAACATACTCATTTCTTCATCATTTTCAATTATAAAGACATCTATGTGATCCCTAGAGCATGTATTTTCATTATATGCCAAGAAATTGAAGCTTTGAGACAACAAGTTCTTGAGTATACCTGAGCTGGTGACCTGCAGATATGAGCTTTCAAAGCCTCCCTCTTGTGCAAATGGCTTCCTTTGAACCTCCTGAGGCTAATGGAATGCTTTAAAAATGGCTGGTTTGGGATGTCCAGTTCTGATGTAGCAGAAATGGAGGTTTTGATATGTGATGTTTCAGGCCATTTCAATGGTTGAGTCTTGTTATATGAGTGATATGTGGTTGATTGGTGAAGGAATTTGTGAAGTTTGATGGTTGGATTAGGAGAATCAAATAGAGGAAGTTTTTGAAGGATTTTTGTGCAAACTGAGCATGGGTGGTTCTGAGATCTTGTGAGATGTCTTTTATGATCCTTAGGCATTATATAGAAAATTGAGATAGGTCAGAAGAGTTGGTATGCACTGTGGGATTAGTATGGTTCATTTGGCAAAAAAAGTCAAATTTTGTGTACTTGAGGTATGGGCCATGGCAGAGCTTATTTGAGGGCTTGAACTGCTTCAGCTGGTGTAAACACCCCAAATTTTCCCTCTCACTTTCTCACACCTTGGCTTGTGATCTTTCATATTGCATTGCATAAGTATTCCATCTTACACTGCATAGTTATATTTCACTGCATAATTGCATAGCTAGGGTTTGTGATCAGATGAATTTTAGAAGTGGTTTGAGTCATCTCAAAGGCCTTGAAGCATTCCAAGAGAGTCCTTAAGTGGTCTATGATCATCTTATGCCCACATGGGTCCATTAAAATCAAGAAATGTCAAAGCATTGCAGAGGTATTGAAGTTAAGCTGAGGATTCCTACACAGATGACCTGAAATTAGGGTTTTGGTTTTGAAGGAATTACACCCAAATTTTTTGGTCATTCTTGTTGCTATTGGTCCATATATGTTATAAGGAGCTTGTGTATCAAATTTTATGGAAAAATTCAATGTGGAAGTCATCTGATCAAATGGTAACTTCTTGAGCAAGAAAAGTCAGATTCTGGGCATCTGAGGCCCCCAACAAGGGTTCCAAAGGGTCATCATCATAAATTTGAAGTCCTATGGTCTTTATTTGATCATTGTAATGCTTGGAAGTTCACAAAGTTGAAGAAAAATGAACAAAGCCAAAACTTGCCAAAAATGGAAATGACTTGTAATGTAAACTTTCTATTTTGGGAAAGATTTTCAACCTCCTCTTTCTTGATCAAAAATGTTTCAAATGAAATTTCTTCAAACATGAACGTTGTAGATTGGATCCTCCCATTTTCAAAAAGTACAAGAATTCTAATTCATCCTATAACTCAAGTTATGGCCTTGCAAAGTTGGCAAAAATCACATAAATTTCATGTTCATGTCAAAGAGGGATTTTTGCATATTGGCATTTCAAGCTTCTAAGTGACCTCTAATGCACTCAAATGTATCATAACATGTCAATACAACTTCAAATGATCAGAATTGGCCCAAAGATTTTGCATTTTCATGGCTTAATTCATAAGAAATCTCAAAATGGCCAAAATGCATAAACCTTGTAAACTCTTGATCTAAGCCATCCAGCTGCATAACAATGATCCGATGGCCTTCCTTGAAGCTAGATGAAGCAATCCAAGCACAGAAATCTCCTCTGCCATGGCCCATGCCTATAGTACACAATTCTTGACTTTTTTGCATTTTCTCCCATACCAATCACACAGTGCCAAACCAATTTCCCTGACCAATGGTATGGCTTACATGAACCCTCAAGACTATAAATATGCACCCTTCATGGTCTGAAACAAGACACAAGTTCAGAATCAAGAAAATCCCCAAAAACTTCATGTTATCGAATCTCTCAATCTAGCCAACAAAAACCAAAATTTCTTTCACCATTCAACTCCATATAACCTCAGGATCATTTCTCACCCATCATCATAGCTTGAAACACCCTCTATAGGAGTTTAGAAGCTTGTATAGGATTCTGGAAATTAGGAGTTTAGAAGCTTGTATAGGATTCTGGAAATTTTGCTCGCCGGAGAAGATGACCGGAGCTTGTCTCCGGTCACCTGAAAGTGATTAGGGCTAATTAGGGTTTAGCTGCCCATATTGAATCACCACCCTTGGATCATGTTTTAATTAATGTACGGACGGCTCAGATCATTAAATTAACTTTAATTTTGATTAATTAAATTAATTACAATTAATTAGGTCAGATTAAATATGGGTCATTGGATCACGCGTGAAATGCAATTTTAAACCTCAACCTTAGATTTGGCCTACCACAAGTCAAGCTGACTAGCATCCTGAACCACTGATCTCTCTCTCACGCAATCCTGGCCCTTCATTGTGTTTACTTTTCATTTTCTTTTTATTTATTTCATTTTATTTTCTCTTATTTATTTAAAATAACAAAAATCATTTAAAAATTCTGAAATTTTTTATCATCGCTTTAATTAATTTTTCAGAACCCAAAAACATTTTTATTTTTATTTTTTCATTAAAAAATGAATTTTTAAATATTTTAATTGTATATTCTAATTAATTAATTCCATTTAATTAATTAAAAATACTTTAAAGTATTTAAAAATCACAAAAAAAAAATTAGAGAGGTCCTTTAAACATTTAGAAACATTTACAAACTCATCTCACAAATTTCTTTTTGGTTTCGATCATACTTTGCCATTTTCCTTTGAATTAGGGTTTCTAAATTTCTTATTTTTCAACCCTAACTTCAAAAATTCATAACTTTCAAACCAAGATGAGTTTGTATTTGATTCTTTTTTATATCTTTTACTTTTGAACTCTAGTTTCTAAATATATTTTTGTCACATTTTTATCTTGCATTTTCAAATTAATGTGCATTTTTCCTTTGAAAAGTATCCAAAACCCTAGCAAATTTTAGGATAACCATAACTTGAACTTGGTAAACCTTTAGACCTCCCCCTTTGGATGGTGATTTCATGAGTGCTTAGGGTTCCCTTGGATGCAATTTCAATTTTTTATCACTTGATTTGCTTATGATTTTGAATTTGTACATATCTTGCTTTCAAACTAACCATTTCAGGTGCATTTGGTAAGTTAATCAGGATGTGGATGTGCATCCACATCCAACCTCTCTTTCTCTCTTTATTTTTATGCACTTTGTTTGTGTTTGAAGTGAATCTCATTCACTTATGTCATCTCTTGTTCTTAGGTTACTTAACTTCTTCATGAAGTAAGTAACCCAATCCTTATCTCTCTCTCTCTCTTTTCATCTGTTTCTCTTCCTTGGTGACCATCTGATGATCTTTCTCTAAGCCTAAAAATCCATAGGAACATCCAAGCATGATAACTTTAGGGTTGTACATAGTCCCCCTAGTTTTTACCTTTTGAGTCTCCTTGAGTCTTTCTCTCTTATCTCATAATCAAGGCTAAATAGTTAAAGTTTTGGGACTCTGAATTAGGGTTGTGCCGGTATCCTTATCTTAGGATGGAGTGTATAACTTTGATCCTTAGTGCTAAACCTTTAAGTTGTTTTCACCTTCAATCAAAAACACCAAATAATCATTAAAGACTTAAGCTTGTAACTTGGGCTTTATATTAGGGTTATATCTCTGCCTGGTGGTTCAGAGGGACTAACCTTAGTGTTCAATGGACAAGTCCTCCTCATGCTAAAGTCTTGCAAACATAAAAAACACTTCTTCATCCAACCTTTAATTAAAATCCACTTAATAAAGGCATGTTATATAATGAATTTAATCCCTAATCATGGATTAAGTTGAGGTATCTTCCTCAGCTTAAGTGTTCTCATTTATCATCATTCTCTTAGGATGGTGTAATGAGTTCACTAATCTTTGATTGGAGATTAAACTCATTACTTAACACTAAACAAAAATCCAAAGACACTTAATAATTACCAAAGTAGGTTAATGATCTTAATCCTATATCATCATGGTAATTAAGTTGGGATCTTCATCTCATACCTAAGTGGACTCATTATCCCTAATCAAGGAGGATATAATGAATTTACAACCTTTGATTTAGGCTTAAGCTCATTATCCTACGCAAAACACCAAAAAACAATAAAAAACTGAAAACACAAACAAACAATAAACGTCTCCTCCGGGATTCTTTTCTCATCACATTCACTCTAAAAACGAGAACTTGTTTCTCCCGTCTAATGCAAGACAGTTAGCACTCGAGCCAGACGAATCATACACTTGAGCATAGATAAGTAAGCAGTTCACACAAGAGCATCTAAGTCTCTTTGAGTCGAACTACGGTGTTCTGACTTCCGCATTGCACGAGAGGATACGTAGGCATAACTTAACAGTTATCGAACAAAAGTCTCTTTGTCTTCTCCCTCTCCTCCTTCCAGTTTTTCTTTTCTTAAGCCTAATTTGAATTCATACTTCCTTTTTGCACTGACACTCTGTACATCCATTCCTCCATCTCTTTTATACACAGTTTAGCACATACATTCCCCCCCCCCCTTTTAAAACACAATCAAGTAAGCGTGGATCCCGTCAAGTACGAAGGACGATCTGGGTGCTAATACCTTCCCAGGTCGTAACCTACCCCATTACTTAGTCTCTTTGGTTCGCAACCGTCTTATCCATATCTTTTCAGGTTTATGCAGCATTACCTTTCCTTCGGGATTAAAATGCCTAGCTGGCGACTCTATTCAACCTCAACCTCCAACATCGTCGACGGTTCGCGTTTGCACCAGGACGAAAGTCTGGGGAGCGACAGCTGGCTTCAAGGAGAGCCCTAGGATCAATTGTTATGAGCTGTGAGGCTTGGATCATGAGTTTGCATAGGTTTTGCAATTTTGCAACTTTGTGATTTCTTGAGAAACAAGTCATGAAATCCCTTGGTTCAAAGCCCAAATCTGATCTTGAGATGTTGTTTGATCATGCCATGATGCATTTTAGTGGATTAGAAGTCACATAGAGGCCTGAAATTCAATTTTGCACATTTCCCTCTTTGTCCTAAACTTGAAAATTACAAGATTTTTCCCAACTTTGACTTGTCATACCTTGAGTTCTAGGATGAATCAAGAGGAGTTCTTGTACTTTTTGAAAATGGGAAGATCCAATCTACAACTTTCATGTTTAACAAAATTTCATTTGAAGCATTTTTGATCAAGAAAGAGGAGGTTGAAAATCTTTCCCAAAATGGAAAGTTTGCATTTCAAGTAATGTCCATTTTTGGCAACTTTTGACTTGGCTCAAAATTCTTCAATATTGTGATCATCCAACCTCTCCTAATACCAAATAAAGGTCATGGGATTTCAAAATGATGGAATGAACCTTTGGAACCCTTGGTTGTGGCCTCAGATGCCTTAATCCTGACTTTTCTTGCACAACAAGTTACAGCTTGATCAGATGACTTCCTCAGTGAATTTTTGCATCAGACTTCATACACAAGCTCCCTATATCATATAAATACCAATGTAATCAAGAATGACCAAAAAAATTGGGTGTAAGGGCCTCAAACCCAAAACCCTAATTTTCAAGTCATCTGTGTAAGAGCTTCAAGCTTGCCTGGATAGCTCTGCAATCCCTTGAGATTTCTTGACTTCAAAGAAACCTTGGGGGTATAAAACAACAATAGAACACTCAAGGACCCTCCTGGCATGCTTCAAGGCCTCTGAGATTGCTCAAATCACTTCTTGGGTTCACCTGATCACAAACCATAGTTATGCAGTTATGCAGTGAGTTGTTAAAGGATAATTATGCAATGTGAGATGTAATGATATGTTATGCAATATGTGTGATCATAAGACAAGGCATGAGAAAGTGAGAGGGCAAATTTGGGGTGTTTACAGATGGGGTAATTGAGAATTTTTAAGGAATTCAAAATTCTAGGTAATTCAAATGATTCAATTAGAATTCATTCAATTTTAAATTATATTGTTTGTATAGAGTATTAAAATGATTCATTTTTAAAAAAATTGGGACAATTTTCATAATTTTTAAAACTTTTGGTTCAAATCTAAAATATGGATCAATTTGTAGTTTTTGAAAATTTGAAGCACCAATTTGTAAAGTTTTAAAGTTATTAGGGATTTATTTGTAATTTTTGGAAATTTTGGGGGTAAATTTGAAATTTTCATAAAATATGAGGACTATTTTGTAAATTTTGAAAATTTAATGATAAACAATTTAATATTCATATTATATAGAGTGGTGAAACAATTTGAAATTCCTTACTTTATGGTGTCCTTTTAAATTCCTTAAATTTAACATGAAAAAAATACTCCATAAATTTACATCATTTTAACAATTCTCTATATCTTTTTATCCAAACAATAGATTTTGGTCAAATCATTTCAAAGTCCCTCAAAAAATTACTTTCCCTCATTAAATACTTTATCCAAACACACCTTAAGCGTTTTATAATGGAATTTTCGTAGTAGAATGAGTGTAGGGTGCAGAGGAGGGATTTGCGAAATCGCATAGCCCGCTTAGCGAGTTGGAGCTCGCATAGCGAGCAAGTTAGTTTGTGGAAAAGTCAAGAGTCGGTGAGTTGCTCGCTTAGCGAGCAATGACCCTCGCTCAGCGAGACCTGGAGCGTGAAAAGTTGATTTTTAATTTCGAAAAATTCCTTAAAAGTACTTAGACGATTTAGTAATGCTTAGGAATCGGTGTGGTGTAGTTGGAGGTAGTAAAAGAGGAGTTATACACATAATTGTAGGGATAATTAGTATAACTCTAATAATGAACATGGTTTAGGATGTTTATTGGCTTTTGTTGTTGTTATGAGTAGTTGTTGTTGTGATGAGTTACGTATCGTCATTGTTGTTGATATATGTATATGTGATATGTTGTGGTATGTGTTGTTTTTCGGTTTATGGTGGTTGAAGTTGATTTATGTGGTTATAGGCTAAAAATGCATCATGTTGATGATAATTGTGGTGATAATGAATCGTTGTATGTCGATCGGTGTTGTGATGAGTAGTTATGTATGAGTTGTTGTTGTTGTTGTTGATATTGTATATTGAAATCGTTGCATGTATGCATGTATGTCGTTGGTGGTGCATGACATGTTGCATAGTTGGATAATATACCAAGGTGGGGTATGTTAGTTGTTGTGATGTTGGTGCGGTCCTGAAATGGGGATCGTACAAGGGTGTGATCATGAAATAGGGATCATACTGGACCATGAAATAGGGATCGATGGGTGTGATCATGAAATAGGGATCATATTGGACCATGAAAGAGGGGTCAAGAGTTCCGACGGGAACCGGATCTTGAAATAGAGATCAAATATGGTACTACATGCATAGAGTCAAGTAGGATCCCATTGCATGATTGATGTTGTTGTTGCATATGTTGTTGTTGTATAGGATGTTGTTGTTATATATGTTGTTGTTGAGTATATGATGTTGTGGTTGTATATGATGTTGTTGTTGCATATGTTGTTGTTGTATATGATGTTGTTGTTGTATATGATGTTCGTTGTTGATGTGTATGTTGTGGATACGATGTGGTTGTGTGATGTTGGTAGAGAAGTGTTGTCTTATTTCTGATACTTGCTAATTCTTATTTATATTACTCTTTGTGATGTAAGTATCTCACCCCTTCTATTTAAATGTTGCCTCTATGTTGGTAACGTGCAGGTGAGCAGGATAAGTCGAGTGGTGGTCAGTGAAGTCAAAGTACTTCACGTCGTTAGGATGTCGGCTCTAATATGTCGCTTTGGGTGTTGGGACGACGTTGCATTTTATTTGTTTTATTTTGGGAAAAACCTTTTGTGATGAAAATATTATATGTTATTTTGAATTTCGCTGCATGTTGAACAATTATTTTGAAAATGTATCATTGAGCCAAGTGTTTTTGAAGTTGTATTGTGACACTCAAATAGTTTTGGTGAAAATTTTACTCTGATTTTAATAATAATTTCGTGGGATAATTTGGGTGTTACAGCGACGATGGAGAAAGAGGGGACGAGAAAATGACCATAAGAAAGAGGTAGTAGTTATGTTGGAAATTAATGTGCTACTGTCGATGAATCACTATACTACATTCACTAAAGGATCCTTGTCACCTTATCAGGCAAGACTTTGTTAAACCTTCAGTGACGTACTGAAACTACACTCCTCTGAACACTTTGAAGGAGCGCATTTTAAAGGAATGTGTCAGCATAAGATTCAAAGAACAATATTTTGAAATGCTAAAATCTATATAGGAACATCCAGAAGTGGACAAATCTCAATATTTATATTTCCAACAATGCAATAACGACAATACAAATGAATACGTGCAGTTGAAAAATGCCATAGAATACTTGATCACAAAAGGAAAGTTATTAAGATTCATTCACTAGGATAAGAGAACATTTAAGAAGAAAATGGCAGAGTATGACAATCCACCAAGGAGAAGAAGTGAAATCAAGAAGGTGGTCAAGAAATAAAAGTAGTCTAACAAAGAAGAATGGAATATTTTATCAGTCACTTACAGGCTAAGGGAACCTTAAGTGAATGGGATAATTTTCCCATTATGATGAACGTACAGAGAGAGATCGCCAACAACCATGAAGACATCCCCTGCCTATGAACAGACAAATCTCTAAGAGGATGATTCGATTGACCAAGTAAACTAGCATAGTCCACATGTGAAAGTGTTGAACACAACATAAGTCATTTCTAGTGGGTTCCCTCATTCTGAGGGAACCCCCACCCTCATCCCATCTCGTTCTATGATAAAGAGCTTGTAATGAGGGAACCCCCACCCCCATCCCATCTTGTTCTATGATAAAGAGTTTGTTAACGGGGTCCCTAACTCTCATGTTTCTTTGTTGGTTAGAGATTTCATGGTGAATTTCAATGTGTAAAGAGTTTAGATGGACCACGGAACTTATTGCAGCATAATGTATGTGGACCTCTTGGGAAAGTTGCCACTGACCCATGAAGGACTCATTCCCTAAATTAAAGAGATTTCCAAGAACTCAACGGTTCAACAAAAATACCATGGGGATATATTGACTAGATGGTGTTTTTCAGAAAGAAAGAATCCATGAAGAATGTAAGAACTCATCTCTTAGTAATTAACTGTAAGTCGATGTATAAATGCATACCGTAGAAGGAGTCATGGATACAGTAGAGGCATATTTTGAAGCATGTAAATCATGGTATTTTAGCATTTCTAAAGCATCATAAAAAACAACTAATGCTCCAAAAAACAACTAGATTCAACTAAAGGTAAGAAAGAAATTAAAGATTCACCGCAAGAGAGAGAGAGAGAGAGAGAGAGAGAACAAAGGTAAGTAGCCTTTGTAATCCATCATCAAATTAGACGATGTTTGTAAAAGAATCAAGATTGGGACCTAAGGGTATGGGAGGAAAGGCCAATATGAGAATAAAACCCCTCGTTAAAATTATCTAGTAGCCTTAAAGAGTGATCCATGTTTGAACACTATATTATTTATTTTTAAATAGGTTATTTGTCATGCTTTTACAACTAGAACAAAATAGTTTGAGCCATACAAAATTATCTTATGTTTAAATGATGGATATTATTAATGTAGCAAGTATACTATTTCTTTCATTATGCTTTGAGAATCTAGCATCCCAAAAAAGGGAAGCGATGACAATTCCATAATCGATCGCTACGGGACCTCATTCCCTGATTCTCCACCATGGAAACGAAATGTCCCCAAAGAATATCACTCCACCCTCATCCTAAAGAGAGGGGAAAGCAAAAGGTGTCCCTATATCGGGTACATCCCTATTTCTGAGGGACGAAGAAACATCGGTATTAACTAAAATGATTCCCAAATAGGCACAAATTTATATGAGCCAAGAACAACCCTAAGGCCAAAGTGACAAAGAAACATCGGTATTAACTGAAAAGATGTCCAAAAAGACATAATTTATATGGGCTGGGAACAACCATATGGACAAATCAGGAAAGAAAATTGATTTTAATCGAAAAGACACCCATAGAGGCATGATTTTTACAAACCGAGAAATCTCTGATGTCATACAATGAAAAAGTAGGTGTCAATCAAGAAGAGAAGAAAAATCAAAAATCAAGAAAGAATTATTGCCTTATAAATTCATATAAAAGCTCGTTTACTTTTAGTCAATTACAAGAGAATATGAAAACTTCCCCAAACATATCACAAACGGATGCACCCTCACTTAATTTGAGCATCATGTAGTGTTTTGTTGGGGTTCAAGTCTGAAGTAGCAAGATCAATTAAAGGATTTAAAGCACCAATCTGAGCTATCAAATTTTTTAAACTTTATGCATTTGCATTTGCATTTGCAGTCGCCACTTCAAAAATTGAAGACTCTCTACCAAGACGAAGAACCTCAAAGCTTAAATCAGATATTATATTTTGAAGGTGAATGCAGACCTCCTAGTTAACCCTCCTCAATTCAACATTATCCTAGGTTAAGGAACACATTTTCTCTTTTGAAGACTCAAACCTAAGTTGACCAGAACACCTTGTTAGAATCTCATTTTTAAGATGAAGTCTAGCTATCATTCTCTCGTAATCCAAAATTTGGGCTTTCATTATCATTTTCTCTTCAAGTCAATGGCCACTAAGACGTCGAACTAATTCTTCTCTTTATCTAAGAACTTGATATGTTCCCAGAGATAATCTTCAATTTACCAATGATCATCAATGACTCTTTTCATACCTCTGTGGAAGTCAAGAATATCTTCATCACATTTCTTCTTTGTACTATTAAGTCTAGCCCAAACACGAAAAAGCGTATTATTATCTACCTAAACCTCAAATCTATTTCTCTCCAAATCAACAAGAAGTTGCTCCTTCCTCAGCATTTGAGCACCACCGTGAGCAGGGAAATAACAAATCAAAATCATCAATTTATCCAGAAAAGGAAGACATTTTTCCAACACAGGTTGACAACCGATGGATCCGAAATTAACTACCCACAAGGAATCCACCTCAAGGACCAGACCATGTAAAGCAGATGGGTCTGAAAGAAATGCCAGGTTTAATGTAGTACGAAATAAACAAGTCACCTGATCGCGAGAAACGACTACTGAAGTTCTCACACCCGTTGTGAAATCCTTAGTTTGAGCCTTCTTCTAGGAAGATGGAGTCTTGGTCTCAAGAAGCTTACCTAAAGCTTTCCCACTTTTTGGTGAAGCGGTACCAAATCCAAAGGGAGCCAAAGGTTTCTCTCTAGTTGTGGTAAGTAACTACAAAGAGTCAATAAAATCGCCAAAGTACATAATTAGAGTAGCCTTTGATATTCTAATAGAGAACCAAAAAGTCATACTCTAATTTCTCAAGGCCAAGATACTACTCCTCAGGAAGCAAAGAGAAGTTATCGTTAAACCACCAAGAAAGGAAATGTGGATGACAAGGGTTACCAATAGCATATATAGTCTCATGAAATTCCACAAGTAAAATAAATGAAGAATTGCTTAATATACATTTGTCATAAGAGACAATGAATAGCCATGTTTTCCCATAAGGTGTCTAACACCTATGCCCATTAGAGAAATAATCGTGGTAAACGAAAAAAGTAAATAAATTATCTCAGACAAGGAGAATACGGACGGATTCCAAAAAGGAGTACACAGAAGTTAAGTGTGATATCTAGAGATAAAAATATGGCACAAAAGAAGACGATCGACCCTAATCAAATTAAGGGATGAAAAGAGACAATCAGAGGCCGATAGAGATTGATGAACCCTAAGGAATATAGGAAAACAAAGATGGTATGAAGTTACAAGCCTCACATTGGCTACGATGGTATAGAATTAGGAGTAACTGTTCTTACCTATTTTCTACCTCAAAAGTGGACCCATGAGAAATAGTCCAAGATAATTGTAAAGGCTCAAGATAGAGATATTTGTGACTGAAACAACATCATTGATATATATATATATATATATATATATATATATATATATATATATATATATATATATATATGTGTGTGTGTGTGTGTGTGTGTGTGTGTGTGTGTGTGAGAGTGTGTGAGTGTGAGTGTGTGTGTGTGTGTGTGTGCGCGCGCGCGCGTGTGCGTGTGCGCGTGTGTGTGTTGTGTGTGTGTGGGGTGTGTGTGTGGGGGGGTGTGGGTGTGTGTATGGGGTGTGTGTGTGTGTGTATGTGAATTGAAGGTTTTAGGACCTTGAGAGCATGCATAAACTTGTCCCAAGAAACACTTGATCAAAGTAGAAAATCGAGGCAGAATCCCTAGATGACATAACAAATTATATCTTGTCGTTTTTCAATATGGACGATCCTGATTGGAGCTAAAGAGTAAAGGTCAGTATAAACCATGTAAGATCCTATAAAGGATTGTATAAAGGTTGATCTTCTAGGAAAAGGTTGATCTTCATCAAATCAACCGAGAAGCTAGGAAGAGGAGTATTCTTCTTGAAAAGACATAATTGACCCTGAGGACAAATACTTCACTATTCACCAGTTTTCCGGTAAACGCACGAATTTTTCAAAATTACAAGCGATATCAGGAATTTCATTTTGTACCGGAGATTTGCATTTACAAGTGAATTTTTTACCGGTTATTCTGTATTTACCAGTATTTGTCACCATGAATTTCATAATTACCGGTATTTTTTATCGGGAATTGTTGAATTTATGGTAGAATATACCGGTAATTATGAAATGTTCGGTGCTGATGTTAAAATAATTTTGCTTTGTACCAGGATTTTTGAAATTTCTGGTAGTTTAAAAAAAATACTTTATACCTGTGATTTGGAAAACCCGGTAGTTATAAAATTTTGCGTACTACCGGTAATTTCAAAAATCTCGGTAGTTACATAATTTTTTTTCTATGTTAATTGTAAAAAAAAATACAGTGAAATCCAAAGGTCGTGATGTCACTATCGCTGGGAGACAGTTTGATCTAGTTGATGGTGACAGGGGCAGGGGTACGGGCACGGGTGCTCTGGATGTTGTCTTCTCATGATCCTAAGAATAAATTTCTATACTTTTTTACCAATATAAATAAATGACTTATTTTCTTTGCACAAGCTAATCACCTTGTTAACTTTTAAGGTTGCAAATGTAATGATGAAATTTGAACACTTGCATACTCAAAGGGAAACTAGGCATGAAGAAGATGGTTACTGGGTTGTTACTTATGAATGTTATCATCATCTTGAGTTCTGACTTCTTGCGATGTCAGGAACGAATTCTGACGCTGAGGCTGAGACTAGTTAGTGTCCTTGATGCAATCAATTATTAAGCATTCTTGATAACTTCATAAAACGGGTTAACTATGCCAACAGATGGACCAGCACAAAATAAGGTAAGTAAAGTGCATTTTATGAAGTTGAATGTCTATAATTTATAGCATACTTGACAACTTCGTAAAAGGAAACAACTATGCCAACAGATGGACCAGCACGACCTACACGGGGAGCAACACCGGTAAATAACCCTCTTAATCCTCCATCCCTATCCCAAGAAAAGTGAAGAGCTCAAGATCAGTCCAAAACCTATGCCCCAGATGACCCATTTAATTTTGCTCAAGAAATAACATGATCTTCAAAGCAAGAAATCAAATGATATCATATTAATATAGTTTAAAAATTACGACATACCTCCAAATTTCAAGCAATGTAGCTCTTGTAGTCATCTTTAATGCCCTTTCAGGATCTTTCTGGGAATATGAAAAAATACTATCTTTTAGTGACTGGAAGTCATCGATTATGTACTAGGGAAAATTAAGTAAAGAATCATGATTCTCTGGATAAACTTTAATGATGAAGTTGTGTACCAACACATTGAGAATAAAGTATTCCCATTTAAAGAACAATGTCACACCCTGTTTTAAAGTTTAATGTTTTAAAGTTTAAACTTACCAATGGCAAATTAGGCAACTCTGTTTTTTACCTGTATAATGAATTAAGCCTACTACAGTTTAGCAATACCCAATTCTTACTATATCACACTTAACTAAGCCTACTACAGTTTAGCAATACCCAATTCTAACTATATCACATTTCTGCAGAATGTTTCATTCAATTTGAAATCTAATGTCACAAATTCATGCATAATCCTCCAAATATGTAGTAAGGCTACTTTGCAAGTTGATTTGTTTAATGAACCATTTATTTATGCATATGAAATTTTAGCAATGGACAATAATCCTAACTGCGTTTATAGTGTGCACAATTTTTCATTCAATTTGAAGCCCAATGTCAAAAGTTCAAGCCACATATCCCCAAAAAAGTGGATAGTTTGTATTATTTGTATTCACGAACAAATATTCGGATGTCATAGGCCTAGCTCTACCGGCTTTAAGGACCATAACAGAATAAAAATGTGGGAAATTTGACATAGGCCTAGCCACATGTCAATGGCTAACTTTGCATTTTTTTTTGGCAAATTTGACTTCTTGGCAGGAAATAAGGTGAGTGAAGTGCACGTAAAATTATCACTAAAGCAAGGTTCTGCGTCTAACCTCTATCTGTTGCCGGGTTTTTGCCACATCCAGTGGACATGTGGCAGCAGATGCTAAAGTTCCTGCTACAAAACCAGCAGAAAAATTTGCCCCAAGGACAGTTGCGGCACTTGGCTCTTCACCCATCAGTCCAAGAATTTTTTTCCTTATCTGCAAGGAGATCCAATTCAATACATGCACTAAGAAATATCCCAAACCAAAACAAAAAATAAATCACTTTTTCAATTCATAATTAACTATAATTAAATCTTACTGGCTCAAGGGTTGCCCAGCAAATCGCCGAGTATGGAACATCTCTAGAAAGTTGTGCTCCAAGCCCAGTCCACCAGAACCGGTACCTGTGTACTATTTAAAATAATTAATCAAAGTATTTACTAATTGAGGCAACCAAAAGAACTAAGTAATCATACAATGTAACAAAAGTAAACTCAAACTTGTTTTAACTCAGAAGGAAAGCAGAGATAGATAAATCAGATAGAAATGCAAGGAATATACTTACAGTTTTGAAGAATATTTGTTCCCTTGTCTGGGTTGATAACTCCAAATAATGTCTTCCATACCCCTGGAGGTTTTACATCTTGTGTTACTCTAAATGCCTAAGAACATAAGAAAATATGTCAGATACCAGATATGTATGTGTAGGCCCAATAGGAAGATTTTGTTAGGTACCAGAAATGTATGTGTAGGCCCAATTGTCCTAGGCCTATTAGAGAAACAATAGTTAGTTACAGTCGAGAAAAAAAGAGAGGGTTAAGCTTGTTATATATGAGTTGAAGGATCGAGAAGCCGAATCTTTGGGAAATCATCTATGTAGTTATGGATAGAGGATATTGTTTTCTTTCGGAGCTTGGCTCTGTGGGCATTAGGATATTCATTCTTCTGCAGTCATCTTTCATTTACATGAATAATACACTTCTTTTTAAGTATTTGTGTATTTTTCTGTTTCGTCTATTTTCTATAAGTTGCGGTGATATACGGGTATGCAACAATGGTCCCGACCTATCGGATTCGTGACGGGATCAGTGCTTTAGCGAGATGAAAATCAAAAGCTGGAGGAGAAATTAGACACTATATGAGATCACATGACCAACATTCAAAAGATTTTGAGAGACCTGCAAATCCAACAAAAAGAAAATCACAATCAATTGATTGCATTGTTATCCAAAAAGGATCCGGGTAAAAGGAGAACTGGGGAGTGTGAGAGGGAGAATGAAGCATCTAAAAATCGCTCACCAATGGAGGTTTGTATTGCATCAAGCTAGAGGAAACTACATGGAAAATCGTTGGAAGAGCTCCAACAATGACCCCAAAAGGTGGATCCGAATATGGAAGGCGCGATCGGGGAAGTTGAATCCAACGACCAAAAGTCTTTCAAAACGAGGGTGAAGGTGAGTGACTGCTGCTCCGTTAATGATAGGTCAACGTGTGATATTGACATAATCGATTCCTTGGCCTTGAACATTTCAGTCACAACAGTGTTTTCTTCAAAAGCATCAGATAAGGTACTGGACGGTGTAATGAAGGAGATTCAAACAGCATCTGGCTCGACGATGGTTCCAAGTCCAACACCACCAAAGCCGCTTGGCTCTAACCCAAAAGTGGTTGAGCAAGCATCGTCACTCTTGGGACAGCTAAAGCCATTCGAATTGCTGGATATTGGACGACTCACTGCGACTTTCCCACGGCCGAATCCACCACCCAAGCAGACAGATGCGTCGATATTGGTTGGAGAACAAGGTGTGACAATCCCTACTCAACCGTGTAGTAACAGTGACGTCACTGCAGAAGGAGTTACAATGGGTTTAATTGATAGAAGATCCAACCCGAATGAAAGCGGGAAATAGAAGGGCAAATTTGTTATAAAGTAGGTGAGGTCCAAACGTAGACATAATAGGCCCGGTCCAATTAGATGATGACATATTACTACTGGGCTCAATTGCAATTGGTTGTGTAACCAAGGGAAACCATTCAGAATCTATCCAAAGAGGCACACAAAGCAGAAATTAACCAAACACAAAACTAGATGGGTGTGCAACTTTCTCGTCAATATTTCTAAAATGGGCATGATTATGGCCACACAACACAAAATTCCATGTGTTTGGGTTTGAAGTCGAATTTTTCGAAAAACATGAACACAACAAACACCAGGAGAGTTCGTGTATGATAAGAGAAAATGGCAAATGGAGCAGTGGCCACCTTTTGTGGGATCATTCAATCCTCTGTTGTTACAATCCACACCACCGCCACTTCAAACACTTCAAGTTCAGATTGTGTAGCGGTCACACCCAGATGAGATTTGACAAGTGGGATGCTATTTTTACCACGAAAGAGAATGATGCAGGTGCATATCATAAAAGAGAAAAGTGGTTATGTGTGGAGTTGTTTTTCTTACTCACAAAATGCAGTGCGGGTGCATATCATAAAAGAGAAAAATGGTTGTGTGGAGTTGTTTTTCACACTCACTCACAAAATGCATAGCTCGTGGCAAAAAGCCGGGGAGGTTCGATTTCTGTTAAGCAATATTGTCCCAAATCACTTACTTCTCTTAGAATTGTTCTCTTAGAATTGTGATTGGGCCTAACTCAACCTTACAAAACCAACTTGTAAGATGAGGATTGCCCCCACTTATAAACACAACTTTAAGCAATATATTGACCAACGTAAGACTTCTAACACACCCACTCACGTCTAGAATGGGCATCTGAAGCGTGGACATAATTGATGGGTGGTCTAATAGCAAAAACGTAATAGCAGGTGACCCAATGGATCTTAAACCTAACTCTGATACCATTTAAGAATTGTAGTTGAGTCTAACTCAATCTTATAAAATAGGCTTGTAATGTGAGGATTGTTCCCACTTATAAACACAACTCCAGGCCATATATTGACCGATGTGGAACTCATAAAATCTTCAAATATTAATCATAAAGGGAGGGGGATGAGCTCTCTTATTTTCTCAAATGAGGTGCAGAAGAGTCTCGGGAAGGAACTCATAGAATTTTTGGGAAGAGGAGCATTATGGATTGTAAAACTGAAGACCAGCAAGGAAGAGAATAAGAATACGTGGACAAGGACAATTATTGGGAAGGTATGTCCTCGATGAGATTTTCTAATACGGCGATATCCCGGTATGAAAGTATTAAATCATTACATGTTGCTACAAGTAAAACACTTGTTAATTCTGATCAAACTGCAAATGACGTCCTTTTGGAACCCGATGAAACGAAGCCAGAACTTCTTAATCTCATAAATGTAGAGTCTCACTTCCTGGAGAAGTCACAGAGATGCAGACCGGACACCTAATATTTTTAAGACTGTTAACAATATACATTCCTCTAATAGTCAAAGAGCAAAATTATTGGCCAACATATTACTTGATATTGAGGAGGAAATACACCCATCTGTCTGAGAACATAAAAGTGAAGTAATGGGTATTGTTGGAGGAATTTTTCATTGTGTTAATTGTTAAGGAGCCCTCACATGTTCTCTATGCAGCATCAACAAATATGGTTATTTATTTGAAACATGTTTATCTTCTTAATTTATGTTAATTGACACATGATACTGCCATAATGAAAATGGGAGATAAAAGTGGGGACATATTAGGAACTTCAAATCAGTATGTTGTTTTCTCTGACTGGGCTATGATAGATGATGGATTAATTCCTCTACAAGTAGAAGAAAGTAATTATAGGCAGCCATCCAAATACAATGTGATTGAAATAGTGTGGACAGTTCAATTTTTAACTCAGCGGAAAAGAATTTGTTTGGAGTTGGTTCCATATCCTCCACCATTCATGTGTTTTCCCAAACCCACCATTAGAGAATGTCTTTATGGGGCAGCAACAGATTTTTAAATCACAGAGTTTGAATGGCAGTCACAGCTCGTCCTTGGCCTCGATGTTGCAATTTTTATTGTATTGCTAATGTATGGGATCTCTGGAAGTTGTTCATGGCCAGGCCACACAAGGATTCAATACTGAGTCAATGTACAAATGTCTCATCACCAACAAGAGAGGAAGCCACTAGTAGAAAAGCTGACTTTATCAAACAGTCGAAATCTCCTTTCTATTCTACAGGTTCTGACGTGGCAGAAGCTATTAGAGAGCGAATTCTTTTTATCTGCCTTGAGGACAAGGCAAATTTTAAAGGAATGGTATTGCTAGGTACCAGATATGTATGTGTAGGCCCAATTGTCCTAGGCCTATAAGAGAAACGATAGTAAGTTACAGAAGAGAAAAAAAAAGAGAAAGGGTTGAGTTTGTTATATAGGGGTTGAAGGATAGAGAAGCTGTATGTTTGGGAAATCATTTATGTAGTTATGGACAGAAGATTGTTCTATGTAGTATCTACGAGCTTGGCTGTGTAGGCATTAGGATATTCATCCTTCTGCATTTATCTTTCATTTACATTAATAGTACACTACTTTTTCAGTGTTTATGCATTTTTATCTGTTTCGTCTATGTTCTGTAAGTTGTAGTGATACGGGTACGCAACAATTTTCTACTATTTGCTTTTATTTGTGTGTGTGTGTGTGTGTGTGTCTTTATATATAGATATAGATATTCTCTTGTCTATACAGTCGGAGTTTTTTTCTTCACATTTTCATGTAATAGGATGTTCTATATTTTCTTAATTTTAGGATAGCAATTATAGAATCTAAGGAATTTAGTCTATATACTCTAAAAATTGTAAAATGGTTTTATAGAATGTAAAATGCTCAGCATATCTTAGATAATGTCCAGTCAATTTTCTCTCTTCAAGTCTTGACAAATTATGCAAAGCATCTAAGTTTTAGCATAGAATTATTTTTACCTGCATGCGAGTCCTTGCAAGTTCGACAGGATAACAAGAAATGCAAGCCAGTGAGCGTGCAAGTGATCCCGCTACTAATGGAACATAAGGCGTTAAATTTGGAGCATTTTGAGTTGTATAGTTCTCCATAAAGTTGCGGAAGATATCATAACAAGGCATATAAATTCCTACCTATTTGACAGCAAACACATCCAGACCATTAGTATACTATATATAACTACAGGTGAGACGAACATATAATATCGGACAAAATGAACAGTATCACCATTTCTCTAAAACAAGCCAAAATGCACAAATGAGAAAATTCAAGACAGAAAAGATAGCTTACACTTGGCATGGCCAATGCCAAACTAGCATTTGTGCCTCTCCACAATCTGGTAAATCCCTCCTGCATAAATTCACTCCTGTGAACTCTCTTAGAGTAAGTATAAGTAATTAGCGTGTTGAAGGGAAAAAGTAACTGGGAACAAAAGTACACAAACAATAAATGCCTGAACAATTTCTACTTACCCTACATGTTCCCTTTTATTAGGGGTGTTAAAAAATCAGAACTGCCTAATATTTTCAAAAATTAAAAACCATAACTAGTTTTAAAATTCTAAACAGGTCCATATTAGTTTAGATATATTCATAACGAGAAATAAATTCAAATATCCAAAATATCTAAACCTTTCATCACCCAAACCCACTCAACCGTTCTCATTCTCTTCCAGAATTCATGTAAACATAGCCTGATCGATTTTCACTCTGTCAAACTCTTAAATCCCCTCTTGTGATGCGTAAACCATGTCCCCTTTGAGATGGACAAACCCTAATCAACTTTTATTGCAGTTTGAAAATGTGAAACACTATTGAACTAGTGCATTTTAGAAGATTCCCTCTTATGTTAGGTTGTCTCACACAGTCACACTCTCACAGCACAGACTTCTGTTTACAGTTACGAAATATGTTATTATGTTTGTCCTGTAAACATGTTTATCTACCGACTATATGAAAGAAAGATATAGATGATTTGATTCTTGTATAGCATAGTATAAGTATATGACTGCATCCAGAACTCCAAAGGCATTTATTGATGCTCACATGTCTTCTGCGTCTATCTCTATTTAAAAAATAGATAAAGGTAAGATTTCCTCCATTTGACACCCGTGGGGATCAACTAGTTGGGTCTAATCTGACTATTTGTTGAAACAACTATTTTTTTAATCTTTTACATTCGTTTATTCAGTTGAATTGAACTCAACAACCACATGGGCACATAAATGACGTTTATATACGTTTTTTTGTTACAAAAAGTTTACGCGAGTTGGTCTCCGGCGCTCACCAAGGTCAGGGCACCAAGGAAGTCCTCACATCAAACACAACCTCACGATGTCTGAGTCAACTACTTGCCAACTAAGCCACCCTTCCTTAACAAATGATGCTTATATACTTGATAGGAAATATAATAAAGTTGCATATATTGATATATAATAGTCTTATTGTTGTAATAATTTTCTCTTCATGGAGGTGTATTATGTTTTTAATTAATGTATCTTCAAATCTTCCAACTCCTTATCACTCTACTGCTTAATCTCTTACTCAATTACCAAGTCAATCTAACATCACAGCTTATAGTCCCTCTGGTCCTATTTATAAGAGAAAATTAACTTTTTAAATTCATTCATTATGGTCTATGATAAAGTCCAAATACATTGATTATTCAATAAATCTAACAAGTAAATCTTCTCATATAAATAGGACCGGAGATAATAACACACATGAAAACACTAAGAACACAAAGCACTAACCTGACGAATAACTCTGTAGAGTACATCTAGTGTCCCTTTATATGGTCGTGCCTGAGATTTTGAAACCCTTGTACATTTAACATCATGTAGCATCTGAAAATAAACAAACATAATTAACAAAGATCATAACAAAAAAAGGAAGAGAAACTGAGAAAGAAGCATTACCGTGTTAGTTTGAAAAGACGGCTTTCGATAAGCGTCGGGGTAGGGAACTCCGGCAGCCTGCGCTTGAAGTCTTGTCTGAAAAGAAAGAAATTGATGAAATCATTGGAAGATTTGAACATGAATGGATGATGGTTGAAAGGGGAATTAGGGTACCTTGACGACATCGAGGGGGTTGACGATGACGGCGGAAAGGAAAGCGGCGCCGGCGGCAGATAAAACGCGTTCAGGGATAGTTAATTGCGTGTCGGAATTAGAACGTGTTTGCGACATTACAATGATTTGGGAGCTTCACTTCCATTTTTGTTTATTCCATTGTTTTAGTAATATCAAATTATATAAGTAATTTGTTTAATATAATGGTTGAAGAATTGAACATGGAGGAGATATACTATTCGTGGCGTGTTTATTTTCTTAAGCGCCGCGCCAAACATTTTGGAATATATTCTGGTTTATTCACATTTTTATTTTCTTTCCTCTTTTATATTTAGGGTATCTTTGGAATGGAACATAAATGAAACATAACGGAATGCAATATAAATATAGATTTTATTTTATTGTTTAATTATCTTATTAAAAATATCTCATTTTATCACGTATACTATAAATTAAATGAATAAAAAATAAAGATTTAGATGAAATAATTTCCATCATGTCCCATTTTATCTATTATTTACAAATCTAAACAATAAAATTATATTATTCATCACTCTATTTCATTTACATACTACAAATTCAAGCCTATCCTTTGGATGGAATTGTTTTGAGAGAGTTAGAGAAGAATTTGTTAAGAGAAAAAATAAAAATATGTGGGTCATACAACCTTTTTATTTCATCTCAATTGATGGAAAAAATAAAAGACAAGTGTGATGAAAGAGAGAAAATAAATAAAATATATATATCGAACCATACTCAAAATACAATATGAACATGAGAGTAGAGAATAAATTACAATCTTTGGCGATGCAATTAACAATTAGATATATGTACACACCAAATGTTGCACATTTGTAATCAAATCATTATCAACTATATAATTCATAAACTATTAAAACAAATTCATAATATAATTTCACCAATAAAATTAAAACAAATTCATAATATAATTTCACCAATAAAATTAAGGGTGTTCGCGGACCGATTTAGTTCGGTTTCGAGAGAATCCGATATCCGAATCAATAAAAAATAAATTAATTGGTTTGGATTGGATTTCTATAATTTGCAATAAAGTCTAAGCCAAAACCGATTCGAAAAATAATTGATTGGTTTGGATTGGATTGATCGGATATAATAAAAATAAATATACAAAAATATATTTTTTAAATTATTTGTTTACACGCTAAAATATGAAGAAAAAAATATTGAACACATGACACACATATTGTTAAATATGTTATGACCACCATAGTCATATAATTGTTGTATTTCACTTAAATATTTAATAACTTAAAACAATTTTATTGCATACTCATACTTCATTCCATAACATAAAATTGAAGGTTTGTAGTTTGTAGATACTTGTGATTTAAAGTTTTGCAATTTGGGAAGAAGCTTGTGGTTTACAGATACTTGCAATTTGCAATTTGTGAGTTTGATTTATACTGGTTGTGACTTTTAATGTTTCATTTCTCTATATTTCATCATTGGTTGATATGTTTGTGATAATTTAAAATATGTCGTTTCGTTTTTCATCAAAAATGTCTAGAGACTATACCTCTTTATTTCTTTCATTATGGATTGTACTCGATAATTGTTATAATAAGTATTCTCTTCATTTAAATAAATAAGTAATAATTCAATTAAAATTAAAAGTTTATTATATGAATTAATTATGTTGATTATTATTGGTTTGGTTTGGGTTTACGGGTAGCAAATTAGAAATTCGTTGCCCGAACCAATTAACATCAATTTTAATTGGTTTGATTTGATTTTTGCTTAAATTGGAAAAATGCCCAAATCAAATACATTGGTTTGATTTAGATTCCGGTTTGTTTCAGATTTGACCGAACCAATGAACACTTTTAAATAAAACTAACAAAGATAGATTGTGATAAGAGGAACATTTTCCAATATCATGTTAAAAAAAATAGTAAGTAATGATATTCATATAATTAGTGATATAATTTATTATGGATGGCAAAATGGGTCCAATTAGTGATATAAACCTGAATTTTTTTTTAATATAACATAGTTTAATAATTTAATTTCCAAAATAACATTGTTTTCAAAAAAAATATCAAACTAACATACTTTGCACACACATTCGCCACTTCAAATGATGAAAATGTGTTTTTTCATAAGGATTCTCCAAATGGAATGGCGAATGCATGCATGCATACAACCAATTCGCCAAACCATTTGGCGAATGCATACAACACAAAGACCAATTCGCCAATTGGAATGTTGTGCATGTGTTATATGCATTCCTTTGTTATATATACATATATATGTATATATATATATATTTATATATATATATATATATATATATATATATATATATATGTATAAGTATATGTATATATATGTATAAGTATATATAATATATATATATATATATATATATATATATATATATATATATATATATATATATAAGTATATATATATATATATATATATATATATATATATATATATATATATATATATATACTTTTATATATATATATATATATATATATATATATATATATATATATATATACTTATATATATATATATATATATATATATAAGTATATATATAAGTATATATATATATATATATATATATATATATATAAAAGTATATATATATATATATATATATATATATATATATATATATATATATATATATATATATATATATAAGTATATATATATATATAAGTATATATATATATATACTTATATATATTTATATATAAGTATATTAAAGAAAATTATAGATAAAGAAAATTAAAGAATAGGAGAAAGAGAAATATATATGAAAAGAAAAATTATTATTAATAATTCAAGAACGACATTACAAAAATTAATTTCCCGCCCGATCTAACTGCCCCCCAGTACCACATCCACGGGGATGACCCTGTCTTCGAACCCTACCACCAGGTTGTCGAGGTTCCGCTTGTATTTGTGTGTTTGGTGGAGGCGGTTGTTGTTGAGTCCATGATTCAGCCTGT